>CM037781.1:12160233-12172206 GCA_021229015.1 Solen grandis
TTTAAAACCCTTTTTCTCAATTTTCACGTATGTATATTAAGTTCTAGTTGTGCATCTCGGTGTCCGTTTTTCAAAATTCGAAAAGTCCAAGGTTCTATAGCGATTCCAAGATTCGAACCAAGGTCGTAAATTTTTAAATGCTTATAAAATCGGTCCTATTTGAGATAGAAAAGTGTATTTGGTCAGTATATAGGTCTCTGGGATTCTTAAACATTTTGTGAAAATAAACGTCATATGACGTCACGTGACGTCATTATATGATAATGTATTTCTAATATTAACAAGAGTATTTCTATATGTTGAAATTGTCGAAGGGCAATGAAAATATTAATGACAAATGGTTCAGACACTGAAATTTCGATTTCAATGATTTTCAGAAGCCTATGACGTCATATAACGTCACATTTGAAATTGACTACGAAATATTGTACACGGTCCAGAGCCATTATTAATGGGCCGATTTTCATCAAATTTTCACAGAATGTGTATATTACGTTCTTATTGTGTAAACCGGTGTCCGTTTTTCAAAATTCGAAAAGTCCAAGCATCTATGGCGGATCGAAGATTCGAACCGAGGACGTCAATTTTTAAATGCTTATAAAGACTGTCCTATTTGAGATAGAAAGTTGAAATTTTGTCAGTTAGTAGGTCTCTGGGTGTCTAACAATTATGTGAAAATAAACGTCATATGACGTCACGTGACGTCATTTTTTTATTATTATTATTCTTTTCTTCTTCCTAACTAAACGCTTATTTAATATGTTGCAATAGTCCTAGGACGATGAAATTTTTATGGGTTATTAGTCACGTGAGGAAATTTTGATTTCAATGATTATCAGCAGCCTCTGACGTCACATGACGTCACAGCTAAAAATAGTGAAAAATGGTGTTCGCGCTCTACAGCCGTCATTTATGGTTTGCAGTTTGCAGTTCTGCAGAATTTCTACATATATTTTGAGTCGTGATGTCAAATGTCGTCATGTGACGTCATAAGCATTCTTTTCAATTTTCATTTTAGGCAATGATTTCAACATGATGGCAGTTGTTCAGAAAAATGTCAGTGTTATGACAGTAAAGTATGCGTTTTGAACAAAAGCATTTTCAGCACCCTATGACGTCATGTGACGTCAGAGCTAAAAATATTGAAAAATGGTTTTCGCGCTCTACAGCCGTCATTTTTGGTCGGATTTTCTTCAAATTTTCACAGATGGTACACCTTGAAACTAAGGTGTGCATATCCTGCCAGCTACCGAAATTCCGAAAAATCGAAGTTCTGTGGCTGAAGTAAGATTCGAACATAGGACCAAAAATTTCATTTTAGGATTGAAGAGCTTCAGGATGGAGATAGAAAGTTGAAACTTACACAGTTTGCAGTTCTGCAGCATTTTCTACAAATACTTGAATCGTGACGTCATAGGACGTCATAAGCATACCACTTAATTTTTTAGGAGGCAATGATTTCGACATGATGCCAGTTGTTCAGAATAATGAAAATTTCAGAGTTATTGCAATAAAGTATGCGCTTTTGATCGACAGCATTTTCAGCACCCTATGACGTCATGTGACGTCACAGCTAAAAATAATGAAAAATGGTGTTCGCGCTCTACAGCCGTCATTTATGGTCGGATTTTCTTCAAATTTTCATAGATGGTACATCTTGAAACTAAGGTGTGCATATCCTGTCAGCTAACCTTAATTCCGAAAAACCGAATTATTGTGGCTGAAGTAAGATTCGAACATAGACCAAAAATTTCTATTTAGGGTTAAAGAACTTCGGGGTGAGAAAAAAAGTTGAAACTTACACAGTTTGCAGTTCTGCATAATTTCTTAATAGAATTTGAGTCGTGACGTCATATGAGTCTTAAGCTACACAATACTTTTTTTTTTTCCTCGAAACTAAAAGCTTATTTTTTCGCGGAATATAATGTCATTGTTCAGCATAAAAGAAAACTACCAAGGTGAGTCATTAAATAAACTTTATCTTGCTTTTTGCATTAAACACTTGCAGAAAGTCCTACATTCTTTTTCACGAATGACTCTTTATTATTATTATTTTTCTTTTCTTCCCAGGGAATTTTCATATTTTTGCAATCGCCTAGGAGAATGAAATTTCGATGGCATATAATTAAATTTGCTAATTTAAAAAAATTCTATAATTTTAAAATTTTCCTTGGACGTATAGACGTCACACTTTGCAATTTGTAAAAAAGTTTGACGCGGCCCGGGCGATAATTTAATAAACCGATTTTTATAAAATTTTTTCACAGAAGGTATATTAAGTTTATTGTGCATCTCTTTTCCCTTTTTTTCAAAATTCGAAAGCAAAAGGGTTTTCTATGGCGAATGAAAGATTCAACCAAGGACCTAAAATTTGAAAATCTCATAAAACGCCCTAAATGAACAGAAGCGTTTTTTGTAGTTTAAAGATCTCCGATAGATTTTTTTATTTTGTGAAAATGGGCTCTTGTGACGCATAAGACGTCATCAAATTTCGAATCTTTAAACAATCTTTATATTTAATATGGTCCAAGGACAATGAAAATTTTGATGTCATTTCTCCAAGAAAGTTATTTGATTTCAGATTTTCAATTCTAGATCATAGACGTCACACTTGAAATAACCACAAAAATTTGTACCGGTCCCGAGCCCTTATTAAGAACCCATTTTCATCAAAATTTTCCCGATTGTGATATTAAGTTCAGTTGTCATCCCCGGGGCCGTTTTTCAAAATTTTGAAAATTTCCCAAGTTCATAGCGTTTCCAAAATTCGAACCAAGGTCGTAAATTTAAATTCTTTTAAAAAAGGGCCTATTTGAGACAGAAAGATGATTTGGATCAAATATAGGCCCTGGAGTCTTAAAATTTTTTGGGAAAAAAATGTCATATGACTCACGTGACCATTTTATGATAATGTATTTCTAAAATTAAAAAGAGTAATTTTATATGTTAAATTAAACGAAAGACAATGAAAATTTTTTGACAAAGATTCAGACCGGGAATTTCGATTTTAATGATTTTTTGAAGCCTATGACGTCATATGACGTCACATTTGAAATTGACTAAGAAAGTTTGTACACGGTCCAGAGCCATTATTAATGGGCCGATTTTCATCAATTTTCACAGAATGTGTATATTACGTTCTTATTGTGTATACCGGTGACCGTTTTTCAAAATTCGAAATTGCCAAGGTTCTAAAGCGAATCTAAGATTCGAACCACGGTCGTAAATTTTCAAATGCTTATAAAATCGGTCCTATTTGAGATAGAAAGTTGATATTTAGTCAGTATGTCAGTCTTAAAAATATTTTGAAAATTAACATCATATGACGTCTCGTGACGTCATTATATGAAAATATATTACTAACATTTAAGAGGTTATTTCTATATGTTGAAATGGTCCATGGAACAATAAAAACTTAATGACATATGTTTCAGACGATATTCTTTCTATTTCAATATTTTTTATCAGCATATGACGTCATATGGCATCACACTAGACATATTCTACAAAAGTTTGTACGTGGTCTACAGCAATTACTTTTGAACCGATTTTCATCAAATTTTCACAGATTGTGTATATTAAGGTGTAGTTGTGCATCCCGCTGTCCGTTTTTCAAAATTCAAAAAGACCATGGTTCTATGGAGAATCCAAGATTCGAACCGAGGTTGTAAATTTTCAAATGCTTATAAAATCGGTCCTATATGAGATAGAAAGTTGATATTTGAACATTATGTAGGTTTATGGATGACTGAACGATTTTGTGAAAATGAACGTCATGTGACGTCATTACATGAAAATCTATTTTTATATTTACAAGGAAATTCTATATTATAAAAAGGTCCATGGAAATGGAAATTATATGACATTTGCTTCAAACGTTGATATTTTCAATTCTACGAGCAATAAAAAATTCAATGACATGTTTCAGACGATATAATTTCTATTTCAATATTTTTTATAAGCATATGACGTCATATGGCGTCACACTAGACATATTCTACAAATGTTTAAGTACGCGGTCTACAGCCATTACTTATGATACAATTTTCATCAAATTTTCACAGAAGGTGTATATAAGGTTTTAATTGTTCATCCCGATTTCCGTTTTTGAAAATTCGAAAAGACCAAGGTTCTATGGCGAATCCAAGATTCGAACTAAGGACGTCAAATTCTAAATGCTTTTTAAATCAGTCCTATGTCCTATGTAAGATAAAATGTTGATATTTGGTAAGTATGTAGGTTTATAAGTTTCTTAACAATCTTTTAGAAAATAACTTCATATGACGTCTTGTCACGTTATTTTACATTTATAAATGTATTTCTCAATTATAAAGAATATTTCTGTATGTTGAAATTGTCGAAGAGCAATGAAAATTTAAATAATTATTCTTCACACGCTTAATTTTGAAATCAATGATTTTCATAAGCCTATGCAGTCAAATGACGTCAAATTTGATTTGGCTACAAAAGCTTTTACAAGGTTCAGAGCCATTATTTGTGAACTTATTATCATTAATTTTTCTCAGATTTTTATATTAGCTTCTAGTTTTGCATCTCGGTGCCCGTTTTAAATTGGAAACGTCAAAGGTTTTATCCTGGTCTCCATTTTTCAAAATTAAAAAAATCCAAGGATCCATGGCGGATCCCAGATTCGAACCAAGGACGTCAATTTTCTAATGTCTATAAAATCGGTCCTATTTTAGATAGGAAGTTGAAATTTTGTCAGTAAGTAGGTCTCTTGGTGTCTTTTTTTTTTTTAAAGAATACCCCATATGACGTCACTTGACGTCATTTTACATTGATAAATTTCACATATAAACAAGAAATTTCTCCATAAATATTTTCGGAGATTGTGTATATTAGGTTCGTATTGTGCATCCCGGTGCCCGTTTTTCAAAATTCTAAAAGTCCAAGGATCTATGGCGAATCAAAGATTCAAACCATGGACGTCAAATTTTAAATGCTTTTTAAATAGGTCCTATTTGAGGTGAAAGTTGATATTTGGTCAGTATGTAGGCCGCTGGGTGTCTTAAACTTTTTGAAAATAAAATCATATGACGTCCACATGACGTCATTATAATAAAAATGTATTTCTTATATTAACAGATAATTTTTTGTTGAATGCCAAAAGGCATTAAAAATTTAATTTATTCTTAAGATGCTGAAATTTTGAAATCATTGATTTTCATAAGCTGATGACATCATTTGACGTCACTTTTGAAAATGGCTTCCAAAGCTTGTCCACGGTTTAGAGCTATATTAATGAACCGATTTCATCATTTTTTCATAAAACAAGAGGGCCATGATGGCCCTGAATTGCTCACCTGAGTACCATTGCTTTAACTGATGTCAAGGTTTTTAAACCAGACAAGGATTCTGATATAACTTAATCTAAAATTTTTTACCCCTGACAATACTACACACCAAATATTTAAGCAATGGGCCATAATTATGGTTTCAAAGTAAGACTTGGGCGCAGGTCATTTATCAACGTAGGGCCAAGACTTTGAAGATCTTTGTAATGAACCATTAGATGCTAATACATACCAAAATCTTAGCTCTAGGCCTTATTGATTCATAGAAGAAGATTTTTTAAGGTTTTCCTATTTAACTCTATGTAAAACAAGTGACCCCTATTGCGGGGGCATTTATCACCAATGGGCTATGATTTGTACAATCTTGGTAGTGGCCCATAAGATGATGCTACATACCAAATATCTAACCTCTAGGCCTTATGGATTCATAGAAGAAGATTTTTTAAGATTTTCCTATATAACTCTATGCAAAACAAGTGGCCCTGGTGCGGGGTCATTTATCACCATAGGCTATGATTTGTACAATCTTGGTAGTGGCCCATAAGATGATGCTTCATACCAAATATCTAAGCTCTAGGCCTTATGCATTCATGGAAGAAGAATTTTAAGATTTTCCTATATAATCTATGTAAAACAAGTGACCCCTGGTGCGGGGTCATTTATCACCATAGGGCTATGATTTGTACAAGCTTGGTAGTGGGCCCATAAGATGATGCTACATACCAAATATCTAAGCTCTAGGCCTTATAGATTCATAGAAGAAGACTTTTAAGATTTCCTAATAACTCAATGTAAAACAGTGGCCCCTGGTGGGGGGTCACTTATCACCACAGGGCTAAGATTTGTACAATTTTGGTAGTGGCCCATAAGATGATGCTACATACCAAATATCTTAGCTCTGGGCCTTATGGATTCATAGAAGAAGATTTTTTAAAAAGATTTTCCTATATAACTATGTAAAACAAGTGACCCCTGGTGCGGGGTCATTTATCATCTTGGGGCTATGATTTGTACAATCCTTGGTAGGGGCCCATAAGATGATGCTACATACCAAATATCTAAGCTCTATGCCTTGCAGTTTTGCAGAAGAATTTTCAAAGTTTGCATTTTTAAAATCTATTTTTAGCTCCTGTGACCTTATTATGCAATGGACCAGAACCTTTATACAACTTTAGTAGAACTTCATCCAAGGACATTCCTGCAAAATAATTTTTCAAATTGGCCAAGCCGTTTAGAAGGAGATGTTTTTGAAGCAATTGTTGACGCTGGACGCACTGACGCACGCACGCACGGACGACGGACGCCGGACAAAAGGCGATCAGAAAAGCTCACCTTGAGCACGTTGTGCTCAGGTGAGCTAAAAATAAATGCTCATAAAATCATTCCAGAATGAGATAGAAGGTTGATAATTTGTCAGTATATAGATATCCGGATGATTTAAAAATATTGTGAAAATGGACGTCTTGTGACGTCATCAAACTTCCAAGTTTTACACAAACATTTATAAATGTTAAAATGGTCCAAGCGCAATGAAATTTAATTTGCCATATTTCCAGAAGTTGTTATTTTGGAATCTATGATTTTTTATTGATATGACGTCACACTTGAAAATGACTATCCAAATATTTAACATTTATTCGAAAATGATTTTATTTTGAAATGGTCCAAGGACAAGGATATTTAACATCTTTTCCAGGTGTTGTGATATTGATTTCTATGATTTTTATTTTCTGTGACATCATGACATCACACTCGACATAAGCTACAAAAAAACTTGTATGCGGAAATACAGCCATTATAAATAAACCAATTTTTCAAAATTTTACGGAATGTATAAAATTTACTTCTAGTTGTTCGTCCTTGTCTGTTTCCCAAAATTCAAATAGACCGGGGTTCATGGCCAACCCAGTTTTTTAAAACTAAAGGAAAGTCTTAATGTTACACAGAATATAAGTGGCTGAGTTCTTTACATGTTTACGAAAAATGAACGTCATATAAATGTCATCTGATTTAAATTAATTTCTAATATGTTTCTACACGAAAATTTCTATATGTTGCTAGGGTTTCTCAGGACGATGACATTTTGAAGACTTATTTTTTGACTGCTGAAATTTTGACTTTTATGAGTTGTGCATCCCCAGAGTCAATGTTTCAAAAAGGGTTTTGATGACCAATCTAGTCATCGAACAATGACATTCTGTGAAAATGAAATGTCTCCATGACATTATTCAGATTAATTTTCAATATTAAACTGGAAATTTTCTAACTATTGCAGATTTCATGCATATTGATTTTTTGCATATACTTCAAGTGATATTAAGAGGGCATATGGTAATCACATTGTCTGTACGTTGGTCGTCAAGATTTCGTTTCCACTTCGTAACTTGGTTTTCCCCACGATGGATTAAAAAAATTCAACACAAATGTCACCAATCAAAAGACACCCGGTCATAAAAATATTTAGGTCTGTAGCTCCAATGTCAAAGGTCACATTTTGAGTTCAAAGGTCAAAATTGGGTTAATATTTCGTTTCTGCTTCAAAACTTTGTAGTTCCAAACGATAGTTTTAAAGAAACAACACAAATGTTCACATCAAAAGACAATGTGCCCATGCAAAATGTTTAGGTGGGGTTTTAATATTATTTTCTCTTCATAACTTATTTATTATGATTAAAATTATTCAAAACAAATCTTCACCATTTTGAGTGGTAATTAATTATCTGAAAAGATTTAGGTTTGTTGCTCCAATGTCACTCCAAGATAAATTTTAAAATAATTAACACACTTGTTCACCATAAAATGTGTCTTTCGAAAATGTAGATCTATCTGTAGTTCATTTAAATAGATCTACCCTATATTTTGGGTATCAAAACTTAAATTCTGAAATAAATGTATAAAACCCTTTTTGGTCATGTAGACTCCAAGTACAAAACATAAGAAAAATGTAAGAGACATATACAAACATACCACATTATCACTATCTGCCTTTTGTGTAAAACTAGCCTACATCTCACTTCCATTGTAGCGGGTAATTTTGTTTCCCATTAGATGTTTTACTGTAACAGATAGGTACTATGTTTGCTGAAGACTCCCTGCAGTAATGACCAGCAACTATATGCTCAGGTTTGGTCACAGCAAAGGGGACCTGGCTCAGTGGGACATCACTTTTCATCCCTTTATCCTTCCAGGATGCCTTTTATAGAGAGAACTTAGTTGATCTAGGCACATTTGTTGTTGTTGTTGTTTTGGGGGGTTTTAAACCGTCGCTGCGAAAGTGAAAGTGATGACAAAAAAAACGGAAGACAAAGAACTTCATTAATGTGTGATTCAGCTTTTTACGTTCCATTGAAATACAACCGTTTTCTATGTAACTGAGTTCTTCCTGCCCATACATGAACGCTCCCACCACCCCATTGATTGTGTCTTTTCAGCCAAATTATAAACTTTACATACTCATGCCTTCCCAAAGTTTTCTTCTTGCCATTAAAACTGATGCCCCAGAAGCGTATCTCCAGTGTAACATCCGGAAAGAGGCATCTTCTTGTCGTGGTTACCAGATTTATGTCGGTTTTCTCACTTTCACAGTTTGTATGTACGTGCATACAGCCGTTCAATTGTTGAATGGTGACAATTTAAAGTCGTGCCAGCACGAACACTCATTCCGTCGTGTAATCCCAATAGCCTGAGTCTGTGCCACTGCACGAACACTCATTCCGTCGTGTATCATCCAATAGCCCGAGAATGGGGAAATTTTTAAAAGCGTGGTAAAGAGATAGCCATACAAAACCAAGTTTAAAAAGGGGGTTTCATTTAAAAAAAACTACTGACACCAAAGTTTCGTGTTGAAAATACATGAAAATACGTGGTAGAAAAATGCTTAGACATTAAATGACTTAATTTCCAACAAACTGCATGTGCAAACGTTGAAATAGTAAGGGTTAAACCCTTTTACAAATACGATTGATTTCGTTTCATTTTACTCTGGAATTAATTAACAGCTTTTCTGAAATTGTGGTTTTTTTAAAGAAGGTAAACGTATTACATAAAATTAAAGTTCTACTTTATTATTTATGGAACACCCTTAAAATAAATTTAAGTTTCACAAACATAAAAGTTACACAGAAATGCACAATTGTACTAGGTTAAGCCCAAATGTGATTTCTGATTTTTAAAAGATTCAAATAAAATACAATAAGGTTTAATGCTACATTCTTTTTAAAGGTACAGATAAGAAAAGGTATTATACCATACCAATACCATTTAAGGGGTTATAAATATGATACAAATATGCCCCACACACTTACCAACTCCCATCTATGCCACTACATGTATGACCTTGATTTTTCACATAGTGATAAAAAATCATAGGAGTCATCCAATAGTCATTCCAAGTCACCCTAAAGTAGTTTGTGGAATGTGGGTTAGCTCAAGTGTTTTTTTTAAACAATTCAAGGCCACTCTGACCATGACCTTTGACCAAATGACCCTTTAAATCAAATGAGTCATCAATTGGGGTATGACCAATCACACTAAAAAGTTATGAGGAATGTGGGGTCAAGAATTCTCTGGTTTATTGATCCAAAAGATTTTCATATTTGGGAAATCACTGTGACCTTTGTCTTCAATAAGTGACCTAAAAAAGGGTAAAAGGTCATCTAATAATCAGACCAATCCTCTTAAGAACTTTGAGGAATGTGAGTACAAAGGTTCTACTGCTTCTAAATTGAAACAGTTCATTTCAGTTCATGTCACTGTAAACCCTTGACTTATGACCAAGTGACCCCCAAACAACAGGGGTCATCTACTAATTTTGACCAATCTCCCTGAGGATGGAAATGAGAAAATATTGATAGGAAAAGAATTTGTCTATTGACAGACCAGCCTACAATAGACTGAAACCAACTGCATTCGCTAAACAATAAAGCCTCCCTTCTTTGAAGTGAAGCATAAATATTGAAAATTTAAAAAAAGTACTGTTGTGTTAAAAAAAATTATAATAATAATAATATTTTTTTTTAATCAAATGTCATGCAAGCAAAATACATGTTCATCTACTGCTGTCACATAGGAACAACATAATATAAATAATTATGTAGTCAAAACTTAGATTTTAATCAATCTTTTACAACTTAATAATAACTAAATAATAAGTAAATATTTTTGAAAACAAATTTTAACAAGGGTTAAAGCGACAGGGACTGTCACAAAACCAGGTTTCAACATGGAAAATCCAATTCGAAAGAAGATTTTATTTATAAATGATCACCAAAGAACATTAATACTTTATGTTACATGGATGAAGAGTAAATAAGGGTCATAACTCTAAGAAATATGGTTAAAATTTACAATATAGGTCAAGTCACAAAGTACAGGCCATACTGTGTAGATTTGGGCAGAATGCATTCAGAAATGAAAGAAGGAGAATTTAAGCAAATAAAAAAATGTGTCACTATATGTTACATTAAAACAAGCTCAAAGGTGTGAAATCAGATTGTCAAAGGGTAATTGTCTCTGACCTGCAATATCAATGCAGGGTAAAATACAAGATTCCCCAATTAAATGTTACTTCAAGGAAATTATGGATATTTTAAAAACATGAAAAGCAACCTACAGAATTATCCAAAGACTGATACAAATGCATTTATTTTATTTCTTATTCAAAGGGTTTTTTAAGCAATTCTAAACAAACAGACATTTTTATAATAAATTTTTCAAGATAGCAAGGGCACCGCAACTATGTAATGAAGAAAAGCATAAGTGAAGCTAAAAACAAAAGCATTCAAGCAAGCCCCTATCAACAGAAAAAAAAAAATATATATATATATATATAGTCATAGTGAACTTGACCTTGATCCATTTTCTAATATATTTTAGTCATAGTGATCTTGACCTTGATCCATTTTCCAATATATTTTAGTTATAGTGATCTTGACCTTGATCCCCTTTTCCCTGAAAAGCAATTCCAACCTTTCTCTTCCCTAAAGGTATCTACTTATCAAATATGAATGCATACCTTCATTCTAACTCGAGATATCAAGAGGGAAACAAAAAATCTATTTAAAGCCATTGTTGACCTTGACATTGTCCTTATTTACCTGAAAAGCAATCCCAACATTCCTCTTACCATAAGCTATTTACCTATAAAATATGAATGCTATACCTCATTTTTACCCAGTTCTTGAGCAAAATGAAAATCTATTTTTAGCCATTGTGAACCCTTTACCTTGACCTGATTTACCTGAAAAGCAATCCAACCTTCCCTTCCCATAAGCTATCTACTATTAAATATGAATGTTATACCTTCATTTTACCCAAGTTATCGAGCAGAAACAAAAAACTATTTTTTTAAAACCATTGTGACCTTGACCTTAACCCGATTAACCTGAAAAGCAATCCAACCTTCCTCTTCCATAAGGTATCTAACCCATCAAATATAATTGCTATACTCTAAAAATTTTTAAATTTAGTTATTGAGCGAAAACGAAAGTTTGACGCCCGCCCGCCCAACGACGTTCAGCATTCTAATAAACCAGGTTTCAACTAGTTGAAAACCTGGTTAAATAAAATATCAATATTGAAAGGCGATAAATGCATGGAAAACCATCAGACTAGAACAAAGTTTTTTTTTCTGTTAAAAAGTCCAGATAGCTCCTATTTT
>CM037781.1:12172306-12222306 GCA_021229015.1 Solen grandis
TTCGGGCCATTACGGTTGGAAAACGCTATTTCTCGTCAAATACTAGTATCAGTATAGAGTATTTGACGAGAAATAGCGTTTTCCAATTAATTTCTAGTAGTACGGAAGCATATTAGTGCGACATTGACACTAGTTATTTTTTTTTTATTTTCGACACTTTAATTATAAATTTTACAGATTAAACAGCAAAATTCACATTTTTTTCTGCCAAATTCACACTTTATTCTGTAAATTTTACTGTTTAAACTGTAAATTTTACACTTAAATCACAGAAAGAAAGAAAGCTCTGGTTGTGCTATTTTTATTTTTTTCTGTTGTGTCGTTAACAACCTTTTCGGCACGACGGTCATGCCGATTAGGTTGCTTATCCGCTCGACCGTCGTGCCGATAGACACAGCCATAAACAGATTAATGTGTAAAATTTACAGAAAAAAGTATGAATTTTTACAGAAAAAAGTGTGAATTTTACGGCTTAATCTGTACAATTTATAGACTTAACTGTAAAATTTACAGAAAAAAGTGTGAATTTTACAGTTTAAATTTTAAAATTTACAGAAAAGAGTATAAATTTTACAGAAAAAAAGTGTGAATTTTGCAGTTTAAACCTGTAAATTTTACAGATTAATCTGTAAATTTTACAGATTAAAGTGTCGAAAATAAAAAAAAAATAAGTGTCAATGTGGCACTAATACGCTCCGTAGTGTAGCTTTGGTAGTTATTTGAAAACGTATTCCATGTGTGTAAAAAATGGAAATAGAAATATCTCAAACACAAATTCACTCTCTCTCTCTCTCTCTCTCACTCTCATAGTAGTTGTTACTTTTAAATGATCGATTCATCGTTTTCGGACAATTACTGTGTCCCGTAAATATTTATTTTTGACACAAACTTGATTTTTCAACACTTTTGCTTAATCTGAGCATACCAATATTGTAGATTGTAGAGTTATATACAATTGTTCGATCATATTTACAATATTCGAGGTTATTCGGATTTCAAAGTAGAGAAACGGATGCTCAGAATGTAGCTACAATAGTTGGTGCGACTGAAGTCACACATAACTAAAAACTACAGATCTTGAGGCAGGCAAAAGTCTCCATTATAATAAATTTATATTATACTCTTGCAAGTAAATTCTAACTATGAACAACTTCGACAAACTACATATAAACTAAGTTCAATGTACGCACAACTACGGTAAGGGTAAGGGGTTGGGTCAACGGCAGTGAAAAACTGTAAACGACAGCGGCTATACACAAGGCGTGGGTACGGCCATTGCAATTTTGGATCTTTAAGAGAAACATTGCTACAACACATTTCTCTTTTTCTCTATTTTTTTATCTTCTTTATCCTGTCATGCCTGAAATGGAGAGGAAATGAAGTTATCAACAAACTGTTGCAAAATTCAATATAAGACCGTGCGTTCAATCGAAAAATGTGACATTAGTTCGATTCGGCGAAAATAGCCGCGATACTTTAACATATATCTCTGCCAGAAAAGCGTATGGGAGACCGTGGTGACAGAGTGTTCAAGTTATTGATGTGTAGCTTGAAATAATTTACTTTGACAAGAAAACGTAAGATTTTGTGACTGACCAAATGGCTCATCCCATCAAGAGTTTTGGTCATTTTTCATTCAAATTCATGATAAGGAAAGCGATAACAGGACCAAAAGCAGGACCCATCTTTTCGGGAAAACCAAAATTGGTCAAAATATATAAAAACAACTTTTTTTTTGTTTTTGTGAATGCATATATTCATGGGTACATGTATTCGTGGAAACATTTATACATGTATTCGTCGTCACAGGTATCTGTGGATATATGTATTCGTGAAAAGCATTGATACTGGTTTTCGAGGATATGTGTTTTCGTAGATGCATGTATTCATGGGTTCATGTTTTTGTGGAAAGATGTATTCATGGGTAGTAGGTATTTGTGGATACGTGTTTTCGTGGATACAGGTGTTTATGAATATGTGTATTTGTGCAAACGTGGATACATGTATTCGTGGATACGTGTTTTCGTGGATACATGTATTCGTGGGTACATGTATTTGTGGACACCATGTCTTCGTGGATACAGGTATTTGTTGATACGTGTTTTTGTGGATACATGTATTCGTGTGTACATGTATTTGTGGAAACATATCTTCGAGGGTACAGGTATTTGTTCATACGTGTTTTCGTGGATACATGTATCCGTGAAAACGCATATTCATTGGTACAAGTATTCATTCGTAGATACATGTATTCATGTATACATGATTGGAGTGCCGAGCTAGTGGCTCTGTGCTTATGGAACTGGGTCCCTTCCCTTTGTACTCCACTTTTTCAGCAGTGTCATGTACCGAGTACACAGTAACCACAGCCGGTAGAGCACTATTCGAATGTTCAAATGATTACGAACCCCGGGCTTGGCGCACGTTCTCCGGTACTTACCTCTCATAATTTTAGTTAATTTCTTGGAACCTGCCAAAACATTTAATTTTGGATGGCTAAATTTCATTTAACAAATATTTAATTAGATTACATGGCAATGCAGTTGAACTATACTCCACAAAAAAATGCAGACTTAGAGAAACTGTATTATTTCCAAAAAGCTACGGAGAGACCTGCAATTCCTGTAGTTAGGGATCTGGTGTGTAGCCTAGTAGAACAATCCGTTCCATGTGGCATGGAACTCGTAAGGCCTGAGGCAACTTTGATCTGTAAATATGTAAACAATAAAAGAGGCAAATATAGAAGCATCTGCCCTGACAACCTTCTATCATAAGTATTAAAACTACTCTGTTTCCAGAAACAAACATGATAATAAGATTAACATTTGTGTAGGGTCAAAGTAGGTAGATTTATATACATCTTACAGCCTCATTTGTTTGTAGAAAGGCATATGTAATTAATAATAAACAAGACATATCTTTACACGAGAGGGCCAAGATGGCCCTGAATCGCTCACCTGAGAGACATTGCCTGCATTGCATATTATAGTATTATGAGTCATACTGATTATATGATCCATGCAGAATTACAGCAAGATCATCTAAATTCCACACAAAAACTGTACCTGCCATCCAAATTTTGAAAGTCATAGCTCTAATGAGTAAATTTTGACACCAGGACCATGGTTTGAAGAGACTTGGTTGAGGTCCACTAATAAACATCTTAAATCAAGGCCTTGTGGTTTTTTGAAGAAGATCTTTTGAGGGTTTTCCTATACAAGCTAATGTAAAATCAAGTGACCACGGGGGCGGGGCCAATTTTGACCCCAGGACCATGATTTGAACAAACTGGTAGAAGTCTACTAGGCCGTGTTACAAACAAAATATCTAAACTCCAGGCATTGTGGTTTCTGAAAAGAAGATTTTTCTATTTTTTTTCCTATAAAATTCTTAATAAAATCAAGTGACCCCTTGGGCGAGACCAATTTTAACTTAAGGGCCATGATTTGAACAAACTTGGTAGAGGTCTACTAGGCCATGTTACACACCAAATATCTAAACTCCAGGCCTTGTGGTTTCTGATAAGAAGATTTTTCTATTTTTTCTTATGTAAGTCTATGTAAAATCAAGTGGACCCTGGGGCGGGGTCAATTTCGGCCCCAGGGTCATGATTTGAACAAACTTAGTGATGATCCATAACACAATGCCACACACCAAATATCTAAATTCTAGGCCTTGTGGTTCCTGACAAAGATTTTTCTAGGTTTCTTTATATAAGTCTATGTAAAATCAAGAGACCCCTGGGCAGGGGCCAATCATGATCTGAACCAACTTGGTAATGGTCCGTAAGGCAATGCCAACCACCAAATATCTAAATTTTAGGCCTTGTGGTTTCTGACAAGAAGATTTTCTAGTTTTTCTAATGTAAGTCTATGTAAAATCAAGGGACCCCTTGGGTGGGGCCAATTTCAACCCCAGGATCATGATTTGAACAAACTTGGTAATGGTCCGTAAGACAATGCCAAACACCAAATATCTAAACTCAAGGTCTTGCTGTTTTTTGACAAGATTTTACTAGTTTTTCTTATATAAGTCTATGTAAAATCAAGTGACACCTAGGGCGGGGCCATTTTCGACCCCAGGGTCATAATCTGAACAAACTTGGTAATGGTCCATATGACAATGCCAAGTGACACCTGGGGCGGGGCGAATCATGACCCCAGGGTCATGATTTGAACAACCTTGGTAGAGGTTCATAAGACAAAGCAACCCACCAAATATCTAAGCTCTAGGCCCTGCGGTTTCGGAGAAAAATTTTTTTTTTTAAATATTTCGCTTTAAAGATTTTACTTTTTAGCTCCTGCGACCCAGAAATGCAATGGACTGGAACCATTTTAACAACTTTGGTAGTGCTTCATCAAACAAATATTCCTGTAAATGACTCTGTGGTTAAGGAGATGTTGTTTTAATAAAATTGTTGACGGCGGAAGTACGCACGCACGGACGACGGACGCCGGACAAAAGGCGATCACAATAGCTCACCATGGGCACGTTGTGCTCAGGTGAGCTAAAACTATATTCGGTGTAGCTACATTATTGTGTTTTGTAACATGTAAAACAGATTAAAACTATCATTAAGTTTAAAATGTTAGCAAAAATACCAAAATTATGGAAGGTATTGTAACAAAACGGATTTAATTTACAAACTATAAAAAGCTAATCTACCAGCGTTCATTAGATATTATGCACTTGCTGATTTTTTTTTTAAGTAAAGACAATTCATATTTAACCAAGCGACACCGAAAGACCATAAATCGCGTATATTCGATAATTGTTTCTAGTTACCTCCCTGAATCTACTTTAACAAAATAGGGAAAATTGTGGTCTAAAAATAGACATACGCCTTCTTCTTATTTAGTTTTTTTTTTTTTTAAATCATATTGCCAAAGCAGCATACCTAAATGGATATGGAAGTGTTAAATTTTCATTGCTGTGTTACCTTTCATGTTTAAACTAAAGGAACAGGTTATATCAAGTATAAAGACATATACAACCTGAAACTCCCATTTTAATTGGAATATCCTAATATCCTAAAAATAAATGATACAAGCCAATGATAGGATTGCATTTACTCTGGCTTCATTTGCATACCAACATTTGATTGGTTAAAGAAGTAGGTCAAAATCAGTCGTTTCTTTCTTTTCTTTTTAAATTAGCGCGAAACGCATGCGGGCAAGCGACAGCTTTCTTGTTTTTTAATCTACCGTAAAACCATTTACCTGCGTCATTCAAATTTAGCGAGCGTTTGCTGGTTTGCGGCCACGGTCGCAAGCCTATTTTTTTTTCTTCGGATTTGTGATTCCCTCATTAATGCTCTCGCAACATTTCGGAAATGTTGCATTTTGCAGATAGCCGAGATTATCCGTTTGTGTCCACGTAATATGCGGGTTTCCCAAATTTAAATGAATTATGGAAAGAAACAACCAGTCAGAAACGTTCGATATGATTCGACCCAGGCAACTTCGAGCCTCTGTGATCAGCTGCTTGTTCTGGTACTCTGCTTTTATTTTTAACAAAATACATACCCGGAAACCATTTATTATTGTTAGCCTTAACATTATATTGGCCTTCACAGTGCGGTTTGTAATTAAGTAGATGTAGCAATCAACATACATGTATATCTCTTCGAAAATAAATCTGTATAAAATCGATTGATGCAATCTGTTCATATATACACACAGTATTAAAAAACAATTGCAAGCTTGTGCCAACAATTCTTGAAATCTATATTCAAATTTAACGTCATTTTAAGTTCATTCGACAGTAATTGATTATCAAACTGGGACCAATATATGAGTTCACAAAACAGCTGGTGGTTAAGCAACGATCGACCTGTTATAATAAACTGGACAGGTCTTCCTTTGCCATAGATACAATCTGACTAAACTACGTACATGATCTTACAACTGTAAGATCTGAGGATGACCCATTTGGATTGTTCAGCTATGAGGGTATCTATTAATGTCTCAGCCAATCAGAGAACGTCTTTCAAAATATATTCAGCTGATCTGTCAAAATATCGTCAGAGCATAAGACTCTGTTATATAGATAATAGGAATAGCTGAAACCTAAGAAAAATGTATATTTAACTGTTTGATTAATAGAAAAGTGTTTTTGTGATACTTCCAACTGGTTTCCGTATAATACGTAAGTCTCTGTCACACCAGCTGAATATTTGCCATTTTTACATTCTCATGCGATAGTTACTTTACAACTGCATTAAAAAATAGAAAATGATCACTTTCAGAATCTTGAAAGCTACTATCTGATTGGCTGACGAAAAGTATCAAAAATATGATTTGATATTTGATTTTTTTTTTTTAGTTTACCGTTGCTGCGACAGAAAGTAACTTATCTATAGAACAAAAAAGATACAGTTCCTTTCCTGTATAATTATTGAAAGAGTTGGGATATGCAAGATGCATGAACTTTCCAGACAGAAATTAAGCTAATAAGGCGGTGTTAATGTCAATGTAAAAAAAAACATCATCATCAGCAACAATCAGGACAATGATAACGAAACAAATCAGCACAGATAAGTTTTTATTTGGAAGGGGATTTAGGTATAGGTCATCTTCCTGAAAGTTATTACTTCCCTTGATCATAACGTAGCGTGACATTGGAGTATGGCATTCTTTGATGATATGTATAAAATTAAACATATATTTACAAGGCTTTACAACATAAGGTACATTGTTCAGTTAAAATTACCCATTTCAAGCACAATATAATAATCTTACAACAGATCAACATATACCAATTAAATGTGTCGAGTTTCTTTTTAATAACGATAGAAAACTTGCATGTTTTGATTTTTTTTCACACCAATTCATACAAGTAACTGATTTATAAAGTGTTTTATTTTTCAAACATATTACATGTTTTTATTTTGCAATAATAACAGTGGTTGCCCCTTTTTTCGATTATGCGGCTCCGTGGCCAAATTCAAAACCTATTCCACACTAACGCCGCGTCGTCAATTAAAGCAGTCTCTTTGTCATTACATAAGGCTGAGATACGCAATAGGTGGTTTGGCAGGCATTATTTTTTAAGCAACCTTTGTGAAACATTCAAAGTTTTGCTTGCATAATCAATATGACATATGTAATGCCTCTTAGATAAGGGTTTGCCGGAAGTATTCTCGCTTCATGCACATCATTACCTACATACGTTTAGAAAGAATTGCGCGGCGTGTGTGTGTTTTGTATCTAAATCGCAGCTGTCACCAATGGTTTTAAGGTTGAGATGTAGTAATTACCAGGATTGAATATGTAGTTGTACAGTGACTCCAGTTCATGCATGGTGATATGATTGTCCCTTGGGGAGTGGTCTACCTCCTCAAAATAGAAGGGGATTCTGTAAGGAAGGGCCAGTCTGTCTCCAATCCAGCCGACATGGAACTCCTCCCGGCTTATGATCTTATCATCTGGAAAACAGGCCATAAGAAGATTGTAGGGAAGGAAATACTCTATAAGACTTAAAAAAAATAATTTTGGCACCCGGTGGCAAAACAGAATCACCCCCCCCCCACCGCTAACACTTACGCATATATGTGATTTTTTATGTTTCCTCAATGCCAAAAATATGTATTTCTTTACAGCTATTTCTCTATATGCCGTACTCTACATATTCTGTTCTAGGAATCTGTCATTATCCCTGATTTTGCATTTTTGAGTAGTTATTTACGATTTACCATGTTACTCCCAAAATACGTAATTATATGCAATATTGGCTTGTTCGTTTTCTGGTTAAGAGATACACTTTTTAAATATGATGACATATGTATAAAATTCCATACTTATTCTACTCACATTGTTAAAACTGACCACATAAACACATGTTGAGTAATAACAAAACTCATATGACGACATGTTAAGTCATAACACAACTCATATAACCACATGTAGCGTATTAACGCAACTCATATGACCTCATAATGAGTCATAGCATAACACATATGACCAAAAATTATACTCACATGGCCAAACGTCGAAGTCAAGGAATATCTGTGTGAATTCTGTTAGGTTAAGGCAGCGGTCGGTATTGACATCATATTTTGAGTACAATTCGTTGCTGTTAAGGCAATAAGTACAATGCTGCAACCTGTCAATTTAACAAAACAAAAAATAATATATCATTAAAAGGCATTATAACGCGAATCAAAGGCGTTATAATGTGAATCAGATGCGTAAGAATGCGCATTTAAAACTTGTAATTACGCGAAACTATGACGCTATAACGCAAAAGAGATGTGTAATACAGCGACATTAGGCGTGATAATGCGAAATAGAAACTCGTAATAACGCGAAATAAAGGCGTTACAACGTGAAAAAAAGGTGCAATAACGTGAACTGGACACTCGCAGTAAGGCCAAAGAAAGGCGTAGTAACGCGAAACAAGAGGGCCATAGAGGCCATGGATCGCTCAACTGAGAAAAGGGTTACCGAAAGAACTAAAACATTTTGAAATCTGACCAGTAGTTTTGAAGGAGATGATTTTTAAAGTTTTCATATTTTTTTCTTTCCGTTGACATGGCAACCAGAGTTCCAAATGGATCAAGTTTATTTTAGCAACTTTTGTGAAGCTTCACCCAAGGATCAACCCAGCTAAATTGAATCAAATTCTGTCCGGCGGTTTAACAGGAGATGGCGTTTAAAGTTTTCACTTTATATACTTTTCAGGCAAATTAGCCCCACCCTGGCGGCCATGTTTTTTTCACGGATCAGAATATTTTTAACAATCTTGGTAGTGCGTTACCCAAGGAGCATATGTACTAAAACATTTTGAAATCTGGCCAGTAGCTTTGAAGGAGATGCTTTTGAAAGTTTTTATATTTCTTTCCGTTGCCATTGCAAGCAGGGTACATGGATCAAGTTTATTTTAGCAACTTTTGTGAAGGTTCACCCAAGAATCATCTCTGCCAAGTTTTATCAAATTCTGTCAAGCAGTCTCAGAGGAGATGTCTTTTATAGCAAATTGTTGACGTCGGCCGACGGACGCAGGGTGATCACAAAAGCTCACATTGAGCACTTTGTGCTCAGGTGAGCTAAAAAAGCATAAAAACGCGAAGTTGAAACACGAAATAACGCGAAACAAAGACGTTATAACGCGAAAAAAGGTGCAATAACGTGAAATTGAAACTCGCAGTAAGGCCACAGAAAAGCGTTATAACGCAAAACAAAGGCGTAATAACGTGAAACAAGAGGGACATGATGGCCCTGATTCGCTTACCTGAGAAACATTGCCCTCAATGCCAATTATTTTATTACGCGTCATAGTGAATACATAATGTTTCCAGAAGTACAGCACGATCATCTAAATTCAATACAAAAACTGTACCTGCCATCCAAACTTTGAAGGTAATAACTCTAATAAGTCTTTATAAAATCAAGTGACCCCTATCACGGTGCCAATTTTGACCCCAGTGCCATAATTTGATCAAAATTGGTTGATGTTTACTAGGACATGTTACTCACTAAATATCTAAACCCTAGGCCTTGTTGTTTCTGATAAGAAGATATTTCTATTCTTTTCCTAAATATTAGTCTATATAAAACCAAGAGACCCCTGGGGCGGGGCCAGTTTTGGCCCCAGGGCCATGGTTTGAATAAACTTGGTTGAGGTCTACTAGGCCATGTTACACACCAAATATCTAAACTCCAGTCCTAATGATTTCTGAAAAGAAGATTTTTCTAGGTCTCCTTATATAAGTCTATGTAGAATCAAGTGACCCCTGGGGTGGGGCCAATTTCAACCCCAGGATCATGATTTGAACAAATTTGGTAATGGTCCGTAAGACAATGCCACACACCAAATATCTAAATTCTATAAGACAATGCCAAACACCAAATATCTAAACTCAAGGCCTTGTGGTTTCTGACAAGATTTTTCTAGTTTTTCTTATATAAGTCTATGTAAAATTAAGTGACCCCTGGGGTGGGGCCAATTTCGGCCCCAGGGTCATGATTTGAACATATTTGGTAATGGTCCATAAGACAATGCCACACACCAAATATCTAAATTCTAGGCCTTGTGGTTCCTGGCGAAGATTTTTCTAGGTTTCCTTATATAAGTCTATGTAAAATCAAGTGACCCCTGGGGCGGGGCAAATTTCGACCCCAAAGTCATAATTTGAACAAACTTGTCAATGGTCCAGAAGACAATGCCACACACCAAATATCTAAATTCTAGGCCTTGTGGTTTCTGACAAGAAGATTTTTTAAGTTTTCCTTATATAAGTCTATGTAAAATCAAGTGAGCGATGGGGCGGGGCCAATTTCGACCCCAGGGTCATGATTCGAACAAACTCGGTAATGGTTCATAAGACAATGTCACAAACCAAATATCTAAGCCCTAGGCCTCGCGGATTTGGAGAGGAAGATTTTTAAAGATTTAACTTAAAAAATATATTTTTTAGCTCCTGTGACCCCAGATATGCAATGGACCGGAACCATTTGAACAACTTTGGTAGAGAATCATGCAAGGAACTTCCTAGGCATTTTCATCAAATTTGGCCAAGTGGTTTAGGAAGTGATGTTGTTTAAAAGAAAACTGTTGACGCCAGACGCACGGACGCACGGACGAGCGCACGGACGACGGACATAGGGCGATTACAATAGCTCACCACGAGCACGTTGTGCTCATGTGAGCTAAACAAGCATTATAACGCAAAGGTGTAACTCGTAATAATGCGAAACAAGGGCAAAATAACGCGAAAAAAAGGCGGATTAGCGCAAAGTTAAAATTCGTCAAAACATGGAACAAAGACGTGATACCTAAAGCAAAAAGTGTATAATTACGCGAAATCGCACGTATTAAGAGAACCTTATTTAAGCAAGGATTAACGCCTTTGTTTTGCGCTATTAAAAGGAGTGTTCTGATTTACCGGCATACTGGTATATTGCAATACGCTTCTAGAGAAATGCATGTTTTGTATCGGAAATTCCTGTATCAGCCGATTCGACCGAATCCTTTGTCCAATTAGAAATCGGTTAAAAACAAACCATAATGCAAAAACAGGATGATTAAACAACAACAAAAACAACAACAAACATGTCTCTTTCTTCCAGGCTTTTAAAGATTTTTTCGTTCTTAGATAAGCATGCTATTGACATATTACTTTTTTCTATTAAAACATCTCGCTCACAGATGATCGGTAGAATAAAAATAAAAACCTCTCTCCCTTGTTGGTGTTGGTGAAGTAATTGTTTCCTGGCAAACAAACTCGGCAAGAACATGTCACATTGCGTGGGAAAAAGATAATTTCGTAAACACTACTTTGGGGGAAATCGGTTAAATGTAGAATACGGTATTCACATAACAGGTGCTTGCGGTACCACGTGACACGTTCCGCAACATTGCTTAAAGTTGAATAAATAAACTGAGCGTTATTTTATCATTTAAGATTTCGTTAAGATGTTATTTGAATTGCCATTGAACATGTAATTTCGCACAAAAATGTCGTATTAGGTGACTCTCTATACGACCAGCAATTTATACATGTATTGTACTGCGCATTGCTATTTCTTCATAACAACACGTATATCGTATCGGAAGCAGAATGGCGTTATAGTGCCTTTGTTTCGCATTATTACGCCTATGTTTCGCGTTTTTACGCGATTCAACTTCGCGTTAAATACGCCTTTGTTTTGTGTTGTTTCACCTTCGCATTATTACACCATTATTCGCGTTACTACTCTTTCATTCCATCTTATTACGTCTTTGTTTCTCGTCAATATACGAGTTTCAACTTGACGTTATTACGTTTTTATTCCGCGTATTTAAGCCTTTGTTTCGCGTTATTTCGCCTTTAGTTCGCGTTATTACGAGATTCAACAGCTTGTAATTATGGTGTTTTTTAACGTTATTGCACGTCTGTTTTCCGTTATAACACCTTTTTTTCATCTCATCGTAATTATGCCTTTGATTAGCGTTAATATGTTTTTTACACTCTTTCGCGTTATAATGTATTTTACTCGCGTAATTATGCCTTTCTCCGCATAATAACACTTTATATTCTCGCTTTTTTCCCCTTGTGTAATAACGCATTTCTCTGCATCATAACGGGTTCAAGACACTCCTGTTTCGCATTATTACGGCTCAATATAGTTTTTGTCAGTGATACTAATAGGCTTTCGTAGAAGAGCTAAGCCTTCATACTCGTCGGGAAAAAACAGAGAATGTTCCCCTGTGCGACACTTGCCGCTTGTCTATCGCAGAATGTGTGACCTCATACTGAGCTAAACATTTGAACTGCCTGAGCAAACTTATTACAAATATTATAAATATATAACATATGCATGTACATGATAAGTAGTCAAGGCAGTAGTCAAGGTAGATCACAACGCACTTGATGACCCCACTATATATTCTATATAAATCCGCCATCTTGAATGAGTGAATTTTCAGTCTTTAATCCGCCATCTTGAATGAGTGAATTATAGCGCAGTCATGTTACATACCGCTCTTGTTCTATTGAGCAGACGACGTAAACGGTACACCTTTTCACAGGTAAATGAGTATTATATTGTAAGCAGACGACACTTTCTCGAGGACAGTACACTTCGGTAGCGTTTAAAAGGTTTAAATTTACCCTTCCATTACGGTAAGTCGTTGTGGTCGAGGGGTTAAGTACTTTGGCTTTACTAATTTGAAAATTATGAAACTAGCGGTCCGCGTTCGACCCCACAGTAGAGTCAATATTTAGGAGAGAGAAAAAATCGCGTCTGGTCCAGACAATAGTTAAATAGATACTAAATTACTAAAAAGGCTATACAATGGGTTTGACCCATAAATAGGGGTGTAGATATTAAAATATAATCAACAATACATATACTAATAGTTTAATCTATAATAAATGTAACCCATATAAGAAATGGTTCAATCTAATAGAATAAAAAGGCGTGAAATTCCGCATTTCTGCACAGAACGGGATTTATCATAGCGGCGAAACGACGTCACTTTGCATTCAAGAATTTCAAAGGTGAGAAACATTTGTTAAAAAAGTCTAAAAATTGTAAAATGTGCTTTTTCGGTCGAGACTACAGAGAGTAAATGGAGGTGTCGTTAGACCAGCTTAATACTGTGTTGTGATGGTGCATGTGTACAGTATTAGGAACCGCTCTCTGTCACCATGAAGCGTTATAGGCAAGTAAGGTTGGAATTTCTCCGTCTAATGAGAGGACCTGGCCCTCAATGTCCGCTATTATCATTAGATTGGGTATACAAACCAGCCATGTATACCGAAAGGGTGTCAACCTAACTGCTTGCCTCTACCGCTATCTCGCATATTGGTATTGGAAAGAAAACAAAACAGGGTTTGGTTACAACTTTTATTATATAATACAAAGTTACAAATTATAATTACATGTTAAAAGTACACGTTATATACAGTTTTCATTCAATGTCACTAGCTTTCACCCAGCTATTAAATTTAGTAGGATAATATTTCCACTTCACTAGATATTGTTTATTTTGTCCTTTCCCTCGACTTTTCAGAACTTTGTCTATTTTCCAAGTCTGATCGGGATCTACATCCACTTTTTGTAGTTCGCTTTGATAGAAGGTGCCTTTGATATCCTCGTTCATCATATCCTTCAGTCTATACACGGGAATTGTGCCTCGGTAGTAACGTTTTGACACTTTAAATAACTCCCCAGTGTATGTTTCGTCGTAGGCGCAGGTAAAGACTGTTTTCAAATGGGATATCCTCACATGATCACCCACTTTGAACTTAAACCGTTTATGATCAGCTTTGTTTTTCTTATTGGATTTTCTATCTTCTGTGCGTCTTGAAAAGTAGGTGGACAAGCGTACTTCTTCCTCGTTGGACTCGTTAACGTCCGACGGTGAGGTCCCGATGGTTCTATGATAAGTGTGATTGTAGCTGTCAGCAACCTGCTGTAAGATCGGTAGATACGTATAGTCTTCAGTATAGGTAAAATAACGGTGTATTTTGGTTTTAATGGTCTTGATAGCCCTCTCGGATATAGATGCTTTCGTTTCATTTTGTGTAGGAAAGTAAAGTATAGCTTTCTTTTTCATCAACTGCTGTACGACTTTAGCATTAAACTCTTGCCCTTTGTCCGACACTAGCCGAGCTGGAAATCTATGTGATGTCTGAAATATGTCTTGAAAAGCTTCCGCTACACTATTTCCAGTCTTGTTTTTTAGAGCGCGCAGCCAGACATACTTTGAGAACACGTCTATAACGAGTAAAATGTATTTGCTTCCGCTATTCCAGTCGGCAAATTTAACCATGTCGATTAAATCGCACATCCACAGATCATCCTTTCCGCTAGTGACATAGTGATTCCTTTCGAACTTTCTCCTCACGGGTCTGTGAAGGCTGTAACTCTCCTGTTTATGTAGGAACTTTCTAATGTTATGCATTCCTATCCTGTATTTTCCTTCATTTTTCACTATTTTGTAAAGTTTTTGTGGCCCTGAATAACTAGCTGGGTGACTGGGATCATAGTAGATTGTCTTTAAATAATCTTCCCAAGGAGCCATGTTTACTGTCCAGAGTTCACAACACAAATAAACAACACAAAATAAGTAGTCTCAATTTATACATTTTCTGAGTCACTTTCCTCCTCACTGACGTCACTTTCTTCATCGCCACTGTCATCATCATCACTGAACTCCATATCAAACACATTCTGAAACGATTTCTTATGTTTTCTTAAGGCTGTCTTCACGGCAGACGCGGTACTATAGCCCTTCGAAATGAGTTTATCTATTTGACTCATAATTTGCCGGTGGATGCCGCTGTTTTTGAGTGGCAAAATGTAGTCGGCAATTAAAGTTGTATAGGTATTGAAAAAACCCCTTTCATTGTGTGGCCGTATGCGCTCCTCCGCAATTTCCTGCGCATCATCACTTTCTTCGCCGTTGTCTATGTATGTATTGTATATTTTTTCGAATTTTTCGTTATTTGAAATTCTGGCTCTCTTCCATAATTGGATATAAGCCTCGTTTTCATCCACAGAATCGTCTTGTTGACTATCGCTCAATTCCTCGTGTTTTCTTTTCTTCTGGTCCCTGTGTTCGGGACACCAGCCACTTTTGACGTGTCTTTGCACGTCGTGAACTGTGTCAAATAACTGACCACAATCGTCACAAGCGTTTCCTTTCTCCATTATTGCTTCCGAAATATTTTCTAAATTATACTGCGTTTTTTCTGAGTCTACGATGTGATCCGTTTGCGTTCCAACTGCAGAATGATGGCTAGTAGAAGAAACGTCCGCTTTTATAGTTTCATGTGGAGTCACGTGATTCACTTTCTGATTTGTTTGGTAGGATTCTAGCTCAATACATTTCAGTCTTTGGTTTTCCGGAGTAAATGGTTTTAAATCAACCAAGAGATGTCCGTATGGATACTTTGTAGCTTTGGCAAATTGTTTTAAAAGTATGTCACTTTGTCCGGGGTACATTTGCCTGGCCAGTGTCATCACTGATTGTTTGTCTACTGGGTTATTAAACAAGACTAAATAATGGCAATTTCGTCGTTGTGTAGGGTCCTTGTTTCCAAACAAATTTTGGTTGATAGATATCACAGATAGAGATCTGTGGTGAGAACCTTCAGTAAATAAGTCGGTGATACGTTTGTCTTTGCCCGATTCAGAGAACAAGTCGTCTAAAACCAATAAGTTGTTGATTTGTGGGTCAAAGAAATCATCGTCTTCCAAATCGGTCGGAATCCCCTGTATGAATTCTACTTTTGGAACTACAGTATTCTGAATCATTGTGTATAGCGGTTGCCATCTTTTATATAGCCAAACAATTCTTTGAACGCTCGGCTTGATCTTTTGGTTCTGTAACACATCTGTAACGAAAGTAGTCTTTCCACATGCTGAAACATAAATATAGGGATTCATTAGTATAGATTCTTATAACAAAATTGAATAAAAACGACACAAAATACAATGTAAAATATGTAGATCTGTATAAGGGAAAATCATTTAAAAAAATGTCAATTTCCACGATGTATATTCAAATATGAATTAAAGCGAAAGAAAAATGGAGAAAAAATTACCTGTGGGTCCCGATATCATCATGGTGAAAGGGTGTAATAACTTTATATTTTCCTCTGCTTGGGATTGTGGTGGCATCCTCTGTGGTGGTGATGACCCTCCTTGAGGAGGAGGTGATGGTGTTTCCTGAGGAGGAGGAGTGGTGCACCGGTGCTCCGGTGCACCAACATGCACCCCCGGTGCTCCAAAAAGTGGTGCCCCGATGCCCCGGTGCTCCGGTGCACCAATATGTGAGCCTTGCGCTCCTGGTGCACCATCAGAATTGTGTAGCTCAGTTTGTTTGTTCCCTATCATCATTTCGATGTGTTTTCGCTCCCTATGTCTTCGCAAACTGTATCGACTGCTAAATGACTGACTACACTCTGGGCAAGTTATGAATTCCATGTTGATTATCCAACGGCTAACATACAAATGATCATTTTTTTCAAGACACATTTACTTTTATTAACATCTGTAAAGTTGACCAATCACATGTTTTAGACTCTTTGCGCATGCTCAAATTGTTCTATATAAGTACCAGTAAACTGAATTTCATTTTATTTCCCAGCTGTATCTCTATGAGTAAACATTGATTTGTCAGGATATTTATATCATAAGGTATTTTAATTTTGTAGTCTCGCCTGGATTTTGTTTTGTCTCATCTGTTGATTCTAAGACATTTTCAGATTATTCTGTGATGTTTCATGATATAATGGATAGTTTGGTAAAATGTTATGCTAATTTACTTGATTTTAGTTAAATATATTTTATCAGCTATATAAAGTCGAGACTAATACAATACTTTTATTCTACATTCAGAATTCACCATGGTTACTTACCAGTGCGAAGAATGCGGGTCCAAATTCCCCAAACTGAGTCAGTTATTACAACATCGTAGAACCGAAAATCACTGGAAAAAATATATGTGCGAAGTTTGTAAGAAAGTGTTTAACAGGAAGGAAAATTTAGAGAGACATCAGAAGAAACACGATAGTGAAAACAGCCAACACTGTCCTGAGTGTTTGAAGCCGTTTATAAGTGAAGAATCTATCAATCGACATATGGTACAGCAACACGGATGGGGGTCTGTTGATGGGGCGGCGAAACGCACTTTGACAGAACAAGACGACGACCATGAAAATAAGCGACAAAAGTTAGAAACAGAGGATGGTGTTCACTTTGTAATGAATAAAGTCAGCGAAAGGAAAATTGAAAAATTCAGGACTAAGGCAACCTATTATAAAATATACGTTGATGATGTAGAAGTGAGAGATCTCCCAAACATTTTGAAATACTTAAAGACTCTTTTCCAATCCATAATTGATAGAATGACTACGGAGATACCCTCACATGATTTAGTAAGGCTTTCGATTGACAATCCAGAGCTTGATTTCCCAATTGTGTTACCATTCATGAGACGATCTACTTTGACTGTTGATCGTATTGTATCGGAGATTGAAAGGGTGTTACAGTCTTACGAACAGTTTGTTGTTGATGAAACGTTTGGTATGGAGCTTGTTCATGTACAGGCTGTTTCCGGGTCAGGTTACAAGATGCGGCCCATAGTTGATATTTCAAAGATGTTAGATATGAAGAAAAGCATTATTCAAATAAAAAATAAGGATGATATGTGTTGTGCGAGAGCTATAGTGACGGCAATAGCTCGTCATGAAAACCACCCACAGTGGAATAATATTAGGTTGGGTAGATATCTTCAGCGCAAACTTGCCGAAGATTTACACCAGAAGGTTAATGTCCCAAAACAAACGTGTACCATTGATGATGTTAAGACGTTCCAATCTGTATTACCAGATTATCAAATTCACGTGCTATCCAAAGAGTACTTCAATGCAATTATCTACACTGGGCCAGATGGGGGTGTCCCGATCTATTTGTATCACCATGACGGGCACTTTGACGTCATAACAACAATGACTGGCTTTCTTAAAAGGAGTTACTATTGTATGGAGTGTAAGAAGGGTTACGACCACAAAGAAAGACACTCCTGCAATAACCCATGCCGTTACTGCAGACATTTACACACCAAAAAAGACGAAGACTGGAAAATGTGTTCAACGTGTAACTGTAAATTTATAAATCAAGAGTGTTATGACCTTCATTTGAAGAAGTCGGAAAAGGGAAAATCAACATGCGAGTTGTATTATAAATGTCAGGACTGTGGACAACTTATAAACCGTTCAAAACACAAGCACGCACATGTGTGTGGAGAGACATATTGCAACACCTGTAAAGATTATGTGTCAGAGGACCACCAATGTTTTATGCAAACAATAGTTGACGAAACAAAAGGTGTTAAAGACAAACCAAAAGAACTCAAATATATATTTTTCGATTTTGAATGTACACAAGATGCCCAATTACAATGCAATGATGGATACACGCCTGATGAGAAAGGAAAATGTACCCATTGTAAAAGAAGCATATGTGGCTCTTTTGAGCATCAACCAAATCTATGTGTAGTGCACAAAGTTTGCGGGAAGTGTATACACAGTACAATTACACCTGGGTCTAAGTGTGACCGCTGCGGCAATAATGAAAGGGTTTTTCATGGTTCTAACACCACAACTGATTTCTGTGAATGGTTGTTCTCAGAGGAAAACATTGGCGCCACAGTTATTTGTCACAATTTTAAAGGGTATGACAGTTATCCTATACTACGGTATTTACACCACAACTGTATCTTACCCGATGTCATTACAAATGGAACAAAATTTATGTCCATTAAGATCGCTGTTCGCAAAATCCGCTTTATAGATTCACTCAACTTTATTCCAATGGCATTGGCAGACATGCCAGACGCCTTCGGCGAAAAAGAACTAGCTAAAGGTTATTTCCCACACCTTTTTAATCGACAAGAGAACCAGTCTGCTATCCTCTTCGAGTTACCAGCTATTAAGTATTATAACCCAGATGGGATGAAACCTAAAACGCGAAAGAAATTTACGACTTGGTATAAGGAACACCGGAATCAAACATTCGATTTTCAACAAGAATTGTTAAAGTACTGTCGTTCAGATGTCGATATATTGAGAAAGTGTTGTTTAACGTTCAGAACACTGTTTCAGAACATTAGCAAAAATGAAAAAGGTGTAGGGGTAGATCCTTTTGAAAAGTGCGTGACCATAGCGTCAGCGTGCAATCTTGTTTTTAGAAGAAACTTTCTAAATCCCGAAAGCATTGGTATCATTCCCCCTCATGGCTATAGACCCGAAGCAAAACAGTCAACTTTGGCGTATCAATGGCTAGCCTATGAGTCGCATACGAAAGGTCTAGCAATACAACACGGACGGAATGTCGGGGAAAAACATATAGGGCCCTTTAAAGTGGATGGTTACTATAAAAAGGGTGATGAGAAAAATGTCCTGGAATTTCATGGTTGTTTCTGGCACGGTTGCCCAAAATGCTACTCTAAGACCACAATGAATCCAGTTACTGAAACGTCTATGTCTGATCTGTATGACAGGACAATAGAAAAGAAACAATTCATAGAAGAACAGGGGTACAACTACATTGCTATGTGGGAATGTGAGTTTAAAACTATGCTGGAAAACGATGCAGTTATAAGAAAATACATCGAGAATTTAGACATCGTATCTCCACTCGAACCGAGAGATGCTTTCTATGGGGGGCGAACAGAGGGTTTCAAACTATACGAAGAGGCATCATGCGATACAAGTATTGATTATTATGATGTCACATCGCTTTACCCATTTATCAATAAAACTGGTAAAATTCCTTTGGGTCACCCTGAAATCATCACTGAACATTTCAAGAACATTCAAGTGTATGAAGGTCTGATAAAATGTAAAGTTGAGGCTCCACGTGGGTTATACATTCCGGTTTTACCGGTAAAAAGTAACGGGAAATTAGTATTTAGTCTGTGTAAATCCTGTGCAGACAACTATCAACAAACCGTTTGTCAACATGACTCAGAAGCTAGAGCTTTTACCGGAACATGGGTCACAGATGAGCTCAAAATGGCCCTAAGCAAAGGATACGAAATACATCAAGTGTACGAGGTATGGAACTTTAATGACATCTCTCAGTATGACCCAGATACGAAATCAGGAGGTGTTTTTACTGACTATGTAAATACATTTCTTAAAATTAAGCAAGAAGCTAGTGGATGGCCAAATTGGTGTCAATCGGAAAACGAAAAACAGTTGTACATTACGCAGTTTTATGAGAAAGAATGTATTCTTTTGGAATATAGCAACATTGAGAAAAACCCGGGATTGCGTTCTTTGGCCAAGTTAATGCTCAACTCCTTTTGGGGCAAATTTGGTCAGCGCACCAATTTAACGCAATCTTCCTACATGAAGGACCCTATTGAGTTCTTTGATATGATGACAAGTGACCAACAAGTTGTCAAAAATGTCAGATTTGTAAATGATGAATCGGTTCATGTTGATTGGGTATATCGTGATGATTTTATAGAACCGTCTGGTCGTACCAATGTCGTCATTGCTGCCTATACAACAGCACAGGCACGACTTAAACTGTATAGCTACCTTCAACAGCTTGGGGAGCGTGCTCTCTATTGTGATACTGATTCAATCATATTCACAACACAACGTGGTGAATGGAAGCCACCTTTAGGCGATTATCTTGGAGATCTCACAGATGAGGTCCCTGGCAATACCATTACGCATTTTGTCACGGGAGGGCCAAAGAATTACGCATATAAAACTGAAAACTGTGACAAAAATGGTAACTCTTCCTTTTGCAAAGTAAAGGGCATTACAATGAATTCTAAAAACAGTTTGAAAATTAAATTTGACACAGTTGCTTGTTTGGTAAAGGAAAACAAAGGCTCAACTGTACCGGTCGTTGACACGAAAATTTGCCGAGATCTGCCAAATACAACACTTATAACTAGACAGGAAACTAAGGACTATAGAATTGTTTTTGATAAAAGGGTGATCAGTGAAGCGTATAACACATATCCATATGGCTATTAGTTGTATGTTATGATTACTCACAAAATATTGTATGTATACATGTATAATGTTCCTGTATATAATTAATGAATCTGTGGATACAAGTAAATGTAAATAGGATGTTTATTTAAATACATGTTTTGCACAATTAATCGATGTTATTGTCAATGTACTCTCATAATATGGAATAAAACTTGTTTATGTATTACACTTTGTTTGTTCTTTATTCTAGCTGTTTATAGGTTATATAAACAACAAAGAAGAAATGGGAAACCACGTAAATACGTCTCACAATAATGAAACATACACATATTGTACACCATACATGCATCATAAACAGACGTTAATATGATCCAATGTATTATATAATTGTGAAATTTGTTACCTGATAATGAATGTGTTCAAAAGGTTGTTAACATGTATAAATAACTAGTAAAATCAAGTGTCGTCTGTTACACAGTGGCTATAAATAACTCATAGCCCGTTGGATACCTGTAAGATGCGTTATGCTTGAACGACTCTGAAAATTCACTCATTCAAGATGGCGGATTAACGAACTGAAAATTCACTCATTCAAGATGGCGGATTTATATAGAATATATAGTGGGGTCATCAAGTGCGTTGTGATCTATCCTCCTTGACTACTTATCCTCCCGGCCTTGACTACTACGATACATCAATAATCTGATCAGTACAGTTAATTCCCGGCTGAGTAAAATCATTGCGGCTCGGGTGACATAATTTTACTCAGCCGGAAATAAATATAGGGTCTGTCATGAATATATACGACGCATTATTAGTATTTATTAAACGCAGAAATAGGATTAAACTTTGCAGTAGATATTCTTGTTCAGGCACATTTTTTTTTTACATTATTAGCTATACAGTTTCTTAACAGGGTACATGCCTATTTATTTCCGGCTGAGGAAAATTATGTCAGCCGAACCTATAGTTGAAAAGAATATATTTCTGTAACGTACTTTCACAAACATATAAGAGACATAAATTATGTATGACGTCGCCAATATAGCTATTACGACGGACATGAACTATTAACTATATATAACGTTCGATTTCCATACTTTAACAAACTATTTCAATTATTTAATCTTTATACTTATTTTAAGAATTAAGTAACGCTAAGCGCTAAGTATTGCTAGTGAAATTCGAATAAGAAAACATTTTAGTTTACTCCCTGCTGGGTGCCATGTATTGTGAATTGAAAAAAAAAACGATTTTTTTAAACAATTTCTAGTTACTGGTAAGCGGAATGAAATAGGTCGACCATGTCGATCTATCAAGATGTCGATCTCGTTAGCGTGTTGACCGTGTCATTCTTTCAACTTGTCGACCTTGTTAGTCTATCAAAATGTCGATCTCGTTAGCGTGTTGACCGTGTCATTCTTTAAACTTGTCGACCTTGTCTTAACTTTTGACTTTGTCAGCCTGGTGTCCTATTCAACCCTGTCTAAACTGTCTATCTTGCCAACCTGTCAACCATATCAACCTGTCGATTTGTCGACCTTATCAACCTGTTAAACTGACTAACTGAAAAAGACTGCTTTACGCATATTTAAGAAAAAATTGTTTTTTTCATTATCATCATAATAGCTATTATTATTTATCATTTATATTAGAACAGAACAGAACAGAACAGATTTTATTACACGTAAACTTTACAGTTTTTTGTGTTATATACACATAATTAATAAAGATATACATCACAATTATACAAAGTAGTGAACGGCATTTAAATACATTTGAACACAATTTATCATATAAAGGATTCAATTAAAAAAATGCCACTGAACAAGTTCATATAGATATGATTGTTGGAACAGTTACGTCTCAATGTTTAAAATACAACCATGAAAAAGTATATGACTGTTAGAGATGTGGCTTGTTTGAAAACACATTGCATACCTATGAAGAATCAAACTATAATTTTCTTTCATACCACGAAATAAACATATATATCAAAGGACCGATAGTCCTGAGAGCTGCCAATGGAAAAATACTGCTACAAGTACATTTTCTTAGCTTATAAGTTTGTGCAAAGCAAATCAGTTGATTTTAAAATCATAGACACTTACTAATTAAATGGAATAAAATCTTTTAGAACAGGCTCGAGTTCCACCAACAATTCTCAGCGCTACAGTAAAACTTAAATACTTAAGGGCGAATTTCATTAATCTCGTTTCTGTAATAAAAATACCCAAATATTTCATTTCTTAACAATTATTGATAGTTATTTAGGTGATAATTCATTTAAGTTTAGTCATGTACTTGAATATTTCATAGCTTAGTAATGGCTGAAAGTGTATCTACCTAGTTTAAGAATTTAGGTATTACTTAAGCGCTAAGTATTGGTTGGTGGAATTCGAGCTTGATTTTATAACGCTCTGCTAAGATACTGTCATGATTAAGATTTTTTTCGATTAAAAAGTTAGACCGGGGCAGACTTGATATGTAGATCAACCTTTAAAACATGTAAAATATCATTAACATGTCAAAATTATCCTGATTGCAGTAATGTCGTAGGATCGGAAATAAAATTTATATATCGATCATCTCTGATTGAATGTTATAAAATACGATGGAATACATTAGCTATTGGGACTGAGCCCGGTTCAAAAGTGTACAAACTTGGATACGATATTTAAAGTTGTTATTTTCAATTCGTATGCAATACATTAGCTATTGGGACTGAGCCCGGTTCAAAAGTGTACAAACTTGGATACGATATTTAAAGTTGTTATTTTCAATTCGTAATGCACTGTATCTTACGAGTATGAATACCAATGCAATGTCAGCCATTTATGCTAACTGTATTCAAGTGCGTCAATATTTTCGTTGCAAAGTTTTAAGATACATATATGTTGATCTAAAAATCATTCACGGGTCCGTACATATAGTCGCAGATTGTAATATGAACCAGACTGAAATATCATTTTATGATATCAAACGTGTCATGATTATAAAATATGTTTTACATACAACACTTTCTGAAACAGTTAATCATACGAAATAGATACGAATAACTAACGATATGATATGGAAACAATGTGGCCTATTTCGTAGGGAGCGTTTATACTGAACTAAAAGTTATCAGGTTTCGAAGACCAACATAATGAGACTGCATAGCAGCTCAATAATATACATAGTCTTACAGAGCGTTGTAGGCGCACCAATACTTATGAAGCGCTTTCCTAGATAAATATGTGTTTTTGAAGACGTTTATAATGTAAGAGGTTACGATATATGTACATGTATATTAAACCACTTGCAAACTAAGGTTTGAAAAATGAGTATCTCCCAATTCCCAGTATACTTCTACTGCTACTGATGAAGATCACGGTGTTCCTATATCCTTCATCACAAAAGAAAAACGTACTCTTGTTATCGTTTTCTGTAAAATGTTAGTATAAGAGTATAATGGTCGCATGGGTTTTGTCTGGATTTTCTCCAACTAGATATGACCATATACGCTGCAAAGGTCACAGATAGTGGTTTATATAAGTTGTGAGAATTGTTTTGTAATCGATGTAAAATAAAGATGTATAAATGTCAAAAGTAAACTTGAATTCATTACCTACAAATGTAAAAAAATGTGATATAAAATCAAATAAACCTGTAACATACCAGCATAGCACCAACGCAAGTATTGTGATTGAATATGTCATTGTGAACCTTACAAGCCGAGAGTAGGCTTCCGAGTGTTTCCCAAGCTTTCACAGTATAATTATTCATCTGATAAGAGTTTTACCGAGATAAAATATTTTAACCGGAAGTTTATTTTCAGTTGTGTTTAAAAACACTTCATTTTTCTCTCTCTATATATATGTGTAAATGTATACTGCATGTACATTTTGAAGGTAAATGGAAAAATGCAAATATATATATATATATTTTACCAAGTTTTACAGTTGAAAAGGTGCCAGTTTACAAACGTAGCACACCGATTTGGGAGATCATGTCTCTGTGACACTGTTAAGGGAAACTGTCCTGATTTATCGATTCACATCCTTTTGTAAATTTTGTGTACATTTGTTAGTAATAGATTTGCGATTCGCCAAGGTTGAAAATGACCTGCAAGGAAAATAACAAGAAACGTTCAGATTATCTGAGCTTATTAAGGTAATGTGTAACGGGGACTCTAGAAGCATTAGTCAGACCCTGAATTTTATAATATTTATTTGGCATGATTTCTAATAAGAATATATATTTTTTCAGTACTACATAATGTTTTGAGGAATTATATCAGCATTGGACCGTGATATTCGGGTACATTAAAGACATTCTTACCCGTTTAGAAAAATCTGTGTAATTTTTCTCCGTAGTTTTGCACAATGCGCATAGCTACCACGAGTATTAATGCAGCATTGTGAACCGGCTGATAACGACCCTTTTAACAAACTTCTTTATGCAGTCTGACAATAACAGCAAGTTCTACTTTTACAACTTCTAAGATAAACATGTTGGGTTAAAGCGGAAATTAATTTATCCGTACTTTACTAGTCCAGTCGCCATCTGGTCAGCAATACGAAGGAAGCAAATCCCTAAATTATTGTATGTGACTACTCATATTATTTTGATACCATGCCAGACGGTATTTGACTACTGGACAAGGATGTTATACTAGTACCCGTTCATCGCGACCGGGGATTGTACCCAAGAACTCAGCGCTCTGACTACAAGATACTCTGGCCATAGATTAACGTTCATGGAATTTTATTTGTGAAATTTTAAACTATATTAAAGCTATAGCCATCGGCTACGTTATTTTGGATTATCCCTCGTATATACATGTACATCAAACGGCATACCTATACTTTTGCATGCTGATATGAGTATACGTATTGCAAATAGTCCCAGTGCTTGGGTTGCCGGTTGTACACGTCGTACGTGAGCCTATTTACTCGCATTGTTCAATTGTGTTACACTGTATTAGTAGCCTATAGTGGATGATGGACGCGTTTTTGTTTACTACATGTATTATTATTGTTATTATTATTTTGTAAAAAATATATTTAGGAGAGGCCAAAATTGGCACCAGTAATTAAATATATCTAGGCTACTGATATAAGGGTGTAATCAATTAAATGGATGTGTTTCGTTGCACTTTTTTGGCGGGAACCTACATGAAAAAAGGATAACTAGATATGGATCGAAACTTACAAAATTCTTCAATTTATGTTCGATGAACTAGATATACGATACACAAAGCGCGATCAAGCCTGGATTGCAATCACTTGAAAGGAGATTAGAAGCTATGACAGGTAATGCACAAACTGATTTATTTATCAAAAACTTTAGAATGTATATGAATCGACCCATCGTCGGAAAACACACGCTCGCTCAAGACGCATTGCGGTACATAACAGGGGTGATACCGTATTATATATCGTGGGTTTTGACGATCTTCTAGTGTAGTGTAGCCTTTCGAGGAGCTAGGTGACTTTCGTCAGATTGCTGCAGTGGAGCACATGGGTTTGGCGCGAAAGATGAGTCATATCACTATATATATATATATATATATATATATGGAATACAAACTTGTATTTTATATAGTAATATACGACTCGCCTTTCGTGCCAGACCCTTGTACAGTGTCCAGAGTCCCTATAATGACGCCTTCAAACGGTGTGTGGCGGAAATTCCCATGGCTATGGATAACCCGGCTGAGAATTGGTGTGATACGCACTTATGATAAATACATGTTTTAAGTATTTTCATCATTTGCATTTCTTGACCAAGACAAAGTAATTAGTAATTAATATTCATTTTGTGCATAAGGTTTTTTAATACACATGTTACTTATATATAGTAACAAAAACGATTATCCGGATTTGAAATGGTTTATCACAACTTTTGCCCTGCTAGTAGTAAGGCAATTATCACGATATTCGCCCTTGGATAACCGCACGTGAAAAAGTAACGTAATTTTTAATTTTCAACGACTTTTTCTTTAAAAAATGAAACATATTTATATTAAAAAAAGTTTGGCCAGTGTGGGGGTCGAACCCACGACATTCGCGTTATTAGCACGACGCTCTAACCGACTGAGCTAACCGGCCACTTACGTATACGATTGAAAAGTAAATATAGAAACATGGCTTCGATTTGAGATCTTATCCTTTATTTCATTGGTTGAAATGCGCCAATGAAATAATATGTAAATACAGTAAACAACTCCACACATCAATGGCGGACATGTGACGTGAAGATAGTCTTATAGTATTTTACTTAATATTTGAAAAATGAAAAGCAGATTTAGTACGATAGACATCACCGTTGTGGTGAGAGAACTGTTAAGGTTGGTATTTTATTTTTAATTTCATTCTGTTTTAAAGATAGAGTTGGGTTTTCGTTTTTCTGTTTTTTATGATAAATGACGCATTGATTGTGAAAGTTTATACTTTCGGTTATCTTGGCAGTTTTTTTTATTAGGTGATAAGCGATCAGTGATGAGTTTTGAACTGAAAGCAGTTTTTGTTTTTAAAAAAAATGATCGTGAAGTAGAGCCTCTATACTTTTTAAAAAGATCTCGGCTCTTCATTAGGAAGAAGAAGAAGTATTTTAAGTATCCTCAAGTATTGCGTTCTCGCCATATTGGTATTCTCGGGCTATTTACACTAGTGCATTATTTGATGTCAAGTGTGACGTAATCTTACAGAGAAACCATCGACAAAAAAAAACAACATTGATCCCTGTTTCTAAACCTTCTTTTTATTGAAAATGTTAGGGAAACAGGTAAAAATATTCAGTTAAAAAAGAAGTAACGATTTTATTTTCTACCATTTTCACTAATGCTTCTTTTTATAATTTTTTAAACCACTTGTTAAATCTACCGATAATATTCAGCAAGCATACTATCACTGATTTATGTAAACCAACATCTGTTCCTAAAATAGTGTAGGTTTGATTATGAATACACTTCTCAATAATACTATTTACAGACATCATTTAGAGCCATAGCTGTTATTAATATGATAGTAAACTTAACACTTCATAATTGTAATACACCATGCCCATTTAACCTTTGTATAGGGGTTTTTACACCCAAAATTGGCCATATGATATACCTCCAAAATTGTAAGGATTCTCTGGTTGAAAGGATACAAAGTGAAGGAAAATTGCTGTTGTATCCCCAGTTATGAAACTCGGAGGGCACCCTATAATAACATGGTACACTTTCAGTGTGATGGTGTTTCTTCTTCTCATTTGGATCATCTTATATTTTACAAACCTATCAGTATCTGTTCTGTGATTAAGAACACAGAACTTCAATGCAACTGTTGTTTATAGATTTTGTCTCTATATTTGCACCATACTCATGGCAGACTCATTTTCAGTTCATTGTCGAGACGCCATTTTGGAAATAATTTTTTTGACTGATGTTGGTTTTTGACAGTTGTTTTTAAAATTTGTTTTTGATTACCATTGAAATTTAATTACATTTGAAGGGAAGATTTTGATGCATTTAATGATTTATTTAAAATAAAAGTGAGGGATTGTTTTGTTCATAGATCTTGCAAGAACTTCTTATGCTGTCGAGAACTGGATACTCCTGGATAACAATATTTTAACTACAAGACGCTTACAATTAAAAAATGAGTGGAGTAGGATGGTGTTACCTCATAAGAACTGGAATGGAAAAAAAATCAATTAAGTCTTATCATCTATTTATTTCTGTATATTAATGTTATTCCACCTTTGGCTCGTAATCATAAATAGTAATTTGTTTGATACAGGAAGTTTAAACAAACAGCTTTCCTTATTATAACAATATAGTTCATTGTTATCATCGTTGTTTCATTGCATATGTCTGATTCTTATTGTGATTATGATATAACGGTTATTTTAAATCTTCATGCATTGAATGATAACATAATAATAATAGTAACTACAGACTCAGTCTAGTCAGGGTCTCTATTCAGGGCTGTAAAAATCCACTCGTCCGCTCGTATTTACGAGTGAATTTCATGGTCGGACGAGCATAATTTCCCTGAACACTCGTCTGACCGGACGAGTAACTTTTAGCGGCCAAGAAAGAAATGTTTCAGTAAAAAATGAATTCCATATTGTTATGAGTTAAGATATTTGCTGTGTAATTTTACATATCAATATTAGACAAAGGTACAGTTTTTGTGTGGAATTACGATTAACTTGCTGTATACTTTTGCATGGATTATGTATACAGTATGACTATGTTATAAAAGGCAATATTTCACAGGTGAGCGATTCAGGGCCATCTTTGCCCTCTTGTTTTCTATGAAGATGACTTCTAATCATCTTGAAACTTGATACAAATGTACATCAAGATATAAACTTATAATAATGCAAGCAAATATTTGGTTGTGACCAATGTATGCCAGCGGGGCGACACATATCCTTGTTCAGGAGCTTTTTATAGGCGTCTTCCCCTTTGAACATTCTTTTAAACCCTGCAGTTTTCCCAAGATTTGATTTTTAACCCACAGACTTCCTTTTTAAAATGTGAAGAAATTGGCAATATTTTCCCCCAAAAATGGCTTCCAGAAAAAAAATAGGAAAAAAAAAGTATTATAGCGATAAGATGTGGATGTATACAGCGTAGTTATAAATAGTTAAATTTGTTCTCTAAATGTTTTATAGGTTTATTGGAATGCGTGTGATGAATGTGTATGATGTGGACAACAAGACCTACCTCATTCGATTGGGAAAGTATGTATCATTATTCTTAACATTATGAATATTGTTATTGTTTATTATTCAAATTTATCTGACTATGTACCAATTGGGATCTCTAATAAAAATGAAAGTAACTCTCATGTTGAAACAGTTTGATACTTTTAATACTCATCTGCACCTGCACCTTTGGGATGAACTGATTTTTCAGCGGTTTAGCAGGACTTGAAATGGCTGATTCATGTGTAATTACATAATAGTTACCCATGAATCTCTTGTATCATTTTAAATCATTTACAAATTAAATTTCATATCATTATGTCTACATTTTTTTAATAAGCTGACTTAGATATTGGCAATTATGACAATGCATTTTTTTTTCAAATGTTTAATGAAGTATTCAGTGAGTACTCTGGCTAGTCTAGGACACAATTTTCTCATGTTAAATTCTAAGTGACCTATACAGTAATGTTTCTGTTACTTAGGCTGATGGTGCACAGAACAACAATTGCCCACTAGTTTAATTGAGGACACCTGATTTATCATTATGTACTGATACAATTGTTTGATATTGTTTTATAGGCCAGATGACAAGGCAATGATTGTGATGGAATCAGGTATAAAACTCCATAGTACAGAATTTGAATGGCCAAAAAACCCTGCTCCTTCTGGGTTTTCAATGAAAGTAAGTTAGTTTTACATTCAGTAAATTTGAAAGTTTTATAGATTGAAAGAAAAACATGCTCACTTGTTTATAGCATTTTTTTTATTGTACATGGATACAATATGCCTTACACATAGAAGAAGAGGCAAAGTGGTTTGAATTACATTATAATGAAGGTAGAAAAAAGGTTCCACACAGGAGTTTTAATTTTATTTATAAATATATAAAACACACATGCATGCCGGCATCTATCAGGAGAAATAAGTGTGATTTGAAAAATAAACATAAAATGTAAAAAATCACCTCATGGATGTGCTGTCAACAGTTCCTACTAAAGAGTAATGTATCACCCTGTAGGTAATGTCTGTACAGCAGAGTTATGTATCACCCTATGGATAATGTCTCTACAGCAGGGTAATGTATCACCCTATAATTAATGTCTCTACAGCAGGGTTTTGTATCACCCTATAAGTTTTGTCTCTTCAGCACGGTAATGTTTCACTCTATGGGTTATGTCTCTACAGCACGGTAATGTATCACCCTATGGGTTATGTCTCTGCAGCAGGGTAATGTATCACCCTATTGGTAATGTCTCTACGGCAGGGTAATGTATCACCCTATTGGTAATGTCTCTACAGCAGGGTAATGTTTCACCCAATAAGTAATGTCTCTACAGCAGGGTTATGTATCACCCTATGGGTAATGTCTCTACAGCAGGGTAATGTATCACCCTATGGGTAATGTCTCTACAGCAGGGTAATGTATCACCCTATGGGTAATGTCTCTACAGCAGGGTAATGTATCACCCTATGGGTAATGTCTCTACAGCAGGGTAATGTATCACCCTATTGGTAATGTCTCTACAGGAGGGTAATGTTTCACCCAATAAGTAATGTCTCTACAGCAGGGTTATGTATCACCCTATGGGTAATGTCTCTACAGAAGGGTAATGTATAACTCTATGGATAATGTCTCTACAGCAGGGTAATGTATAACTCTATGGGTAATGTCTCTACAGCAGGGTTATGTATCACTCTATGGGTAATGTCTCTACAGCAGGGTAATGTATCACCCTATAATTAATGTCTCTACAGCAGGGTTTTGTATCACCCTATAAGTTTTGTCTCTTCAGCACGGTAATGTATCACTCTATGGGTTAATGTCTCAACAGCAGGGTAATGTATCACCCTATGGGTAATGTCTCTACAGCAGGGTAATGCATCACCCTATGGGTAATGTCTCAACAGCAGGGTAATGTTTCACCCTATGGGTGATGTCTCTACAGCAGGGTTATGTATTACCCTATGGGTAATGTCTCTACAGCAGGGTAATGCATCACCCTATGGGCAATGTCTCTACAGCAGGGTAATGTATCACCCTATGGGTAATGTCTCTACAGCAGGGTAATGTATCACCCTATGGGTAATGTCTCTACAGCAGGGTTATGTATTACCCTATGGGTAATGTCTCTACAGCAGGGTAATGCATCACCCTATGGGCAATGTCTCTACAGCAGGGTAATGCATCACCCTATGGGCAATGTCTCTACAGCCGGGTATTGTAAAAGGTAGTATCATATTCTGGGAAAATATTGTTATTTTCCTCTCATTGGGGAAAGAATCCTAAGGAAAAAAACTGTTGTGGGTAATGACAGTAGAAGATGGTCTGTGATAAGCTGAACCCAATTTTCATATACCGAAATGACTCAGTATTTAAGAAAACATTGTTTTCATAGTTAAGGAACTAGTAAGTTAAGTTTTTTTGTTTATAGATGAGGAAACATTTAAAAGGGCGACGTTTGGAGAAGGTTGTCCAGCTAGGTGTTGATAGAATCGTAGATCTTGCGTTTGGTTCAGGGGAGGCAGCATACCATGTGATTTTGGAATTGTATGATCGGGTAAGATTATTTCTTTGAATTAAGGTAAAAGGGTATGCTACTGGTAAGAAAAGTATGTGTCTCTTACATGAAAATAGGTCAGCATAAGTAACACTATTGGTTAAAGATGTACAGGTTTTCAGGTTCTCTTCAGATTTAATGTGTAAATAAAAATCAGTTTAAGTGTTTTAAGTTGTGGCCAAGTGTCTGGTTCTTGCTCGATTGTATTAGGCACTAGATTAAAATTTTACTTACAACATCAATGAAATTTCTTAAAATTTTGTTTCTATGTTTATCAAAGTGTATTTTGACAAGTAAATCATTTAATAACTTTAAAATTGAGTGATACTTGTTATTCACTATTACGTCAAAATTTAAAATTGGACCAAGGTTAATAAGGACAAATTTTTACTGCCAGGGTAACATTGTATTGACTGACTTTGAGTACACAATCCTGAACATTCTACGACCGCGTACTGACAACAGCCAAGATGTGCGGTTTGCTGTGAGAGAAACCTACCCTGTAGATGCAGCAAAGGCCCATGAGCCACCCACTGAAGAAAGGTAGTGTGACTTTATCCTTTAAATATCTGCTGTTAGAACCTTTCCAGTGTTTACAGACATTATATAATAATTACAAAAATATATATTTTTAGATTACCCAATAACTACACTGGGTAGCATTAGTGGTTTACCTGGTTAATGTAAAACAACACATGGATTTGTTTATGATTTTGTTTGTGAGCAATTTACTTTGTCATAATCCATTTTGCGATTGTACTAAAATCATTCTGATTGAAACAAATGCTAACATCTGTGGTGATCTTAGACTTGGACAGTGTAAGGTTACAGAAATTTATTTTATAGTAAAACTTCAATTATTCATAATTGACCGTCCCCGGTGGCCGAGTGGTAAAAGCGTCTGCCTCGGGAGCTAGAGGTTGTGGGTTCAATCCCTGGGTGCGACATACCAAAGTCGTAAAAAAATGATACTGTTATAGCTCCCTTGCTTGGCACTCAGCATATATGGGTGGTTCCAGGACTGGTTGGCCCGGTGTCAGGATAATGTGACTGGGTTTGGTATCATGCCACATGTAAACAGTGTGATACTGCAGTGTGGCAGCACTATAGATGTCTCAAGTAGACATCGTCTCCAAATGACTGAAATACTGTTGGTGGGATGTTAAACCCAACAATATTCATAATGTCTGGAGCTTTCTTTTAATTAGTATGTAGAAATGGAGAACAGGTAAAGTGTATTTTTTCAGCTTGTCAGTTCTATTGAAAAAATGATAATGATGGCATAGCTATGGTATGGTAATGATGGCATAGCTATGGTATGATAATGATGGCATAGCTATGGTATGATAATGATGGTATAGCTATGGTATGGTAATGATGGTATAGCTATGGTATGGTAATGATGGTATAGCTATGGTATGATAATGATGGTATAGCTATGGTATGGTAATGATGGTATAGCTATGGTATGGTAATGATGGTATAGCTATGTTATGGTAATGATGGTATAGCTATGGTATGATAATGATGGTATAGCTATGGTATGATAATGATGGTATAGCTATGGTATGGTAATGATGGTATAGCTATGGTATGGTAATGATGGTATAGCTATGGTATGATAATGATGGTATAGCTATGGTATGGTAATGATGGTATAGCTATGGTATGATAATGATGGTATAGCTATGGTATGGTAATGATGGTATAGGTATGGAATGATAATGATGGTATAGCTATGGTATGATAATGATGGTATAGGTATGGAATGATAATGATGGTATAGCTATGGTATGATAATGATGGTATAGCTATGGTATGGTAATGATGGTATAGCTATGGTATGGTAATGATGGTATAGCTATGGTATGGTAATGATGGTATAGCTATGGTATGATAATGATGGTATAGCTATGGTATGGTAATGATGGTATAGCTATGGTATGATAATGATGGTATAGCTATGGTATGATAATGATGGTATAGCTATGGTATGGTAATGATGGTATAGCTATGGAATGATAATGATGGTATAGGTATGGAATGATAATGATGGTATAGCTATGGTATGATAATGATGGTATAGCTATGGTATGATAATGATGGTATAGCTATGGAATGATAATGATGGTATAGCTATGGTATGATAATGATGGTATAGGTTTGGAATGATAATGATTGTATAGCTATGGAATGATAATGATGGTATAGGTATGGAATGATAATGATTGTATAGCTATGGAATGATAATGATGGTATAGGTATGGAATGATAATGATGGTATAGGTATGGAATGATAATGATTGTATAGCTATGGAATGATAATGATTGTATAGCTATGGAATGATAATGATGGTATAGGTATGGAATGATAATGATGGTATAGCTTTGGTATGATAATGATGGTATAGCTATGGTATGATAATGATGGTATAGGTATGGAATGATAATGATGGTATAGCTTTGGAATGATAATGATGGTATAGCTATGGAATGATAATGATGGTATAGGTATGGAATGATAATGATTGTATAGCTCTGGAATGATAATGATGGTATAGGTATGGAATGATAATGATTGTATAGCTATGGAATGATAATGATGGTATAGGTATGGAATGATAATGATTGTATAGCTATGGAATGATAATGATGGTATAGCTATGGTATGATAATGATGGTATAGGTATGGAATGATAATGATGGTATAGGTAGGGAATGATAATGATTGTATAGCTATGGAATGATAATGATGGTATAGGTATGGAATGATAATGATTGTATAGCTATGGTATGATAATGATGGTATAGCTTTGGAATGATAATGATGGTATAGCTATGGTTGATGTCAATGTTTAAGTAATCATCTGCATCAGAATCTGTGTACAAAACTTAAATGTTGACCACACAGATATACATACATACAATATCGTTGTCCTCTTCTTCCCTTAGGCTTAGAGAGCTGATCTTGTCTGGAAAAGAGGGGGATACTTTGAAGAAGATTTTAATACCCCATCTGGGTAAGACAAAGTTTAAGTGTATGATTTTGATTCAGAGGCATGTTTATTTCTATTACATTGACTCATTATACATATATCAATTATTTTTAAAGTTCACTGCTTCAGAATATTTGTTATATTTTATATATGATATTAATCTGTTTAGTTTAACTGTCAGGTTAAGTGATTTTACAAGTTGTTCAGAATACTCTTGGAAGCTAGCTTTGTGGAACTGTTATAAGTCATTCCTAACTGTGTTATGTTTACAAGTGGCACTAAAGATAATAGATATAGTTATAACCTCTAAATTTTATCATTACAAAAAAATTTAATTTCAAGAAATTTTGGTATTTTTCATCAATGTTCTGTGTAGACTTGATGCCACTGTGTATTTATGTCTGCCTTTGCATTGATCAAGTCATTGATGTGTCTGCTTGCTTATATGCAGACATCAAAGTGCATGGATTTAATTTTTCAGATTACGGACCTGCAATCATAGAGCACTGCTTGCTGAATGCAGGGTTTCCTGAAAATGTCAAAATTGGGAAAAGTTTTAATATCAGTGAAGGTGAGACAATTTGTGCATGTTTTATTTATACAGTGTCCTACAAATTCTCAAAAATTCTGGTAGCCCACTGGGCTACCAGATTTGGAAGCTGGTAATTTTGTTGACAAATTCTAACGTACAGCAGTGCTTAGACTCAGTCGGTCTTTATACAGTTTATTTTATCAATGTGTAGTTAACAGTTACAAAAAGCAGAGGGAACAATTAAAATGTTAGAATCAATCAAAGACATCAGTAGCAGAGAACTTTAGTTTAACCAGAAAGGCATCCATGTACATTCAAATAGAATGTAAAACTTTTAGGCCCTTAATCCTACATGCATAATTATTACATTTTCCAAAACCTTAGCCTTATGACATTAAACTCTATCAGCAAAGGCATAACATAATCACATTTTACAATCACATTGAAATGAAATGTAATGAAAAACAAAATTTTCATGGTAAGAATTTCAAAGAAATGAACATAAGAAATATATTTAAAAAACACATGTATATTATTTTTTTTTTAGAAATTAACATTATGCATACATGTTCTTGATATTAACATAAATACATGATCTACTTTTCTATGTAGTAATAAGATATACATTAGAATAATTATTCATCTCAAAGTAAAGGGAAAAAAAAACTTGTTAAAAACATACAAATGTAAAAATAATAAATATGAAAAATATAAATAAATAAAATACTGTTTAATTTTATTTTTCTCACCTTTTTTAGCTCACCAGAGCACGAAGTGCTCAGGGTGAGCTATTGGGATCACCCTTCGTTCGTCGTCGTCCGTCGTCTGTCGTGCGTCGTCAACAATTTGCTTTAAAAGACATCTCCTCTGAAACCACTGGACAGAATTTGATAAAACTTGGCATGTATGATCCTTGGATGGGCCTCTACAAAAATTGCTCAAATAAAGTTGATCCATGAAGAACTCTGGTTGCCATGGCAACAAATAGAAAAAAAAATTGAAAACTTGGAAAATCATCTCCTCTGAAACCGCTAGACAGAATTTGATAAAACTTGGCATGTATGATCCTTGGGTAGGCCTCTACAAAAATTGCTCAAATACAGTTGATCCATGAAGAACTCTGGTTGCCATGGCAACAAATAGAAAAAATAATTGAAAACTTTGAAAATCATCTCCTCTGAAACAAATGGTCAGAATTTATATTCCTTTGGCACAAATAGTCACCTCATGAATGTCTACCATAATTGCCAAAATAAAGTTGATCCCTTGAAAAATGAGGCCCCTAGGGGGTTGGCTAATTTCCTTATATACTCCATATAGAAAACATCAAAATACTTTTTTTTATGAAGCCAGCTGTGAGATTTTAATTTCCTTTGGCCCAAATGGTTACCTCATGAATGTATACCAATATGGCTAAAATAAAGTTAATTCCTAAAAAAATGAGGTCCCTAGGGGGTTGGCTAATTCCCTTCTATACTCTATATAGAAAACATCAAAATTCTTCTTCTGTGCAAAGGCCAATTTGGGGCAGAAATTTGGCCCCATCTACTCTTCAATACACAATATTTTTCCCGATTTAGTGTGTTTCTGATTCCGTGATCCACCATTTTGGATTTAAATATTTGAACAAAATAACACATCGGTTTGCGAAAAGTATTTTCAAAACAAAAAGATAACCCAAGAATTTATTAACTGGTTGAAATGAATGTGATTACATGACCGTTGATTGTCCAGTGTGTTTTAAGTTGCATGATAACACTGTATTTTCTGAAAATGTTAGCGCTTGTGAATCACAACCGCACTGCTCCATAGAGTGTATAGGGATGGAATTACTATGGTGTCGAGAGTATGTGGGACATTTAGGTAGAAAATTACTTCTAGGCTACTCATAGTTGTTTTGGCTGCTTTTTCCAGATTAATACTGTTACTGATTTAACCTTTTCCTTCATATAGACTCATATTGACACTCTCAAAAGGAAGCACATAAAATAGTCACAGTTAAACATTCCTTGTTACAGAAAACAATTGTTTCATTTTAAAATGCAGATGTACTCTGGTGAGCGTCTATGGCCCTTGGGCCTCTTGTTTTATTATTATTATTTCACTTATTTGTAGTTACCTCCCTTGAACAAGAAAAATAGAACAAAATTGGACTGCAGTATTTATTTGCTAATTTTCAGGTTTGATACAGTTAAAATTGTTTTTCCCCAATTCTTTAATTAAACAAGTGTATTTTGATGCTCAATCATTTATTCCATGTTTTTGCTCACTTAAAGAACTGGAAAATAAAACCGCAAAAACTTATGACATAATCGGCGACAGTGATCAAAGATTTACAATTACCAGAGTAAAATAGGTAATTAAAAACACATGTATGATTATATTGCCGAGAAATTCTAAGAATAATTATTCCTTACTTTGAATATGAGAAAAATAATTCAAAATTGGTTAAAAATGTGTTTATTGTCATGCAGCTGAAGCCGAGATATGGCGTCTGTTCATGACGGAAAATATAGGAACTTAAAATTTACTTTTGAAGGATATTCATGGTTTTCTTTTTGCTTTTCCTACATCAAGTTGGGATAGTGTTGGCATTATACAGAATGTTGCCGAATGTTGGTCTAGGTTTTATGAGCAGAAAAACGATTCCTGTTGAAAGTGTCTGCAAACATCTATTAAAATCAAAGACATAAAACTATCCGAGTAATCCGCATGCATCAGTGTCTTCTATTGATTGGATCAATTGATACGGCGAACGGGCGAATGACTCCAACTTTTTATTGTTACCGTATCAGTGATCACAGTAGGTATTTTCATTTCATAATTTACACTGTGTAGTTTAGTAGAGAGTGTATACAGCTTGATGATACTGGACAACCAGAAACAGGAAATGGCAGTAGCCTGGTGGGCTACTAACGTAAAAGAAGTGGTAGCCCGGCCAACAAATTTGGTAGCCCACGGGCTCCGGGCAAAGGATTTGTCGGACACTGTATTTATATAAAGTTTACCAGCAACATACTGAAGTTGTTAAAATTGGAACTGGAATAGTTTGATTGCATGGCACTCAGCATATAAAGTAGTTCCAAAAACTGGTTGGTCTGATGTCATGATAATAGGACTTGGTGTGGTATCATGCCACATGTCTATGACGTGAAACTGCAGTTTAGCAGCACTAAAGTGAGTATGTTTACAGCAGACATAATCTTCAAATGACTGAAATACTGTCAATTGGATATTTAACCCAATAAAACAAGTATAGTTTCCCTAATACCCGGTTTTCTTTTGTAGACAAGTGAATTAATTATACATAAGTGTAGATCAGCGTATCAATAAAAAGACTAAATAAATATTTTAGCTTTTAAATTTCAAAACAGTTAAGTTTTGAAATAGATCTATTTATGTTGGTCAATATTCTGTTTCACTAAAAATCTCAAAAAGAGATTTTCATCAACTCAGAAATTTGTAGATCTAGTAATTGTTGATTTAGAATTTCAAAATTTAAAAAAAATATATTTTTTGAGTTCCTTGAGTTCTTAATTTAAGTTTTTTGTGAAGTGCATGTCAGGTGTCACTGTACTGCTTAAACTGAGTTTAAAGGCTTAAATTGTTGTTGATTTATATGTATTTTACTTGAAAATTATGTTGTTTTCTTATATTACAGGAATAAAAAAAGTCTTAAATTGTCTTATTACTGTAACTTGTATAACTTAACCAGCAGTTTTTTTTTAATTACCTTTTTGAATCTGACCCCAACCATGCAGGAGACCTCATTTATATTTGAGTGAGATCGTAGTTGTTAAAGATAACTGGATTTTGTTCTGGCTGCCACATTAGATTTAAGACAGATTGTAATTATTAGTCCCCTACAGTGTTTACACCGTCTGTCTGATTGTCCTTCTGTCCCTCCGGATGACCAGAAATCTGGATCACCCGGTAATTTAAAAATCATTCAAGATAATATTATGAAACTTGGTTTATGAATGGATGGCAGTTTGGAGATTCTGCACATCACTTTGTTTTTTTTCTTGGACCTAAATTCTGGTTGCCTTGGTAACAGAAATATATGCACCTCACTGGTAGGGGACTCTTGTTGGGGGGACTCATGTTGGGTGCAACACCAGTTACATGTATTATCTTAGTATTATCTTAGTATTGTTATTTATCTTTAGATATGGGAAAACTACTCATAGCTATAGAAGAAGCAGAGGATCTTCTGAACATATTCCAGACTCAGAGTTCAAAGGTATGCCTATCTTACATAACCTAAAACACTGTTTTACTGAGTAAAAAAACCAAAAGACGCAGTCCTCTCTTTGCCCCAAGTTCTTAAAAGTACTTAATATGTACTTACAAGCTCTCAAAAGTGCTACAGTTTCAGACTCAAATTTAACATTCATACTAAAATCTCTAAAGAATCTAGTAGCAGATAATGAGTTTGAGCATGGAAATCATACTTACATACTGTTTTTATTTTCAAGTACTTTGGAACTGTTTACATTGGTAGCTCCTCAACTATTATTCAAATATCGGGCTTTATTCAAAATATTTTGAGGGTCCAGTTTCTTTTCATTCTCATTTTTGCAGTGTACTTTCCTGGTTATTCAAACTTATTTTGTGAATAAATATGGCATCATTTTCTAGCCTTTGCAATTAGTCTCCATTACCTTACATACCAATTGTTCTTCTTCTGCTGACAATACATGAAATACAACAGCAAGGGACAGATAGTGAGTGCTTTTCATCTATATTTTATCACATGCTCAGAATTGAAGAAAATGAAGATGAACAACAGCTCTTTTCTGGGTTAATACTCAAACACTGCTTTTGAGTGAAACAAAAAAAAAAAATATGGTGGTTTTGACACAAACAAATTCAAGTTTTGATAAGTGTTAAAGGTAGTTTGAACTGAGAACTGTCTATAAAAAAATTGAAAATGATGGTATTGCTATTGTTGGTGTCATCATCTGCAAATAAAATGTCTTATAGCAGAATGTCTATTAAAGAAGTATTTATTTTTTATCATTTGTATTTAATTGATATATAGAAAAATATATGATTCACTACCTCAAATGTGATTCTGGTTTACATTAACTTGTGCATATTTACCTGAAATATTCTCTCCATGTAGGGTTACATCATTCAGAAGTCAGAAAAAAGGCCCAATGCAAAGGATGGGGAGCCCTCAGAATTGCTGACATATGATGAGTTTCACCCCATGTTGTTTAAACAACATGAGAAGAAGAAACATGCTGAGTTTGAGTCTTTCAATAAGGTAAAGAAATGATGCTTTTGCTCACCTGAGCATGTAGTGCTCATAGATTGTAAAATTGAAATTTTGAAACCACAAGGCCTAGATTTAGGATATTTAGTGTGTAACATGGCCTTTTAGACCTCTACCAAGTTTGTTCAAATCATGGCATTGGGGCCCCACCCCAGGGATCAACGTGATTCTACATAGACTTGTATTGGAAAAAAACTTGATCTTCTTGTCATGAACCACAAGGTTTGGAATTAAGGTATGTATTTGGTATGTAACGTGGCCAATTTGACATCCACCAAGTTTGTTTAAATAATGGCCTTGGTGGTCACTTGATTTTACATAGACTTAGAAAAGATCTTCTTGTCAGAAACCACAAGATCTGGGTTGTAGATGTTTGGTATGTAACATGACCCAATGGACTTGAACCAAGTTTTCAAATCATGGCCCTGGTGTCAAAATTGGTCCCATTGCAGGGGTCTCTTGATTTTGTAGCTGTGACCATCAACACGTACAGTATTTTGTGTGGAATTACGATTAACTTGCTGCAGTTCTGCATGGATTATGTATTCAGTATGACTATGTTATAAAAGGCAATGAAGGCAATATTTCTCAGGTGAGCGATTCAGGGTCATCTTGGCCCTCTTGTTTATGAATATTTCAATTAGTTCGGTTTATAATTATAAACAGTTTTTCTAGGATATCCTAAGGGAGCTGCTTCATTTTATGAGTGTCTGGATTTTTGAATCTACTATATTATTTAATTTGTCGAAAGATATATATATATATATATATATATATATATACCTACCTTAAAGCAGCTCGTTCACAGATGATCATTGATTACATCTGTCAATACTAATCTCCAGATGCAAAGTCACCAATGCAACCATCTGTAATTGTAAAAAAGAATGGGTGGTCCCCATCTTAGGCAATACCATCAAAGACTGTATTGAAACTATATTTAGAATTAAGACCTAATGTATGGTCAGAACGTTAGACAATAAATTCTGTCATCAACCCATTGCCTTCAGATGTTTTATACCTACTTACCTGTTTTTAATATGTTTAGAATTATAAAACTTATATTTAGATTATCTTTTTTTATTCACTGTCACTTGGTTGATCACAGTCACTCTTTGCTCATGTGCTAACTTCATAGGCTGAACTTATGAAATCGCTACCCAGAACTGAAGAAGGCATCATGTTGCGGAATGTTTTAAGTGGTAATGCAAGCACCTTCCTTGGGATACCATATTTATAATTTAACTGATATCGCCAAAGTTATGTTTACGAAAATAGTGTATTCCCATGTAATGTGACCTACACTTGCTGAGTTGATTTGTCAGGAAACAATGACTTCACCAACTTTTATTGAGGGAGAGTAAACAATTTTTTTTTTTTTTAAATTTCTTCCCATCATCTGTGAATAAGCTGCTTTAAATGACTGCTTTAGGTTTTGAGTTCCTGCAAGGTCACTCAGATTTTTCATGTCAGGATGCTTGTGGTGGGTTAGTGGTTCACCTGTAATTACCAGGACATTGCTATATGACTGATGTACCATTGCATCCACAGTAAACTCAAGTACAACAGCAACAATGATATTAAATGATGTCCACTTTTAGCTCACCAGACCACATTGTGCTCAAGGTGAGCTAAAAGAATCACCCTGCATCCATCATCATGCATTGTCAACAATTGGCTTTAAACAACATCTCCTCTAAAACTGCTGATTTCCTTTGGCACAAATGGTTCCTCATATTGCTCTACTATAATTGCTAAAATGAAGTTGATCACTTGAAAAATGAGGCCCTAGGGGTTTGGTTACCTAGTTTCATTATATATTCTATATAGAAAATTTCAAGATTCTTTTTCCAAGCCAGTGGCCAGAATTTAATTTCAATGCGCACAAATGTTCTCCTCATGACTGTCAAATAAAGGTGATCCCTTGAAAAATGAGGCCCCTAGGGGGAAGGGGGGTGGGGGTTGCCTAGTTTCCTTATATACTCTATATAGAAAATTTCAAAATTCTTCTTCTATGAAACAAATCATTAGATATAAATTTCTTTAGGCACAAATGGTCGCCTAATGACTTCCTACCATAATTGCTAAAATAAAGTTGATTCCATAAAAATGAGGCCCCTAGGGGGTTATCCAGTTTCCTCATATATCCTGTATAGAAAATTCAAAATTTCTTCTTCTATGTAGCCAGTGGTCAGAAGTCAATTTCATTCTGCACAAATTGTTACCTCATGGCTGTCTACCATAATTGCTAAGATAAAGTTGATCACTTTAAAAAAAAAGAGACCACTTGGGGATAAGCTAGTTTCCTTATTCAGAAAATTTCAAAATTCTTTTATGAATGCAATAGTTAAAATATAATTTCTTTTTGCACAAATGGTCACCCCATGCCTATCTACATTATGATTCCAAATATGAGTTGATCCCTGAAAAATAAGCCCTCCACATGATTGACTAACTTATGAATTCTTTGTATCTGAATCTTGAATCTGGTTGCTGCTGGAGGTAACCTCATAAGCTTATGTACTCTGGTGAACTATCTCTTAAACCCTTTCCCTCATAGAGGACACCATGAAAAGACCTATGCGAACAGCATAAAACCAGATCAGCCTGCGAGTAACTCGCAGGCTGATCAGGTTTTATGCTGTTCGCTGCTCCTCAGTGGTCTGGAAATGAGGATTTTTTAATTAAATTTGGTAAGGTTTAACTGTGGTTTTCTTCAGACCAGGCTTTATGTGATACCTGTTGAGGGTGTCAAAGTGAGTATATATGAGGGAAAGGGTTAACATTGCGAATCAATTTGTGAGAAAAAACTTTATATGTAAATGATAAACAAATACAAACAACTCGTAATTCTGAAGATCTTGTACTCTCTTATTTATTGACATAGAGAACAGAAATATGATATTGTTAGAATGCTGTTAAATGTTATGAAAATTTTAAGTATTCAAAATTATGATGATACAGCCGTGCCTTCAGTAAACCTAACAGTTGCTAATGTGAGTGGTTGCATCCCTGTTTTATCACTGTGTAAAAAATGTAAGTAGGGTATCAAATCACAGTTGTTTGCTATTGTTAGAGTACGGTCGCTTTTACTGAACGCTTGTCAGTATTTAAGATTCAGTTTTCACAGGCCTGTAATATAGTAAGATGCCTCAATAGTTTGAATATATATCTCACATGATGATCTTGATGTGTTTGCAGGCAGTGGATCAGTTTTACTCACAGATGGAGAGTCAGAAGATGGAATTAAAAACTCTACAACAGGTTCTTTCATTGTTTTTCTTATCAATTTCTCTTCAGTAAGACTAATATATGTCTTGCACTTTGCTTCTTAATGGCATGAATGTCATATACTTTTATTTCATTCTAAGAAGCTTCAATATTGTAGTTTTTAATACAGTTGTTTCTTGATTTTAATGTGAGAATTTGAGATGAGATATTTGCAGATTATATAAAAATTGAGACATGTAAACATTTGTCTTATGATAAACCATTCATAAAAGAAAATATAATTTGGTTCTTAATAGCAGATGTTGACTGTAGGCTAATTCTTTCAATACTTATGATTTTGCTAATGTAGACTGGCTACTACCAAAGTAAATGTCTATTTAACTATTTAAGCATTATCCACACAACACAGGTGCCAGTATATCATGTTTCAAACCATGGACCTTAAATCATTAATTTGTTGCTGATATGTAGGTAGTCCATGATAATGCTGTATATAGGTTTGAACCTCAAATAGAGTTATAGTGACCTCTTATTATATTTTGTATTTCTCAGCAGTTGAATTTTATGCAATGTTTCCTTATAATTCATTGGACTGGAATTTATGTGACAGGAGAAGACAGCCTGGAAGAAGTTGGAGAATATTAAGAAGGACCATGAGAAGAGAGTGGAGGGGCTTCAGAAGGAACAGGAAGTGGACAAAATGAAGGGGCAGCTCATCGAGATGAACCTGGGCTTGGTAAGTCACCTTGAAATATGTTTCATAATTTGACATATATATGTTAAATGTAACTTGTTGCAGAGTCTGTCCCTTAAGCTTTAAACAAAATCAAGGTTTTGATACATTTTCTGATGTGTTACTTGTCATTTACTGCAAAAACACATATTGTCCCATGGTAGAAACATCCGTAAGTCTGCCCTGGGACCAGCAGATCATAGGATTCCTGGCTGTTATATATAACTACTGCTATGAGCTCAGCATATCAGGGTTTAAATTAGTGTTTGGATAATATGACTGGGTGAAGTATTTTGCCATTTGTCTATAGTTTGATATCACAATGAGACAGCACTATGTCTTCTCCTGTAAACAAAAGTCCCAAAAGACTATTTAAAAGCAATTTCCTTTTTGAATGTTTGTTACTATCTTTGAGATACTGATGATAAGCATACAGTATTAAAGCTGATCAGTCAGCAAGTTACCTGCAACTGACTTGGTTATCTGTTTATTGTCATGTAAGGAGGAGTTAAGCCCTTACCTGATCAAGAGTAAAAGTCCTAAGCTACCATTATAGAACAATATCCTGGGAGTAACATGCAGGCTGATCAGGTTTTATATTGTTTGCTACCTGACAGTCTTTTTGAGGATGTGACATATTATTTAAAAGGAAAATTGCTGTTATTTTTATCTGTATTTTACTAGTGTGTAGAATTGAGTATCTAGGTGGTAATGAGTTAAAATAACTAGAATCTGACTAAATAATGACTTAACATTTGGTAAAATGATTTTTTGTAGGTGGACAGTGCCATTGTTATGATCCTGACTGCCTTGGCGAACCAGATAGACTGGACAGAGATCAAAAACCTGGTGAAGGAGGCACACCTGGCCGGGGATCCTGTGGCGTCCATTATTAAAGATCTTAAACTGGCCACCAACCACATCACTGTCCTCTTACAGTATGTACTTGTCTATATACCTTCATTAAACAAGTTAAAGAGCTGGCTATTTTCTGTCACAGACTCTACAAAGCATTGTAGATAATATCTGTTCTCAGGATTGTATAGAATAAAATACAATATACCTTAAGAATATTTATGACTTTAACCGTATATTGATCTTGAGATTTACTGTTGCTGATAACTTAAACATGCTTATTATTAGTGAGAAAATCACTTCAGTATAAGTAAGCATTATCTTTAAATTTGCTAATGTTAGAATTGTGAATTTCCTGAATGTGTTAATGTCATAACAATCATGCAGTGTTAATTATGGTTTAACTTCGAAAATTGGGGATGGCATATAACTTCTGTCTTTGCCTTGATACATCACAAAATAGTTTCGTTTGCAAATTCATTGAGTCATACCAGTCATAACCCTGACTTACTGGTAGTGAATATAATGCAAAGTGTGGGCATGTGTCCAGTGGACACTGTTTAGACAAACCTTGTGGAAATTGTATTTGTTTATTTTACAGGGACCCCTATGTTGACAGTGACTTTGAGGATGAGGATGAAGAGGTGATCAAACCTCTGAAGGTGGACATTGACCTGGGTCTGAGTGCATATGCCAACTCAAGGAAGTAAGTCATTATGCTCTTGTGGAAAAGCATATGAAGTAAAAAATTTGAGTAATTCTTAATAATGTCTATTGAAATCAGTCAGGAAACAGTTTGATACCATGATAGTTATTGTGTTTTTATAATGATTTTTGTGTGATATATAAATACATATTAGTTTTGAAGTTGGGAACATATTTTTAATGAATCAGTGATAAAGGAACAAAATATTAATTCTCATTATATTCTTATTAGTTTTACTTAAAATATGTCGAGTACAATACTATCTTAGTTCTCGGTAGCAATGAATTAAATGCTGTTTTGACATTGCCATTATACTAGGTATTTTGACAAAAAGAAGACAGCAGCAGTGAAGGAACAAAAAACAATTGATGCTTCAACCAAGGTATATTATAGATTTCATCTAACAGTTTATATGTAAATTTTATGAATCCAATTTAAAACCTAAGTACACTTAGAATTCAGTTTCTGATCATGATGTGGGATACAGTTTAATCTTTGTATTGCAGTAGTTTGAAGGAAAATGCTCCTTCAGATTGAATTTCTTCCTATATATGTGTTGATGGGTGTATTGATATATATGAAACTGGAATTACTTGAGGTTTTGTCCCAGTCAAGAATATTGTTAAGCTTTAAAATAATACTTTTTTTTTGCCTGCCTGATGTTTCAACATATTGAATGTTCTAGGTCTTTTTTAACCAAGTTTAAAAGTAATCAACATTTGACATTCCCCCAGAGTAGTAAAGGCAATCAGGTAACCTGCAAACTTCAATATAATGCTTGTGTAACTTGGACTAAATCAAACTGTGTTACAACATTGATTTTCTTTTTTATTTGAGAAACCATAGTATGTATGAAATAGATATTTATACTTAAATACATAAGAAAGAAGAAGAACAAACCCATACTAGTATCATCCACTATCTGACTGAATGTTTGCTGGGGTGCAGCTTTAAAAAATGTATTAAAATATTTAATACCATATAAGTTTTTATTTATTATTTATTTCAGGCATTAAAGTCTGCTGAAAGGAAAACAAAAGAGACCCTTAAAGAAGTTGCTACAGCTGCTTCTATCAATAAAGCAAGAAAAACATATTGGTATGGTTTCTAATATTTTTAAAACATGAACACATAGTTTACATTGTATGTCGTTATTGGTGGTAAATGCTCACAAATATTCATGTTGGAATATAAGCATGGGATTGATTTCAAAGAAGATATAGGCTGTGTTTCACTTTGGAATCTACTGTAGATCCATTATAACATGAAATACATGTAACACAATCCAGCATTGATCTTCGAATCCACATTTTCTGATTTGTTGATGACTTCAGATGCATTTTCATAGTATTATTTTGTGGTTTTCTTGTTTTGGACCCCAAATATAATGCTATAATTTTAAAATGGGACACACCTTGGCCTTCTTTTTAGCTCACATGAGCACAACGTGCTCAAGGTGAGCTTTTCTGATCGCCTTTTGTCCGGCGTCCGTCGTCCGTCGTCCGTGCGTCCGTGCGTGCGTCCGGCGTCAACAATTGCTTCAAACAACATCTCCTCCTAAACGGCTTGGCCAATTTGAAAAATATTTTGCAGGAATGTTCCTTGGATGAAGCTCTACTAAAGTTGTATAAATGGTTCTGGTCCATCGCATAATTAGGTCACAGGAGCTAAAAATAGATTTTAAAAATGAAAATTGAAAAAATCTTCTTCTCCGAAACCACAAGGCCTAGCCTTTTGATTTTTGGTATGTAGCATCATCTTATGGGCCACTACCAAGATTGTACAAATCATAGCCCTATGGTGATAAATCATAATGACCCCGCACCAGGGGTCACTTGTTTTACATAGAGTTATATAGAAAAATCTTAAAAAATCTTCTTCTCCGAAACCAAAGGCCTAGCCTTTTGATTTTTGGTATGTAGCATCATCTTATGGGCCACTACCAAGATTGTACAAATCATAGCCCTATGGTGATAAAATGACCCCGCACCAGGGGTCACTTGTTTTACATAGAGTTATATAGGAAAATCTTAAAAAATCTTCTTCCATGAATGCATAAGGCCTAGAGCTTAGATATTTGGTATGAAGCATCATCTTATGGGCCACTACCAAGATTGTACAAATCATAGCCCTATGGTGATAAATGACCCCGCACCAGGGGTCACTTGTTTTACATAGAGTTATATAGGAAAATCTTAAAAAATCTTCTTCATGAATCATAAGGCCTAGAGCTTAGATATTTGGTATGTAGCATCATCTTATGGGCCACTACCAAGATTGTACAAATCATAGCCCTATGGTGATAAATGACCCCGCACCAGGGGTCACTTGTTTTACATAGAGTTATATAGGAAAATCTTAAAAAATCTTCTTCCATGAATGCATAAGGCCTAGAGCTTAGATATTTGGTATGAAGCATCATCTTATGGGCCACTACCAAGATTGTACAAATCATAGCCCTATGGTGATAAATGACCCCGCACCAGGGGTCACTTGTTTTACATAGAGTTATATAGGAAAATCTTAAAAAATCTTCTTCTATGAATCCATAAGGCCTAGAGCTTAGATATTTGGTATGTAGCATCATCTTATGGGCCACTACCAAGATTGTACAAATCATAGCCCAATGGTGATAAATGACCCCACACCAGGGGTCACTTGTTTTACATAGAGTTAAATAGGAAAATCTTAAAAAATTTTAAGGCCTAAGCTAAAGTTTTAAATTTTCAAAGTCTTGGCCCTACGGTGATAAATGACCCTGCGCCCAAGTCTTCTCTGAAACCATATGGCCCATTGCTTAGGTATTTGGTGTGTAGTATTGTCAGGGGTAAAATGTTTTAGATTAAGTTATATCAGAATCCTTGTCTGTTTAAAAACCTTGACATCAGTTGAAGCAATGGTACTCAGGTGAGCGATTCAGGGCCATCATGGCCCTCTTGTTTATTATTAGAACTGTCAACTGTATGTTTACTTGTGTCTCCCACATGTTTGCAGGTTTGAGAAATTCTTGTGGTTTATCAGCTCTGAAAACTTCCTGGTGATCGGAGGTCGTGACCAGCAACAGAACGAGCTGCTGGTCAAGCGCTATATGAAACAGGGTGGGTAAAACAACAGTCTTCATGTCATAAATGAAAGAAAAAATGAATAGGGTTAGTTTTCTGATGATGTTGTACAAAGCAGCATTTAAAAATAAAAATCTTCTTTCTCTTGTTTATGTTGTTGAAGTCTTTGTTTCCTGACAAATAAACCTGGCAAGTGAAGGTCACAATACATGGGAAAACGCTATTTTGTAAATGCAACTTTGACGCAATTGATCAAATATAGAAAGCAGTATCCCTGAAACAGGTGCTTGTGGTACCACGTGACATGTTCCCAACATGGCTTCGTCACCAGTTTAGGGTAGCAATTTCATAAGTTCTGCCTATGAAGTTAGAGCATGCATGAAGATTAAATGTAATCAG
>CM037781.1:12222406-12272406 GCA_021229015.1 Solen grandis
TCGCATAGGTCTTTTCATGGTGTCCTCTATGAGGGAAAGGGTTAACATTTCAATCAATTTTAGAGATATAACTTTTAATAGCAATTATGGTTTATGGCTATAAGGTGACCATTAATACCAAAGGAAATTAAATTCTGACTATAAGTTATCATTATATGTAGAACTTAAGTTGTTTTCATGCTTAAACTTTTAAACTAAATTGCTTTTAAATATATATTATTTACCTTTTGGTAGTCGTGCACCAAATGCTGTAAATTTTTGTGGGTGTTTCAAGAACTGAACAATTTCCATCAGCTCCTGTTTTGCCTCATCAACCTGTAACATTAAAATTCACAATGTCCAACATGTCCTTGATCCCATCTTCATAAACTTCACCAGTTTGGCCTACATTTTATGAATTTGTAAAACTGGGATACAAACTCCTGAGACCATAAGAGGCTCAAATATGTCCTGATATGTTTTAATCTATTGTTATGTTTAATGGGGAAAAACTAGCTGAGAAAAGTTTATAAACTTCACTTATAACATTTTCACATGTAACAATTTATTGCTTGTGACGATATAGATCCAACGGTCCCTTCAGACACCCTTTATATTTCAATGCAATCAGCTCCGCTTGTTAAGTTATCACTTGCTAAGATATTCTGGATGTAGCGATGCTACTATCTGGTCCCCGGCACTCACTGTGACTGTCTATAACGATATTTTGTTGATGAGTGAAAACATGGCCATGACAGGTGTGAATAAGAAACCACTAGAATCGGATTACGCTCCCTGAACTACACTTTCTCACAGGATTAGTGCAATGTATATGAATGTTTGTTGCATTCTGAGTCGATGTGTGTGTGTTGAAGGTATTATCTGAGAAATGACAGAACCCTTTAAAAGATCATGCCTGCAATTTACATCTACTGATAATGTATTGTCATGAAATTGTATAACTGGATAGATCTTTTGTGGAAAAGTATAGTGCGCAAGAACTATACCATTACATTTCAATTACAACTTTGTTAAGCATTTAATTCTTGATTACACTGTATTAGGTTTACAGACCACAAAATTCAATCATAGTTGTTGGTTCTTGTGCACTGCAATTATCCTCCATGAGTAATATCGCTTGTAATGATATTCTGATATAACAATATTAATATCAAGGTCTGGTGAATATAGTTATAAGCTGGTTTACTGTAAATGTTTCTACAAAACTCTTTCCCTAATCTGAAATTTGTATCTATTACATATTAACCCTTTCCCTCATATAGACTCATTTTGACGCACTCAATAGGTACCACATAAAGCCTGATCTGCAGAAAACCACAGTTAAACCTTACCAAATTTAATTACAAAATCCTCATTTCCAGACCACTGAGGAGCAGCGAACAGCATAAAACCTGATTAGCCTGCGAGTCACTCGCAGGCTGATCTGGTTTTATGTTGTTCGCATAGGTCTTTTCATGGTTTCCTCTATGAGGGAAAGGGTTAAGCACCTATAAATGCATGCTACAGACATAATTACTATTTGAACAAATGAAAACATAGTGCTACTTATAACAGGAATTATGAATCTAAGTCTTAACTATTGAGAGAAAGATTAAATTACAAGCTATTAAAGCTACTAAGCAGCTCTGTTTTTATCTTATTTGCAGTCTGACTACAGTTTTCTTTGAACTTCAAACCTACAGTTTAAATCAACCCCCCTGTAAACTTGAAATGTGTAAAGAGCTATTACAAGCAACATAAAAAGTGTTCAAAGTATTCTGAAATTACTCACTCCTTTAACATCTGCAAAAGTTACATTGACATTCTCAGGGTTGACCTCTGAACGACCCATACCAATTTTGGACCATCCTGAAAAACACAAAAGGGGTGAATTCTAAAATTTATAGTAGACAGTCAAGAAATGATCATCTGTCCCAATTTAAGATTTCAACCCATAAGGATTGACAAATTCCATCAAATATTGAAAATGGCTGGATCCTTTCAATATTTTTATTGCTGAGGACTAACTTTCGTTGATTAAATCATCGAAATTCACACAGCAAAATAAAAATTTCATGGAAACAAAGCCTGAAAGTAACTCTCTTTCGTACATAGAAAACTACCATAAATGCTGAGTGCCAAGCAAGGAAGTGATACCAGCACTTTTTTTATGCTGCATTGTTTACAGCGCAACATATTACCACTGACCATGGGAATTTCAAATCCAATGCCCTCTGACAGGCAAGCAATAAGTGCACCTGTTTGCTTCTACCATCGTTACACTATAGATAAATATGCGTGCAGGATGAGTTCCTGTTTAGGTTACATATCATGAATCAAATGCATAGCAATCTTCTTCATATGATGTATTTATTATAGATGTTGTCACAACACAACAAACAATAACTCTGTGGGGAATATTATCAATGAAGCAATGAAGCAAAGTACTGTGAATGAAATTGACATTACAAGCCAGTGGATTTGCTATACATTTAGTACCGCACTTCATGCACAGCTTGCATGTAATATGTCCTTGGTTAATCTTACAGGGAATTGGCAAATAAAATTGTCTTTCACTAAAATATGTTCGACCCTTACAGTAAAATTATATATTAGCCACAATCCATTCCATGTGGTAAATCAATAATTACCACTTGAATTTCCCTTTTTACTGTTCTGCAACATAAGGACTCTCAAGTCCTTTGATTAATGACTTTGGAATGTTGTGGCCTAATCAACCTCTGTGGTTGCAAAAAGAGACATTAAAAACAAGTTGATGATAGTACACAACAAGTGATGCCTGACACACTAGCCATATTGGGCAGGTCTTAGCTCAAGTGAGCCAAAACAAAAAAACAAAAAAAACAAAAATTAGAAACAAGAGGGCCAAGATGGCCCTTGATCGCTCACCTGAGAAAGATGATTGCTCAAGAAATAAAGATGCTAGAGTGTAAAAGTGAAATCTGACTTTTTTTATGGTGAAAAAGGCATAACTCCTAAATTAATTTGTCAATATCAGTTATAATTGAACCCAATTTGCGAAATTATGAGCATAAACATTGTCTTAAAGTTTAAAAAAGATTGCTAAAAAAATGAAGATGCTAGAGTGCAATCAAAGTGAAATTGGCATTTTTTTATATTTAAAGGGGCATAACTCCTGACCTAATCAACAGATCTCACCTTTAATCAAACTCAATCGAGACATTATGGTCATAAGCATTGCCATAAAGTTTGAAGATGATTGCTCAAAAGATGAAGATGCTAGAGTGTAAACAAAGTGAAATCTGGCAATTTTTTATATCAAAAGGGGCTTAACTCCTGACCTAATTGACCGATCTCAGCCATATTCAAACTCAATCGAGACATTATGGTCATAAGCACTGCCATAAAGTTTTAAGATGATTGCCTAAAAGATGCAGATGCTAGAGTGTAAACAATGTGAAATATGGCAAATTTTTAATATTAAAAGGGGCATAACTCCTGACCTAATTGACGGATCTCAGCCATAATCAAACTCAATCGAGACATTATGGTCATAAGCATTGCCATAAAGTTTGAAGATGATTGCTCAAAAGATGCAGATGCTAGAGTGTAAACAACGTGAAATATGGCATTTTTTGAAAATTAAAAGGGGCATAACTCCTGACCAAATTGACGGATCTCAGCTATAATCGAACTCAATTGAGACATTATGGTCATAACATTGTCTCAAAGTTTGAAGATGATTGTTCAGGAAATAAAGGTGATAGAGTGTAAACACTAAAAATTGTTGACACCGCACGACAGACGACGGACGCTCACGGGATCACAATAGCTGGGTGAGCTAAAAATCAACAGAACTAAATATATATGCAAAGAAAAGCAGTCAACTCTTGTCTGTTTGGGTTTTTTTTTTTTTTCTGAAGGGTCAAAATGGGCCAATGAGTTATGACCCTTTGATGAGAATGTATCCCTTGTGATAATGAACAAATATGTGAAGTTTGATGATAGACAGTTTAATATTTAGAAATAATAGCCAAATTTAAAGTGCTCACTAAATTTTTTTTTTTTTAAAAAAGCAATATAAATTTGGTCAACATGGACCAATGAGTAAGGGCCCTTGATGGGGATGCAACCCTTCTGATATCACAAGTATGTGAAATTTGATGACAGACACTTTAATCGTTTAGATGTTATGCCAAGGTTAAAGTTTTTCACAGTATTATTTTCTTAAATGGGAGATAACTTTGGTCAATATGGACCTAAGAGTTATGGCCTTTGATGTGAATGAAGCCTTTGTGATAGTGAAGTTTACTGACAGACTGTTTAATAATTTAGAAGTTATGGCCAAAATTCAAACAACCACGAACAACAATGATGACAATATCTCTTTTTCTATGAAAATCAGACAAGCCAACAAACTAGAGATAAACAAATAATTTTGTTTGAAACAAAAAAAAAAACACAAAAAAAAGCCATACTTCTTTTTCTTTTTTTGGCTGAGCTTTTTTTGCTTGAGCCATCTTTGGTACTTTCTATATAGAAAAATCAATATTTTAAAGCACATTGCTATATATATATATAACTTCAAGCACACTATATTTTTTTAAAGGAGACCGCAACCCTAAAATAAACCTTATCTTAATCTGAAGATCACACTCTGATAATGATATCTGTGAAAGCATATCTCAACATGTGGTTTCATAACAAAGATATTCATGTTTAACCCTTTCCCTCATAGAGGACACCATGAAAAGACCTATGTGAACAGCATAAAACCAGATCAGCCTGCGAGTAACTCGCAGGCTGATCAGGTTTTATGCTGTTCGCTGCTCCTCAGTGGTCTGGAAATGAGGATTGTGTCATTAAATTTGGTAAGGTTTAACTGTGGTTTTCTGCGTCAAAATGAGTCTATATGAGGGAAAGGGTTAATCTCCAAATTGCATCTTTCCTATACAGACTATTAAATATAACTGTGTTTATGTGATTATTTGTGTTTAAGGAAGTTAATTTAATGTCAGTCTACACAACATATCAACAAAATTTAACATTCCAAATACAACTTTCAAGTAAAAGTTAAGAATAAAACAGAACATTCCTGAGCAAGATCCTTTGTGATACTCATGTTTCTAATGTTAAACTCTCAAAACAACCACAGAACCTGAACTTGCAAAATGGAAGTTGACTTTTAACATAGCAAATACTCAAACTTTATAGCATGTGCCATTTTCTGATGGAAAAAAAATAGCTGGTAAATAATAAACAAGAATACTAGTGAACTTCGAGTAACCTGAGTAATAACAGATCAAATAATACTACAACTACCACTTAAGGTTAATTATTTGACCCACATACTGCTTAAAAATAAAATAAGCCTTGGGCAAAATTTCATATAAAAAAAAAGTTACCAATTCATTTAAAAATTTAAGCTCTGTTAATATATATATATATTAAGAATTGTGTGACAGCAAATGAAAAGAAAAAACTGTTTAAGAACTGTTCACACAAAAAGGAACAAAACTATCAAATAGTAATGAAATGGGAAGAATATAACCCATAGCACCACCAATGACCCAATTACAGGGGTTTACTTAAGGATTTGATTTTCACTTGTCCAGGGGGCAAGTTACTTTGAATATCTACTAGCCCCCAGTGAAAACAGGTTGCCCAATCTTGAAGGTAGTTGGTGTTTGTTAATGCTTAAAACTAAATATGTGCAGTATTAAGATTTTAATATGTATCAAAGACAATTTGCAAGCATTTTACCCCTGATATACTATAGACAATAAAAAACAAAAAAAGATTTCATTTACATAAATAAACTTGCCCCCAGGCTATCTTCTTTGAAAAATCACTTGCCCGCAGTGATTTTAACCCGGCGTGGGCAAGTGGGCATCCACTTAAGAAAACCTCTGAATTACCATTTATGGCATGAACAAATAAAGTACAATATAGACTTCACAACTGATTTAAAATCTTCACAGTTGCAATGTTCTGACCAAAATTCAGAAGTGGAACCACAAGATAAGATAATGATATTTTTTGTCAAGGGCCCCCTTTTTAAACTGGGAGGGATCATAAACCCTGCCTCATTTTAAATCAGCAGAACACTGCACATCAAGATCTGACCGCATAACTGTTCCATCTCCTACTATTTCTATATGCATTTAAAACAGTTTTGCAGTCAACATGCAATTTGAGATATATATTGAAAACTACTGAAGACATGTTACCATCCATTAATAACTCTTCTAGAAATGTAGGTCATGTTACAAAATGGTCTAATTTAATGGCAAAGAGTGAAATATGAGAAATTTAACAGCAAGACCTACCTTGACTAGGCACCCCATCACTCCCACCAGGAACTCCTGTTCTGGTTAATATATAGAAGATAAGCATTGCCACTAATACATAGCCAAAAATCTTCCTGAAAAATGCTGCAATGGTCTTTGTTATAGGGGGGGTGGTCTCATCAGTCCCAACAATATGGAATTTCACATTCTCATTCTTTAATGCATCGATCACACTATTCTTTAAGGAAGATTTACTAATCAATGGTAGGTCCTTATGGGCTCCAGTCCCCTAAAATAAAAGATAAAAAATATATTCTACATGTGCATAATATAGAAGATGGTCATGTTGATTGTTTTCAATAACCATGGGGTAAAGCAATGTACATTCTGACCCACGAATAGTCTCAATTTCAACAAGATGTGCTGAAAAACACTACACCACTGTCTAAGCAGGTTAGTTTCAAGTAATTGATGCTAATTAAAAGTCATTCATGAGTGGAGTATAATGTCAAATATATATATATAGACTTTATATAATAGTATATATAAGTTTTGCTCCACACACACACACACACACACACACACAAATCATAAAAAAACAAACAAAAAAAACAAAGTGAGATAAAAAAAAAAAAAAATAAGAGGGCCATGATGGCCCTATGATCACTCACCTGAGAACCAGGTATTAATGGGAGGAAAAGAAACAGCAAATATCTTATGATATTATGGAAAATGGGCTCTGTCCCCTGCCAGTTGTAAATCCAATGCATACTTTTGGACAAGAAGAGTTTTCAAATTTGTACCCGGCGGCCACATTTTTTAACCAATCCAAATAATTTGAACAATGCTGGTAGAGAGTGGCCCATTGAACATCTCATTCTGTGCCCAAAAACTTTGAAATCCAGCCGGTACTTTTACTAGTCTTAGACAAGAAGAATGTTCAAATTTTAACTAAATGCATACAAGAGGGCCATGATGGCCCTAAATTGCTCACCTGAGAAGCATTGCCTTCATTGCCAATTATTGTATTATGCATCATACTGAATACATAATCCATGCAGAAGTACAGCAAGATCCATCTTAATTCCACACAAAAACTGTAACTGCCATCCAAATTTTGAAGGTCATAACTCTAATAAGTCTATATAAAATCAAGTGACCCCAGGGGCGGGGTCAATTTTGACACCAGGGTGATGATAAGACCAGAATGACCAGTGCAATGCAATATACCCTCATACCAACACATTGTTAACCCTGGTTCCACTATCAATTTTCTGTGATGATCTATATTGAGAATAGTCTTCACTCCACTATATTGAAGAGTGTGACATGAGTAACTTGACCATAGATGAGCCAGACTGAATTTTATCATCAACTATAGTTACCATAGTCAGTGATTGAACCACATTACATTGCAGGGGGGTTTCTGTATAACTGTAGGGTCCGAATCTTGCACCCATTCCCAATTCAAAATAGGAAATACTTTTTCCCCAATAGAAACAAGAGGGCCAAGATGGCTATGTGTTGCTTCACCTGAGTAAGATTGCTGTGTTATGCATGATTACCAAAGATGTGGCATCTAAAGAATTTTTTGCAATGTTTTTCTAACATTTAAGTGACCTAGATTTTGACCCTACCAAAATTTGTACCAATTTGGGATTTCATGCAGACAACATTCTTATCAAGTTTTATGAAGATGGGACAAAACTCATCCAAAATTTCATGTAAACAAACATTCTGACCAAGTTACATGAAGGTTAGACCAAAATTTAGACCTAAGTTTTGACCTGGTGACCTTGTTTTTGAACAAACATGACCCAATTTTGAACTCATCCCAGATATCATGTAGACAAGCATCCTGACCAATTTTATGAAGATTTGGCCAAAACTGTGGCCTCTAGAGTGTTCACAAGCAACTGTTGACTACGGATGAAGCACAACTGACAAAGTCGGTCACAAACGCTCATTCTGTCAGAGCACAAGTGCTCAGGTGAGGTAAAAAAAAAGAAAAAAGACAGAAAGAAAAATATTTTTTTTCTTCTAAATGCCTCTTTAAACAATATGTTACACAAATTAAGTTGCTTTTCTACTTCTTAAAAATTCCCAATTAGGTGAAATATATCAGTAATTTCCCATTTGGAACTAGGGTCCCTTTCCCAAAATAGGCAGAAAAATTGTCATGTAACTATAACTATCAATTATAAGTGATTAATACCCTCACTACTGCTTTGACACAGAAAAGGGGCTAATATTCTTACAAAATCCTTAATACAGTTATCTGCCCTTGTCTGCTGATTGGTCTTGTCATGATAAATCATTTATCCAAGTGTAAAAGTATTACAATTATGAATAGTTACAAATCTTCTTGTAATGTAAACGTGGGACATTAAGTGGCATGATGAGCATGGTTCTTATATATAGCCCCCCATCTCACTGAATGGTAGTACAGTTATAAACATTGTTTAATTTTTATTTACCTTTGACTGTCTTTTTGTTTTGAATCCTCGCACCTGTTCTATGTCTGTAAAAAAAAACAACAAGTTTATGATGAAAGGATATAAATAACAAATTTCACATGTATTAGAAAATTGAAACTAAGAATCACTATGTCTTGCACAGTATTAAAAGAGAAAAACATATAAAGCATTTATAAAACATAATTTCTTTAAAATTGAAATACATGTACTTATGTTTAACCAACAGGGGTATGATTTGAAACAAGAGGGCCATGATGGCCCTGGATCGCTCACCTGATATCATTAGGCTATGTAAAATCAAGTGACCCCTGGGGCAGAGCCAATTTTGACCCCAGGGTCATGATTTGAACAAACTGGGTAGAGGTCTATTAGCCCATGTTACATACCAAATATCTAAACTCCAGACCTTGTGGTTTTTGAGAAGAAATTTTTCTAGATTTTTTTCCAAAATAAGTCTATGTAAAATCAAGTGATCCCTGGGGAGGGGCCAATATTTTCACCAAATATCTAAATGCCAGGCCATGTGTTTTCTAGTTTCCTAAAAAGAAGAATTTTCAAGTTATTTCTATATTAGCCTATGTAAAATCAAGTGACCCCTGGGGGTGGGGCCAATTTTGACCCCAGGGTCATAATTTGAACAATCTTGGTAGAGCGTCATAAGATCATGCTACATACCAAATATCTAAACTCCAGGCCTTGTGGTTTCTGAGAAGAAGATTTTTTCAAGTATTTCCTATATTAGCTTATGTTAAATCAAGTGACCCCTGGGGCAGGGCCAAATTTGACCCCAGGGTCATAATTTGAACAATCTTGGTAGAGAGTCATAAGATCATGCTACATACCAAATATCTAAACTCCAGGCCTTGTGGTTTCTGAGAAGAAGATTTTTTCAAGTTTTTCCTATAGTAGCCTATGTTAAATCAAGTGACACCTGGGGCGGGGCCAATTTTGACCCCAGGGTCATAATTTTTACAATCTTGGTAGAGAGTCATAAGATCATGCTACATAACAAAAATCAAAAGGCTAGGACTTGTGGTTTCTGAGAAGAAGATTTTTCAAGTTTTTCCTATATTAGCCTATGTAAAATCAGGTGACCCCTGGGGCGGGGCCAAATTTGACCCCAGGGCCATGATTTGAACAAACTTGGTAGTGATCTAATAGACAATGCTGCACACCAAATATCTAAACCCTAGGCCTTGTGGTTTCTGAGAAGAAGATTTTTCAAGTTTTTCCTATATTAGCCTATGTTAAATCAAGTGACCCCTGGGGCGGGGCCAGTTTTGACCCCAGGGTCATAATTTGAACAATCTTGGTAGAGAGTCATAAGAATGCTACAACCAAATATCTAAACCCAGGCCTTGTGGTTTCTGAGAAGAAGATTTTTTCAAGTATTTTCTATATTAGCCTATGTAAAATCAGGTGACCCCTGGGGCGGGGCCAATTTTGACCCCAGGGTCATAATTTGAACAATCTTGGTAGAGAGTCATAAGATCATGCTACATACCAAAAATCAAAAGGCTAGGCCTTGTGGTTTCGGAGAAGAAGATTTTTTCAAGTTTTTCCTATATTAGCCTATGTTAAATCAAGTGACCCTGGGGCGGGGTCAATTTTGACCCCAGGGCCATAATTTGAACAATCTTGGTAGAGAGTCATAAGATCATGCTACATACCAAAAATCAAAAGGCTAGGCCTTGTGGTTTCGGAGAAGAAGATTTTTAAAATTTTCATTTTTAAAATCTATTTTTAGCTCCTGTGACCTAGATTTTTGACCAATCAAAATAATTTTAACAACTTCGGATAAGGGCCCCATAATGAACATTCCTGTGAAGTTTTATCAAAATTGACCAAGCGGTTAAGGAGGAGATGTCGTTTGAAGCAAAATGTTGACGGACGACGGACGGACGGACGACGGACGACGGACGGACGACGGACGGACGGACGACGGACGAAGACCGGTCACAATAGCTCACCTTGAGCCTCTGGCTCAGGTGAGCTAAAAACAAAACAAAAAAAAAACACCTAAGACACAAAAATTGCATGGAAAACTCATTTTTGAAGGTGGGTGGGGTTCAATTAAATAAATTTAAATTTACATTTTTTTTTTCAATTCTTTTTCAAATAACTTCCATACAAATATTCCTCACAAACATTAAACTTTGAATATTTCTTAAAGTTTATAAGTGAGAAGATACTTACTTAATCCAACACAAGGTGTTGCAAGGAGTTGCCTGATTCCAGGACTCAGTAGTATAGAGAAGGACTCTGATCTTGTGTTATGCAGCATTCTTTCTTGGAAACCTGCATATGATTACAAAGAAGTTGTTCCATTCAAGCATCCAATTTAATTTCTTCCATTGTCTGATATTGTGGTCATTACACATTTCTTAAAGCAGTTTAATTTTCAGTTTAATTTTCATTTTGCAATTCTTTCAATTTAAAATTTTTAACCCTAATCTTCATAAAACAAAACAAACTGATTTCCCATTCACCATGTTCCATAAGTTACAGCAACTTGTTCACAGATGGTCATTGACTCAGAATTCGATTTAAGACTATCTGTGTGTATAACCTCATCTACAAATGCATGGTCACCCAATGCAACATTCATTCCATGATTGTTCAAAAAAGAAAATGGATGGTTTCTACATCACAGGCTAAAGCATTACGAAAGATATAAAACCTGAATATTTAGAACGATAAAACATTTATTGAGGATTTCATTCCTCATGTGCTATCACATGACTGATCACATTCACTCTTCATGAATGTGAAAACTTAAATAACACAAATTTGCTACCGGAGCCATGTTTCGGAATGAGTCCCATGGTACAGCTTCAAGGATATCATATTCAATATTTAAGCAGAATTCTCCAAAGTGCATTTATGGAAAAAAAAAAATCCCCATGCAATGTGACTTACACTTCTGGAGTCAGGAAACAAAGACATCAACTACATTAACCATGGAAAGTAGAAAAAAAATCTTTTTTTCTTCTATTGATCAACTGTAGACAAGCTTTCAAGTGAGGTGGTAAATACTATTTATTCACATGATCTCCATATTGAGTACTACCTGTGTATTGAGTATGATTGAAATCCATAGAGTTGCACAGTCACTATATTTAAGTAAAGTCCACATGCATGCACAACCACCTGAGGTTCATCAAAATTTCAGTCTTTCAGAGGACATCTCATTGAAAACAAGAAAATGATCATAGACAACATACACAGGGTGAAGATAGTAGCTCATCAAGAACTTGTTGAGCTCTTATGGGCTTATATCTTAAGCACCTAAACTATTACCTGTTTTGTTTTCAAAAAATGTTTCTGAAGAAACATAGCTCTCTCCCAATCTGTTGTGCAACTTGCTGCTTTCTACTGGTATTCCTAACAGTGGTGCCATCTTACTAAAGTTTTCTTCCTTTGTCAGAATGCTAATGCAGTCTTCTACACTTACTTCAGGTATCTAAAACAAGAACATTCAGTCTGTGAGCAGATATAATCTCTAAAGCAGTAGTAAAGAAGAACATGACTGAGACATTCTAATCTGAATTAAACTGTTCACAGTTGATGGAAAAGTCTGCTTGTTTTCTGGGTTTAACATCCCACCAACAGAGTTACAGTTTTTGTCATGTTAAAACTACTGCTATGCCTACTTGAATACTGACTAGATATAGTGCTGCCACACTGCAGTATCACCTGTGGCATAATAGCAACCAGTCACATTATTCTGGACCGAACTCACTAGTCCTGGGACTACCATGTTAATTTGCTGAGCACCAAAGGTGGAGCTACAAGTGCCATTCTTTATGACTTTGGTATGCCACAGCCAGGCATGGAAGTTCTGAACCAATTATCCCTGCCTCTGAGGCAGATGTTTTAACCACTTGGCCACTGGGGGCAGTTTGATAGAAAAAGCAGAGACAGACAGATAGACAAGCAAACAGGAAGTCTTTCCAGATGAAATAAATTACACATATAGGAACAGACAATGATTAATCTGATAGTAAGTTTAAAGTTAATGAGACTAAGAAAGATGCCTGAATAAAAATAAATACTTCAAAAGTCATCTTCTTTTGTGTCAACCACGCATTGTAATTATTTTAAAGGTTCTTTTTAAGTGCTATGTATGCACCTTTCCATTTCTTAGCCATTTCAAAACCATGTCTTCTTTTGTGTAAACCAGGGCAACCATTGACTACATATATGGCATTATCCCAGTGAAGCCATTGGAAAGTTTGCAAGTCAATTTGAATACATTATTCTGTAAACACTGGAAAAGTCCATAAACCTAGTAAATTAAGTGTGAATTCAATTCTGGTTTACCATTATAGTTTGCTCTTTTTCTCTTTTCCGGACTCTGCTATGTCTTCCAGGCTCTGTTGATTTCCTTCCATTTCCGGGAAGAACAGCAACTGAACTTGCTTGTCTGACTGAGTTTATCAGAGAGGACACCTGGGACAAAGCTGCAACAACCTGAAATACATCCATATAAATGTACTTGTTAATCAAATACCTAATTACTTAAACTAATGAATGCTTATAATCATGCTTCTTAAATAGCAATTTTAATCTCAGTATTATGACCTGGAAAAAACACTAGCCTGAATCCAGTTTCAATAGCCCGAACCAGATTTAGTTTTTAGGATTAACATATGATATTTTGTTACTAATTTATTAAACTAGTAACATAATAATTATATCTGCAAGTTCATACATCACCTTTTGGCCCTCTACCTAATTATTAGGTAGATAGTTAGGTAGATATACATCAGCATGTATTAAGTAAGCAGTTTCAGTTATTATATTTGAATAATACATCTTGTTTTAAGCCCATGTATATTAAAGATGCACATTAATTGTGAGTTCACATACAAGGCTCAATATAATGAAATACTCAAACCACTTCAATTCTCTAATTAAATCCGTTGAAAAGGTATAGCAGACAATTGGAATATGCCCTGGCAAAGTACAACTGGACTCACTTCGATCATTTTAAGGCAATTTTTGCTGCACATACATGATTAATCATTATATTAATAAAAATGAACAAAATACTTGTCTGGTAGCTTTAATGGGTAAAACTTAATAAAAATAAAATGGTATACAGTACCACTTGACCATTCTTGTCAATTTATGTGAACTCTTTACTAAAAATGGAGAACAAGAGCTCTGTCTTTACTTTTTTTGTTGGGACAAAATGTAGATATGTTCTTTTTTTTATCACTATACTTCTCTTTTTGGATTTGACTTCAGTCCATTAAAAACCCCATTTGTGTGACATAAAAGAAATCATATATTCCACTTTGTATTCTTGACCTGACAAAAAAAAGTGATTTTTTTCCCCCTTTTGATCAGCCGCTACATTAACAAACTAAGAAAATCTTATTGTTAAGGCAGCCAGGGGCAGGGAGCATTTATTGTGTCTCCTGCAGTAAGCAGATTTGACACATAAGTAAACATTTTTCCGTTGTCCTTTTGTCCATCACACTTTCTCGGTCACGCTTCAACAGGTGACACATGTATTCCAAAGAATTCTCATGTTTCAGACTAGATGAGGCACGGGTAGGGTTTGTGGTAACATATTACGATGACAATATCATGTGATTCAGACAGGGATTCACGCTTGAAAATGCAGACAGATGCTTTGGCAAATTTACAATAGATCACAGGGACTTGCTCCTGTTTTAAATTTAATAAAGAAAAACAAACAGTATACATAAATATCAACAAGAGGTTGATAAATTAATCTAGGGGTTCAAATAAATCTACAAATCAATAAAACATATCTGCATGGATTTTTATGTGTTCATGCTAAAACAATCGATTTGAACGGCCGAAACGAGGTAGGGGTATCGGTGTAAATTTCCCAAAGCTTTTATATAGGACCTGGATAGAAATCCAGTGGAGCCCGGGAATTTGGGAATACCGGAATCTACTTTTTTACCGGAATCGACTCGTAGTACCGGAATCGACTTGTATTTTTTTTTTAAAGCCATATCAATAGATTTTTTTAGTTATAATGATAATTTGATGAATTTAACGGTAGTTTGTAAAGTTTTGTACATATTTTAACAGTTTTTAAGTTGAATTTTCATGGTTTCTAGTCTACCCGCCTTACGGAAGCTATGGTACAGGAATCGACTTGTATTTTTTTTTTATTAAAGCCATATCAATAGATTTTGAGTTATAATGATAATTTGATGAATTTAACAGTAGTTTGTAAAGTTTTGTACATATTTTAACAGTTTTTAAGTTGAATTTTCATGGGTTCTAGTCTACCCGCCTTACGGAAGCTACTCTTGGTACCGGAATCTTTATTTACATACTTAAGCTTTTTTTTTTACAGTATTCCCAAATAATACCCGAAGTCTTACAGGAATCTAGTTTTATTTATCTATTAAAGCCATTATCAGTAGATAGTTAAACATATTCTTTCTTTGCTAAGTAATTTTGTGATGTTGCTTTTATTTCATGTTTTCATATTTGTTATCTATTTATTTGTTTTTATTTTGAGTGAATTTTTTATGGTTACTACCCCTACCGGAATATACTTTTTAACCGGAATCTACCGGAATCGAGTCGAAGTTCCGGAATCGACTTATATTAAAGCCATTTTCAGTAGATTTTTGAGTGACATTTATAATTTGATAGTTTGTAACTTGGTAACCATTAAAGCCATTTTCAAATGATGATTTAAGAGAATTTCATATTTGATTTATTTAACAGGTGTGTGTAATATTGCGTTTATTTTTTTGATAAGTTTATAAGCTCACGAACGTCAGTCTTTGTATGCTGGTTTGTCTAAAAGAACATACTTTGAAAAAGAAACTGAAGACTTTTCTTTAAGGTGGATATGTTTAGAACAGTATAAAAATAATTCAGATTTTGACAAGAATCAGGTACACATTAAGAGTAATATATAACAAGAGGGCCATGATGGCCCTGAATCGCTCACCTGAGTACCATTGCTTCAACTGATGTCAAGGTTTTTAAACAGACAAGGATTCTGATATAACTTAATCTAAAACATTTTACCCCTGACAATACTACACACCAAATACCTAAGCAATGGGCCATATGGTTTCAGAGAAGACTTGGGCGCAGGGTCATTTATCACCGTAGGGCCAAGACTTTGAAAATCTTTGTAATGAACCATTAGATGCTACAACATACCAAAAATCTTAGCTCTAGGCCTTATGGATTCATAGAAGAAGATTTTTTATGATTTTCCTATATAACTCTGTGTAAAACAAGTGACCCCTGGTGCGGGGTCATTTATCACCATAGGGCTATGATTTGTACATCTTGGTAGTGGCCCATAAGATGATGCTTCATACCCCTTATCTAAGGATTCATGGAAGAAGATTTTTTAAGATTTTCCTATATAACTCTATGTAAAACAAGTGACCCCTGGTGCGGGGTCATTTATCACCATAGGGCTATGATTTGTACAATCTTGGTAGTGGCCCATAAGATGATGCTACATACCAAATATCTAAGCTCTAGGCCTTATGGATTCATAGAAGAAGATTTTTTAAGATTTTCCTATATAACTCTATGTAAAACAAGTGACCCCTGGTGCGGGGTCATTTATCACCATAGGGCTATGATTTGTACAATCTTGGTAGTGGCCCATAAGATGATGCTACATACCAAAAATCAAAAGGTTAGGCCTTTGGTTCAGAAGAAGATTTTTTAAGTTTTCCTATATTACCTATGAAATCAAGTGACCCCTGGGGCGGGGCCAATTTTGACCCAAGGGTCATAATTTGTACAATCCTGGTAGAGAGTCATAAGATCATGCTACATACCAAAAATCAAAAGGCTAGGCCTTGTGGTTTCAGAGAAGAAGATTTTTTAAATTTTCATTTTTAAAATCTATTTTTAGCTCCTGTGACCTAATTATGCAATGGACCAGAACCATTTATACAACTTTAGTAGAGCTTCATCCAAGGAACATTCCTGCAAAATATTTTTCAAATTGGCCAAGCCGTTTAGGAGGAGATGTTGTTTGAAGCAATTGTTGACGCCGGACGCACGCACGCACGCACGCACGGACGACGGACGACGGACGCCGGACAAAAGGCGATCAGAAAAGCTCACCTTGAGCACGTTGTGCTCATGTGAGCTAAAAAGAGATTAAGAAGACGGCAACCATTATACTCTGCTCTTTATGATAATAATATGTGTGTGTGTGTGTGTAGGTGTATATGAATGTATAAGATTAGGGAAAAAAATCCATTCTCCACATTAATAGTTATTAAATATTATATGCATACTAGCCAAGGTATTAACAATGTACCAGAAAACTATTGATAACGAAAGGAGTGGGTATGATGTTGTAAATGTGAGTAGTGAGTCAGAGAGAGAATTTTTTTGTGTCACATGAGTTATGTGTGTAATATATTATGTACTGACGATGTACATGATTGTATAAGTCAAAGAATTAAATAAAGAATCAGCTTTGTATCTACACACATAGGGCAACTAACAGGTGAAAATATAAGTCGATTCCGGTACTGCGAGCCGATTCCGGAAAAAGTAGATTCCGGTATTCCCAAATACCGCTTTCCAATACGAAAAAAAAAATAACCTGAGTTGATCTCAGCAGAGATTAAATTCAAGCCCTGAATAAGTTCCCATAAACAAGAAAATATGATAACAAAGCAATGACATAAATAATTGTCATAACAAATCAATGGCTGGCAAGTAGTCAGAAGTGAGAATTTGTTACACAAGATTTTTTCCTATTGTATATTCGGCTTACATAATTCACAGCTTGAAAGACATTTCTCAGGACAGGTTATATAAATAACTTCTGAGATGAATACATTTTATCAGAATCTTCTTGGCCTCCAAATATGATATTACAAAATCTAAGATCATATGTTACATTTTCATCATCCATGCTAAATGTCACACGGACGCTGAAATGAAAACGGACATGTGTGCTAAATAATTCCAGAAGGTAAATAAAACAAAATCATCAGATAACTATATATACCTGCGGCTGATAAACCGTCTGTGAAAACATATCCTATATTTGTGGCTGTATCTTGTAACTTCCAAGATAAAAATCAAATTAGAGAAAAAGCAACTTTTCTCTTTAGTCAAGGTCTATATTTCAGTTTCAACTGCTCCAAACTGCAGCAAATTACGTAAGGTGTCGGTTTTATGTACCTTAATCATGTCCAATCAAAATTTTGTATTGCATTCGGTATATTCCGCTTTTGACAAAATCGCAACATTTTGTCAGGGGATGCATTAAAAAAAATCCGATTGACAGAGTGCTGCAGTTCAGCGCGGTGCAAATATCGGTTCCCTGCTTTTATTGAGAACCATCCGTTGGATTTCGTCAGGGAGGTATCGATAAAATCAAGTTAGCAGTCAATAACAGCAGTCAATAAGGAAAAATGTTGCACGGTTAAGTCCCCTTAATGAAAAGTTTATTTTCGGGGCTTTACCGAACAAAGAGTCTATTTTTACCGACATGGCTCTTGTATCCCCTTAAAATGAATTTCAGCGAAAATAAACAAAAAATAAATATATACTAGCAGGGTCTCTCTATATGCATAGTATTAAGAGAGGCTGATACTGGTTATTTAATAAATGTATATAGCTGTTTTAATGTCAAGGGTATATATTATATCCGTCCAGTGTCCGGCTATCTTTATGTAAGAAAAATATATATATATGTAATAATTTTTTTCTTCATAATTTTATAAAGCACTTCCTATACACTACAAATTATAATAGGTCCCCTATCTTGTGGGAAGTTTAGCGGCTGATTTTCGCTATAGATCTATCATATTTTTACATAATTCAGTGCGATACATTTTACACATTAAATATTAAATTAATAAAGATTGATACCTGAAAAAACTTTTTATTTTAATGTTTGGGGTGTCCTTTATAATTTTATGGAAAAAAAAATGATATTGTATATCGTCGGTTTTGTTGCCAAAATCACGTACTTCATTTTATCTTATAATAAAACAGGCACAAATATGCAGAGTACGTGCGTCTTTATGTCCATGGGGGTAACAGAATTTAGCGCAGAGCTCTAATTATTTTATTTCTGCAAGTATAATAGCTAGATATGCGGTATACATGACATGTTTGTACTTATATATAATATGCGATAGCTCCAGTAAAAATAATTATTGTCTGCTCATTTGTTTGTTTGTGAGTATAACATTTTACCCCTCAGACGGTTATATATTTACATATTCTTTCGACCTGCTTTTCCGAAGTCTAAAAATTAATGTTAAATAAAGAAAGCTAATAGCGATTATTCGCATATAATAGTGTACCATTCCACAATTGAAATTTTATCAAAGTAATTTGCGTTCGCGTACAGGTATTTTTAATTTTCTTACTGGTTAAAAAGTTAGTCATATTTTAGTGAAATACCCCTTCCCCCCAGACTCCGCTTTGGGGGTATAATATAATATTTATGCCCCGTTACGAAGATCTGGGGCATATTGTTTTGTCTCGTTCCGTTCCAACGTCCGTCTGTATGTCTGTACATGTATACATGAACAGCGATGTGGGCTGTTACAAATGTACCTTCTTTCAGAAAATAATTCAATTTTGTCCCACCATTACGTAATTGCGCAGCATATTGCATATAGCCTTCCCCAAGATAGGGATATAACATAGGTTCATACGTTGTCTTCTTAGATGACGCTATCCAGTGATATCAAAGAATAAGTGTCACAATCCCTATGGGACACGGTGTGGGCTGTTACAAATGTACCTTCTTTCAGAAAATAATTCAATTTTGTCCCAAGATAACGTAATTGCGCAGCATATTGCATATAGCCTTCCCCAAGATAGGGATATAACATAGGTTCATATGTTGTCTACTTAGATGACGCTATCCAGTGATATCAAAGAATAAGTGTCACAATCCCTATGGGACACGGTGTGGGCTGTTACAAATGTACCGTCTTTCAGAAAATAATTTAATTTTGTTCCACCATTATGTAATTGCGCAGCATATTGCATATAGCCTTCCCCAAGATAGATGTTTCTTCTTAGATGAGGCTATCCAGTGATATCAAAGAATAAGTGTCACAATCCCTATGGGACACGGTGTGGGCTGTTACAAATGTACCGTCTTCAGAAAATAATTTAATTTTGTTCCACCATTATGTAATTGCGCAGCATATTGCATATAGCCTTCCCCAAGATAGGGATATAACATAGGTTCATATGATGTCTACTTAGATGACGCTATCCAGTGACATCAAAGAATAAGTGTCACAATCCCTATGGGACAAGGTGTGGGCTGTTACAAATGTACCTTCTTTCAGAAAATAAATCAATTTTGTCAAACCATTACGTAATTGCGCAGCATATTGCATATAGCCTTCCCCAAGATAGGGATATAAAATAGGTTCATATGTTGTCTACTTAGATGACGCTATCCAGTGATATCAAAGAATAAGTGTCACAATCCCTATGGGACACGGTGTGGGCTGTTACAAATGTACCTTCTTTAAAAAAATAATTCAATTTTGTACCACCATGACGTAATTGCGCAGCATATTGCATATAGCCTTCCCCAAGATAGGGATATAACATAGGTTCATATGTTGTCTACTTAGATGACGCTATCCAGTGATATCAAAGAATAAGTGTCACAATCCCTATGGGACACGGTGTGGGCTGTTACAAATGTACCTTCTTTCAGAAAATAATTCAATTTTGTCCCAAGATAACGTAATTGCGCAGCATATTGCATATAGCCTTCCCCAAGATAGGAAGATAACATAGGTTCATATGTTGTCTACTTTGTTGAGGCTATTCAGTGATATCAAAGAATAAGTGTCACATTCCCTATGGGACACGGTGTGGGCTGTTACACATGTACCTTCTTTCAGAAAATAAATCAATTTTCTCCATTCATTACGTAATTGCGCAGCATATTGCATATAGCCTTCCCCAAGATAGGGATATAACATAGGTTCATATGTTTTCTACTTAGATGACGCTATCCAGTGATATCAAAGAATACGTGTCACAACCCCTATGGGACACGGTGTGGGCTGTTACAAATGTACCTTCTTTCAGAAAATAATTCAATTTTCTCCCAATATTACGTAATTGCGCAGCATATTGCATATAGCCTTCCCCAAGATAGGAATATAACATAGGATCATATGTTGTCTACTTAGATGAGGCTATTAAGTGATATCAAAGAATAAGTGTCACAATCCCTATGGGACACGGTGTGGGCTTTTACAAATGTACCGTCTTTCAGAAGATAATTTAATTTCGTCACACCATTACGTAATTGCGCAGCATATTACATATAGCCTTCCCCAAGATAGGGATATAACATAGGCTGATATGTTGTCAACATAGTTGTGGCTATTTAGCGATATCAAAGAATAAGTGTCACAATCCCTATGGGACATGGTGTGGGCTATTACAAATGTACCGTTTTTCAGAAAATACTTCAATTTCGTCACACCGTTACGTCATTGCGCAGCATATTGCATATAGCCTTCCCCAAGATAGGAATATATCATACGTTTATATGTTGTCAACATAGGTTTGGCTATTCCGTGATATCAAAGAATAAGTGTCACAATCCCTAGGGGAGCCGATGTGGGCTGTTACAAATGTACCTTCTTTCAGAAAATGCTTCAATTTCGTCACACCGTTACGTCATTGCGCAGCATATTGCATATAGCCTTCCCCAAGATAGGAATATATCATACGTTTATATGTTGTCAACATAGGTTTGGCTATTCCGTGATATCAAAGAATAAGTGTCACAATCCCTAGGGGAGCCGATGTGGGCTGTTACAAATGTACCTTCTTTCAGAAAATAATTCAATTTCGTCACACCGTTACGTCATTGCGCAGCATATTGCATATAGCCTTCCCCAAGATAGGGATTTAACATAGTTTCATATGTTGTCTTCTTAGATGTGGCTATCCCGTGATATCAAAGAATAAGTGTCACAATCCCTATGGGACACGGTGTGGGCTGTTACAAATGTACCTTCTTTCAGAAAATAATTTAAATTTCTCCCCAAGATAGTGATATAACATTTTTTTATTCAAAAATAATAAAAAAAAATCTTATTCATATTCCTATTAGTTTCAGGCCGCCAGTAAACTTTCAGCGGACTTACGGAGGACATATAGATGTATATTTGACAGAAATAGTGCATATGAGTATATTTGACAGAAATATTATAATCATTTTCGTCATAAAATGCATATTTAGAGGGGTTCCGACAGTTTTCAGTTGTGAATATTTTTTTATTTTTTTTTCATTTTACAGAATATTATTGTTTCAATACTCGTCCGCAGGTTTTCAGTGGCATTACTGAAGGAAATATATCTTTGACAGATAGATATTAAAAATCATGTTTTCAGTCGTAAAATGCATCTTTAGACAGGTTAAAACAATTATCAGTCGTATTTTTTTTCATTCTATGTTCCAATATTCGTCAGCAGACTCTCAGTGGTCTATGGAGGATTTTTTTTTTTTCATGAATATATTAAAAATCATGCATTCCGCCGTAAAATGCATATTTGGTGAGGTTCACACAGTTTTCATCCATAAATAAAGAGATTTTGTTTATTCATAGGATTATCTGGTTTCAGGCCGCCCCGCCGCTAGCAGACTTTCAGCGGCCTGAAACTAGATAATCCTTACGAGGGACTTAAATATTTGACATAAAGACATCAACAATCATTTATTTCGCCGTAAAATGCATATTTAGAGGGGTTCACACGTCATTGGATGAAAACTAAGAATTTAAATCAATATTTAGTACTACGCCGCAATTTCGCTAGCAGCTTTTCAGGGGCATTACGGAGGAAAATATTTCGAAAACAAATGCTATTTAACACTGAAATGCGGGCATTTTTTCATATTCTTCACCAATATATGATAATAAACAAGTTATATCCTAAAAGGCTGCCAGGCCTTTAGTATTCAACCAGCCTTTCTGTCGCTTTACAAGCATAAAATTATTCAGAGAAATAATAATTTCAATATGAACTATAAAATTAGTTGTTTTATTTTTTTCTACTTAAATGAAATGCGAGAAAATACATAAAAATATCACTTTATTTAGTATCCATGATAATTCACCATCATACATGAAAAGAAATATTTTTTGTAATACTTATACCATATTTACATAAGAATCACGAATTGATAATAGGTTTCAAAGTTCACGCCGCCAAGCCGCCAGGCCGCTAAGTTCACGCCGCCAGGCCACTAGGCCGCCGTGTTCACGCCGCCAGGCCGCTAGGCTGTTAACTTCACGGACATAGAATATGTGTCACAATCCCTATGGGATACGATGTAGGCTTTTACATATGTACATCCAGATGCAAAATAATTCAATATTTGTCCCACCATTACGTTATTGCAGAGCGTATTGCATATAGCCTTCCCCGAGATAGATATAACATAAGTTCACATGTTGTCTACGTTGATTAGGCTATCCAGTGATACCAAAGAATAGGTGTTTCAATCCTTTTGGGAAACAGTGAAGCTTGTTATAAATGTATCTCCACATACAAACTAATTCAATATGTATACCACCAGTACGGAATTGCAGAGCGTATTGCATATTGCCTTACCCAAGTTAGGGATATAATACGGTTCACATGTTTTCTACTTCGATGTGGCTATTCAGTGATATCAAAGAATAAGTGTCATAATCCCTGTGGGACACGGTGTGTGCTTTTATAAATGTACCTCAAAATACAAAATAATTCTAAGTTTTATCCCAGCATTACGTTATTGTAGAGCATATAACACTTCATATGTTGTCTACCTAAATCATTGTATGCAGTGATACCAAAGGATAGGTTTCACAATCCCTATGGGAGACATTATGGGCTGTTACAAATGTACTTCCACTTAGAAAATACTTCATTTTTTAAACCACCATTACGTTATTGCAGAGTGTATTGCACAAAGCCTTTCCGAAGATAAAGATATAACACAGGTTTGTATGTTGTGTAACCAAATAATAGGTGCCAAATTCCCTATTGGAGATGTTGTGGGCTGTTACAAATGTACCTTTTTTAGAAAATCATTCACTTTCTTTCCCATAAATGCGCTATTTTAGGGAGTATTACATATTGTCACATGCAGACAGGGATATAAGAAAGACTCATATGTGTTCTGCTGAAATAAGGCTAGCGAAAAATATCACGAAATATGTGTCACACTTCCTCTAAGAGATGGTGTAGATGTTGTAAGCTGTTAGATACACAAATGTACTTTCTCTTAGAAATATGGCAACCCACAGACTTCGGGAAGTTGGTGTCATATTCCCTCTGGAAAATAGTGTTGGTCATTACATGTGTTCCATTTCCTTGAAATATATAATAAGTACATAAATAAGGTTGTGAAATGCAGGTAGGAGTATACACCTATGCTTTATAATGCATTACAGTTTCATTACACAATGTGCATTGAATGATGACTAATAGCAATTACTTAAAACAGTTTTACTCAGTATTAATTTGTTAATAACGGATATCATTAAACATTTTAACAACCAGATTATGAAAGAATGAAGATTCCATCCATCTAGAGAGAGAGAGAGAGATAAAAGTTAAATGTTATATTTAAAAAAAATAATTAAGTTTCATGATAAACATTTTATATGTATAGATACGAGTATGCACCTATGCTTTATAATAAGTTACAATTTCATTACACAATATACATTTAATAATGACTAATAGCATTTACTTAAAACATTTTTGCCCAGTATTAGTCTATTAATAAGTGTTTTTATCTAAACATTTTAACAGCCATATGTAAATATGTTCTTCAAGCAACTTAATATAGAAATAAATATTAATATGTCATTTGTTAATTCTGTGTAAGCAAATATGGCGAATAATCTGTTTAAAGTATAAATACTTCAATTCATATATTCTAATTGTCACTATTGTTTGCTGTTGTTACGTTCAAGCTGACTAGTGAAATACAATGCAGGGGATTTAATTTGTGTCTGACTACATTTTTTATTGATCATTGTAAGTCTGATCCACATGTATGACATAGAATAAGGATGCCTCAATATCGTGAAGTAATAGCACAAAATATTTTCTTCCCCTTACTGTAAGAAAATGTCTTCACTTATAAAGACGATCATTGTAATTTACGTAATCAGTAAATCACTTTTTTTATATTTAACAGAGATTAAATCGAGAGTTTTTAACTTCATTGTTATGTGTTCAAGAGTCTCTATACAATTTATGTTCTTTTACATATAATCTATCCAAGATAAAGTACCACATTTGATACTAAATATGTTCAATGATTATTATAATATTCTAGAAAAGGTAGTGAAGAAATAGCAAAAAGGTTAATCTCATAAAATCTGATTCGGACATGACTATATTATGCATAAATAGGTTTGAATCAATACATTCTTCAATTCTGTTAATTCAATTAAAGCCATACATTTATAAACATGTAAAACACATCTGATCAAAAGTTTCGGTGTCAAGGTAAAATAATTATCTAGTCTGCTTTAACCATACACTCTATTCATACCAGAGAAACATATTATTCAAGATACTGAATAAGTAATATGGCAAAACTGAGGTGATCCCAAACAGCGATAAATTTAAACTCAAGATATCGGAGAAAGTTAATAATATCCCTACTTAGATGTGACACAAAACAATACAACCTCTGTGTAAAAATATTCTACACCTTAGCCCAATTACACTGCCAATTACATAACACGATCCGGCAGAGAGGTAAGCTATAGAAGCCTAGACTGGATCTCTGGCTATCAACATTAACTGGTGATAACAGGCACCCTAATAGCCATTACGGCTAATCAGCAGCATTTCAAGAAATTAAGCTGAAATAATTGATCGACAATTACATGCCACTTTAGAAGTCAAAATGTTGTTGAAGTCATATTGCTCAATATCGGAATGTGGAGGAAAAAAAGAAGCGCAATAAAAATGAATCATAGAATGCATTTATAGATTGAAAATATGCCTCACACACTAGTGCAATCACACAAAATAAATGCACCAAAACAGCATTACAGATAGATGAGTTAATTCAAACACGGATGTGCAAATATAATGAAGAATATGCATGTTATGGATTAATTTATTATCATGGTTAAAACACATGATACTCTGAACAGGATTTTAAACACACACACACACACACACACACACACACACACACACACACTATTATTCATTCCGATTCCTGGTCCAAAATACTGATACTTGTTAATGCAGATTGTTTTTTCATTAATTACATAAAAGAAGGTTTAAACCTATGTTTACATTGTTAAAGTAGTGACCTAATTATCACTACGGCAAAACTCGGCACAACTTCTTGAAGTAATATTTCCGTTCTTATTGAGTTTAGTGAGTTTATAATAATAATAACACGATGTGTGGAGAAATCCAGCATGCTTTTCATTTAATGAAATCTTAATTATCTCATACATCATTACTACATAGAGCATCTTGTAACTCGATGGTTAATTCAAAATTTAAAGCCAAATGGCAGTTAGGAATATATTATATCACTTTATTATTTATACCAATACCACAGACTGCATAGAATTAGTTATGTAAAATACGAAAAAGCAAATCATAAGTGTAAACGTATTTATTTGATTAAACGCTCATTTTATACATAACATTACAATCACATTTACCTAATTATATATTAAAGACATACTCGTACATGTAGAAATAAAATACAGTGAAAAGCAAATTCCTTTGGGAAAATTGTATTAATGTATTCAAAATAATAAAAATGAAAATTTATTAGAAAGAAATCAATATTCAAAAAGAAACTATTAGGCATCTGTTAAATTATGTAATCATTCCCTGTTCTATGACTAACCTCAATGTTATAAAATTTGTCTATGGTTTAGAAAATTATGCTTTTAACTTCCGATCATTTACAGAGATATAAAAGATTTTAATAACGATGCTCAGAAAACATATACATGTACTAGTATTTCATTCTTTATATGCAATACGGCCTACAATAATGTAACGGTGAAATAAATATTAATTAAATTATTTAGAAAGTGGAAGTGCATTTGTAAGAGCCTAAACTGTGTCCCATTCTGATTGTGACACCTAATAATTGGGATCAATGGATAGACAGATTAAGTACACAACATATGAGACTGTGTTATATCCTTATCTTGGGGAAGGCTATATCTAATACGCTCTGAAGAAACATAATACTGGGATAAATATGGAATATTTTTTGCATTTAGACGTACATTTGTAACGGCCAGCACAGAGTCCCATAGGGATTGTGACACTTATTCTTTGATATCACTGAATAGCCTCATCTAAGTAGACAACATATGAACCTATGTTATATTCCTATCTTGGGGAAGGCTATATGCAATATGCTGCGCAATTACGTAATGGTGGGAGAAATTTGAATTATTTTCTGAAAGAAGATACATTTGTAACAGCCCACACCGTGTCCCATACGGATTGTGACACTTATTCTTTGATATCACTGGATAGCCTCATCTAAGTACACAATATATGAACCTTTGTTATATCCCTATCTTGGGGAAGGCTATATGCAATATGCTGCGCAATTACGTAATGGTGGGAGAAAATTGAATTATTTTCTGAAAGAAGGTACATTTGTAACAGCCCACATCGTGTCCCATAGGGATTGTGACACTTATTCTTTGATATCACTGAATAGCCTCATCTAAGTAGACAACATATGAACCTATGTTATATTCCTATCTTGGGGAAGGCTATATGCAATATGCTGCGCAATTACGTAATGGTGGGAGAAAATTGAATTATTTTCTGAAAGAAAGTACATTTGTAACAGCCCACACCGTGTCCCATAGGGATTGTGACACTTATTCTTTGATATCACTGGATAGCCTCATCTAAGTAGACAACATATGAACCTATGTTATATCCCTATCTTGGGGAAGGCTATATGCAATATGCTGCGCAATTTTACGTAATGGTGGGAGAAAATTGAATTATTTTCTGAAAGAAGGTACATATGTAACAGCCCACACCGTGTCCCATAGGGATTGTGACACTTATTCTTTGATATCACTGGATAGCGTCATCTAAGTAGACAACATATGAACCTATGTTATATCCCTATCTTGGGGAAGGCTATATGCAATATGCTGCCCAATTACGTAATGGTGGGAGAAAATTGAATTATTTTCTGAAAGAAGGTACATTTGTAACAGCCCACACCGTGTCCCATACGGATTGTGACACTTATTCTTTGATATCACTGGATAGCGTCATCTAAGTAGACAACATATGAACCTATGTTATATCCCTATCTTGGGGAAGGCTATATGCAATATGCTTCGCAATTACGTAATGGTGGGAGAAAATTGAATTATTTTCTGAAAGAAGGTACATTTGTAACAGCCCACACCGTGTCCCATAGGGATTGTGACACTTATTCTTTGATATCACTGGATAGCCTCATCTAAGTAGACAACATATGAACCTATGTTATATCCTTATCTTGGGGAAGGCTATATGCAATATGCTGCGCAATTACGTAATGGTGGGAGAAAATTGAATTATTTTCTGAAAGAAGGTACATTTGTAACAGCTCACACCGTGTCCCATAGGGATTGTGACACCTATTCTTTGATATCACTGAATAGCCTCATCTAAGTAGACAACATATGAACCTATGTTATATCCCTATCTTGGGGAAGGCTATATGCAATATGCTGCGCAATTACGTAATGGAAGGAGAAATTTGAATTATTTTCTGAAAGAAGGTACATTTGTAACAGCCCACACCGTGTCCCATAGGGATTGTGACACTTATTCTTTGATATCACTGGATAGCGTCATCTAAGTAGACAACATATGAACCTATGTTATATCCCTATCTTGGGGAAGGCTATATGCAATATGCTGCGCAATTACGTAATGGTGGGAGAAAATTGAATTATTTTCTGAAAGAAGGTACATTTGTAACAGCCCACACCGTGTCCCATAGGGATTATGACACTTATTCTTTTGATAAGTAGAAAACATATGAACTTGTGTTAAACCTCTTTTATGGCGATAGCTATATAGAGTCTATAATACCCTCTGCTATAACGTATTGGTTGAACAAGAATTATATGTATTTCCTTTAAGTTGTAAAAATATTACGAAAGTGCTTATAAGATATTGATTTGTGATATTATTATCATTATTGATAATTAATTTGCAAATTTCTGAAGTTTTCATCTTAAATTTCTGTATTTTAAACCTCTCAACAAGAAATAATTTATAACGCAATAATCATTTTTCCGTCATTTTTCTGTTTGGTCCCGTAGAATAAACACTGTCATTTCAAGGGAGGTAATTATTTCCGGTACATCGTTATTGACTGCTAGCTTGATTTTATCGGAGGTATCATGCGGGGAACTGTCCTTACTAAACTATGCATACACATTCTTATTTTCATGTTTCTTTATTTTTATACCTGAAAGTGACATATCATCAATGGCATACATTGAAAGAGAAAAACAAATTATTATAGTCCTTAATATGCTGGATTATTTGATATATTCCCCATATGTTTCCCTCAATGTAAGAAAAGTCATGTGACAATAACAGATTGTGTCGTATGTCGAAATTGACATCAAAAGGTAAGAAAGTAAGTCTTCCTTTTATTTAATCTTAATTTTAAACAAGTCGTATTCCTCCACTTTCATTATCCTTTTACCGAATCAATAAATATATCGATTTTTTCTGCATTCAATACATTTGGCTTTATAAAAGGTATATTTGTTCATGTCAGTGTTGTTTTATTTTGATAGACCCCTCCCCCAGTTGCTATTTGTCAAAAATAATGTTATATTGAAAAAAACAGATTGTCAAACAAGTTTACATGGTTCATTAATGACAAATTGAATTTTATAATATCTTGAAGAATACTGTATCTTTTAAATTATCATAAAAAGACAGTTATACTACTATTATTTAAATTATATCATAATAATTATTACTTTCCTCTTTTCAGGCCTAATATGATATATTCAAACTAAAGTTATGTCAGTAGAAATGGTTGCCAGTCTTCAACACACAATCAGCTCTCATACATCTGATATAAATGGTGTGGCTTTCTCAAAGGATAAGAAACTTGCGACATGTTCAGGAGACAAAACCGTGCGGCTTTGGAACATCACAGACTACAGTGAAGACTCTACCTCCCCTCTCTGTGGACACAACTATTATGTACACTGCTGTACATTTTCACCATTTGGTACCCTGCTAGCCACATGTTCCACAGATGGGAAAGTGATTATTTGGGAGGTAAAGAGTGGAAAGAAACAGGCAGTGTTTCAACATGAAAGTAAAAGTCCAATAAGGATATGCAAATTCTCACCAAATTCATCGTTCATAGTGTCTGGTGGAGATGACAACATCTTGTGTCTTTGGGATGTCACAGCAAAGATCATGGTTAGGTATGTAATAAATTATTAATGTATCTTGCTTTATTTAAATAATGTTCATAACTGGTAAGTCTGGGACAAATACTGAATAATCATACAATTTTAGAATCATGTTAACTTCATCATGTTCCAACGAATGGTTTTCAGTCAAACTTCACAGAAAGTTTCACTAGAAAGCACAGATGTGCATATTGTACTGATGCTACGGTTGAATGATTTTTCTCTGAGTTATGGCCCTTTGATGATTTTTTCTGAGCATTCTTTGTCCGCGCTCGCAGTATTTCTTAATTACTACACCAAAAATCACTAATAAGGCACAATTATCATGTGAAAACTTCAAAAAAATAAAGTTTTTAGAAGACGAATTCAAATGCATTTTTTTGGAAATTTCCATGCATGTTGGACCAACACAGAAAATTTCACGCAAGGCTTTTTCACAGTTAAAAAGTAATTTTTGTTTAAGTAAAGGCACTCAACATACACTGTCTGAATACTTCCGTTATGCATACCAGACTAATCAAATGCATTCTATTTAAAAGTAACTTTACTGCAACAATATCAAACTATATTTTAATCAAAGAACCATGCTTTGTGAGATACAATATGTAACTTTGGACCATTACGTATCTAAAGATGGTGTAGTTTGGTACATGAATAAATATATATAGACTTAAGTTTTTGGCAAAAGTCATTTTTTTTATGAATCTGAAAAGTAACACATGATAAGAACACTGTGAACATTAAAATGTTATATGAGTGTGTTAAGTGTATCTAAAATGTGAATGTAACATAATAGCATTGGCCACATAAAATGTCAAATTTTGAACACTATGAGAAATTTGTTAAAAATGATTTTTATGCCTAGCTGTATTGTAACGCATGTATCATATATTTTTGATAGATTAAATGTACATTTGTCACTATTACTTTCACTGTGTGAATAAAACTTTCTCACTACATTTTTAATAAAGTTTTAGTCTGTCAAAACATCTGCAATTACAAGGATATGAATCGTTTTACATGTGTAATAGTTATTTTCTTTTCTAAAAGTTATTTTCTTTTCTCAAATTAATGACTTTTAATTGTATAATATGTATATATATATATTATGTTTAGTTATATTATTCATACAAACTTGCCTTGGTTATTAAAGGAAAATGGGAGAAATGCATTTGCATATAAAGTATCTATGATAACCTAAGTAATCATACTGTTTCATTACAAAACACTACTGTAACGTATGTATCAATATTATAACATGTCACCATGGAAAGTGCCCCAACAATGTAATACTGTGAACTTTGGTTGGCAAAATAACTATGTGAGAAATCACCAGAAACACAAAGAAACCTGAAATATGTCAGTAGACTTTTGAAATCGAAAGGTAACAAACACTTTTACAAGTAAACAATGTTGATAACGTTTGTATCGATTTTCTCCTAGAATTGAGCACTGAGAAGTCTGTCAATCTTTTCCTTCTCTTCTGCATCTAACTTGGAGGGCCTCTTCGACTTGCCTGATGGTTTAGGAGATTCAATGGCGCACAAAACATGTCTTTCTTCAACCCATAATCGATCCTCAGTACTTGGTCATTTAAACATTTCTTTTGATCTCTCCATATATTCTACTTTATACTCCTTGTCATCTTCATCCTAATCAACAAACCAAGCCTTATCATACATTGCAGCTACAAAGGTACCTTTTTCTAACTTATCAGGTGTATGGATATCGTCTTTGGATGGGTTTTCTTGGCTTGTGTTGTTTAGATAATCTGAACTCATTTCTAAACTGTTGCTGGAATTTTCAATTAGCAGTGGTTCTGTCTCTTTGGTTTCCATGGCTTCCAAACATTTAAAGGCATTGATCCCTTTTCCATGTATCCCAATACAACCCAGACAAACACACTTCACAATAGCATGACGTTCCTCTCAACATAATCGTTTCATTATCGTTGGATGCACCAACTGCTTGTACTTTAAATGTTCCTTTTACTGTCTTTGTCTTTATTAGGCAATTTCTTCTTGTTTCCTTTTCATTTTGTCTGTGCTTACCAAAATGAACTTTGCCGATAAACTTGAATTTGAGCCCCATGTAAAGAATTCGTAAGCATTTTGAATTTGAACACGACCTTGTCAAACTGCTGTATTGGCCATCATTTTGGTAGTGCCCATTTGGCCATCACATGGCCCTTTACCATGGTCCACTTCAAAGTAGTTCCAACAGGCCTTAATGCCGTACATGGTATGGTGGTTGACAAGTATATAGAAAATGTACCTGTTCTTGTACTGGGACGATGGCAGATCTGTCCAGTAATGCATGGCACTAAGTTCTGGCTTTATTGTTTTCAGCTCTGGAATTACTCGGTCAAGAAAGGTACATACTGTACTCGCACTGTGTGTCATTTCATTGCTTACACTGACATAGCTCTTGTTTTTTAGCTCTCTGTTTTGACGGCAATAGGCAATTTTTGGATGGAGCTTTATCATGCTCTGATTCCAGTACGTGGTCTGAACTTCGTTTAAGGATCTGCAGCTGTATTTTTCAGCAAAGTCCATTTGTAGCATAATGTCATTTTCTGGTAAGTTGTCTTTCAGTACTCTTACTTGGTTATATTGTTTTCTGACTCTCTTTATATGTTGTTCAAACATGTATCTGACTGATAAAATCTGTTTTGAATTTCTCTTTATCATCTTCTTTTTCAACAACCTTCAATCATCTTTGTCTTTCCACTTCCAATAGGTACCTTTTCCCAGCATTTGTAACTTATTTGGTCGGCAAATTGCTAAGTAAGTCATCAATATCATGTGAGTGAATTACCAGATTTTCAGGATTTTAACTTATTTGGAGACCCACTTTTCTGAGCGACTGTACTTTAAGGGCCATGTTTGATGGTGTCGGCATTAGTATGTATTTCGCGAAATGAAAAATGCCAATAATGTAATCGTTGGTCGCAGTCTGGTAAATGTTGAAAATGAGATTTTAGGTTCAGAATACTTGCTGATGTATTTGCAGTGCAGATTCTTCAGGTAGTCAGTCAACACTTTAGTTTGTACTTTGTCCTTTTCGCCTGATACTTTCATGGCATCAGACTTTCCGGGTTGGCATTGGCTGTTATCTTCTCTGTTGTAAAATTCGACCACATTATCTCTAACTTCTTTTGATACTGACTCACACTGTTCCTTTCTGATATCTAAACATTTTGCATCCGTGTGTGATAATGCACGTCGGCACACTTTGATACCACTGCTAATGCTCTTTACACATCTGTATTTTCTTGCTAATTTACCAGAGATAATTCTATGGATAGTGTGTCCTTTTTCTTTCCCGATGCTTTCTTTGCAGCTTCTATTTCTTGCATCAATACGATAGATGATATCAGTTGCCATTTAATATGTTTATGTCTGTTGATGTAAGGTTTAGAAGTTCCATGTCAGCCATAGCTTTTCTCTTTGGCATCATTTCTGCTGTCTCTAATTGTGGATGCGTTGGTTCCCTTTTCTTTTTCAGCCTCTCAATCATTTTGCTTTTTGTTCTTGAATGACCTTTTAAACTATCAATTTCTGACTTCAGAGATTTTATCTCTCAATATGCTCTTGAAAGAGCCATTGGATTGCGTTTTCTTACATTCTTTCCATAAGCAGGCAATTGAACAACAAGTGTAGACGATTGGTTTGAACGTTCACTTGATTGCGCAGCATTTCCATCTTCTTCTGTATCAGCATTGAGGGTATTATAACCACTTTTTTCTTAACTGTATTGTTGATTTTTTGTTGCCGAAGAAGTTTGCTGTGTCTTCTAAGTCTGTTTCTCATTTTGTTTTTCTCATTCCTTTCGGCTCTTTTTTCTTGAACTGAGCTTAACTGCTGGCTCTGTTTTTGTGGAAGGCATTCTTTTTCTAAAAATGCAGGGCCCTTTGCTTACTGCCTTTCCCTGTACGCTTTTTGTATATTTCACTCTTACTTTTGGCCATCCTGAAAAGATTAAAATTTAAATTACGGAGGTATCGATACATACTTTATATTACTATTTGTAAATTTTTCCAACACATGTCCAGTATTGGAAAGGGGAGAATCTACTTCGATACTTAATTTGATTCTACAAATCATAAACATAGATATTCAGGCCAAGTTGTAAAATTCAAAGAAAAAATACATCCCATGATTTTTGGTGTAAGATATTCAATAAGAACAATGCTGAAATCATTTAAATCAGTCAAAAGTTATTGAGAAAAAAAATGGTTCAACACAAACAATTGACTCTTAGTTATTTATAATAGCATGTGTAAGAACCAGAGAGTATTATTTACTTCTTTTTAGAATAGAGAACATAAAAAATTGTCTGTGGTTTGGTTCAAGACATATACGGTACATACATTATCAAACATAACGTGTGCGCACTCCTTTTATAAACAACCATTGTTAGTCATAGGATGGTCTGTGTACAATTATAATTACTTGAACATATACAGGGGTTTATTGACTCAATACAAAGTAACAAATAAAAGAAATTTGCAAAGATCAAGGATGACTAACTTAATTTTGCCCTGAAACATGAATTTGGTTTGTCATTCAGAATACCACATGTAACATTGTAGACACCGTTTGTTGAAATAATGGCCATTGTTTTATGATGTGCTCATTATCTGACATGTAACTAAAGACATTTTCATCATAATAAGTGACGTATGTATTGATAACGTTGGTATTTTTCTGGCTATTTTTGGTGTGACATTCTTTCAGTTTCAAACTTTTAGTGCATTTCTAAGTACTGATACGTTGACAGGTCTTGACTATGAATATTGGTAGGCATAACATTATGGAAATGACCTGTGTCCCGTACGTATCACTGGCAAATTACGTTTTGGGGTGTTATCAATGAACAGCCTTGCATTCATGTTTTAATTTCTATGTGCATAAAGTACTAGTTTCGGCACATTCGTTAAGTTCTGATCTTACCTTGGAATACGCAATTTATTGTCTACGTTTCCGAAAAAGTGATAAAATGCCTTAATTTCTAATTTTTGACATACCATATGTATTTTCACCTACGCAACACTCATTCAACAAGTGATTATTCGCGATAAAACATGGTTTCCTTATAAAAATTACACCCAATTTCAAAAATCAAAGCATAAACATATCGGAAACAAGTATGCTACAGGAAGGTATGTATCATTTTCCAAAGTTTAAAGTTAGATTTTTAAAAGTAAACTAAATTTTCCAACCAAGCAGTTTGTCAGATGTTCAACCAGCCTAAATTATTTGTTTGGTACCTATTAATACTATTTAGTCATATGTTGTGCTTCATTTTTTGACTGTGACACGTAAATGTGGTTTATGGGCCTTAATAGTGATTTTGAGTGACTACAGAAAGGATTTAATTAATTACTATCTTCTTGATCTTATTTGTCTGCATTTATGCTTCGCACAGATGTACAAATGATTTTTAGCTCACCTCAGAGCACTTGTGCTCGGGTGAGCTTTTGTGATCGCCTTTTGTCCGTCGTCCGTCGTCAACAATTGCTTGTGAACACTCTAGAGGCCACAGTTTTGGCCCAATCTTCATGAAACTTGGTCAGGTTGTTTGTCTACATGATATCTCGGATGAGTTTGAAATTTGGTCATGTGGGGTCAAAAACTAGGTCACTAGGTCAAATCTTAGAAAAACCTTGTGAACACTCTAGAGGCCACAACTTTGGCCCAATCTTCATGAAACTTGGTCAGGATGTTTGTCTACATGATATCTCGGATGAGTTTGAAATTTGGTCATGTGGGGTCAAAAACTAGGTCACTAGGTCAAATCCTTGAAAAACCTTGTGAACACTCTAGAGGCCACATTTTGGCCAATCTTCATGAAACTTGGTCAGGATGTTTGTCTACATGATATCTCGGATGAGTTCAAAATTGGGTCACATGGGGTCAAAACCTAGGTCACCAGGGAATATCTTAGAAAAACCTTGCGAACACTCTAGAGGCCACAGTTTTGGTCCAATCTTCATAAATTTTGGTCAGGATGTTTGTCTACATGATATCTTGGATGAGTTTGAAATTGGGTAATGTGGGATCAAAAACTAGGTCACCAGGAAATTTTAGAAAAATCTTGTGAACAATCTAGAGGCCTACATTTTTGTCCCAGTCTTCATGAAACTTGATATGAATGATGACGGCATGAATTCCCAGTTGAGTGCAAATTCAGGTAGGATCAATATGTAGGTCACTTAGTCAAATGTTAGAAAAGCACTTTAGATGCCAGATTTTTTGTCATTATGCCTAACACAGCCATCTTACTCAGGTGAGCGACACAGGGCCATCTTGGCCCTCTTGTTCAGTAATTTATGACAATTTGGAGAACTTTCTCCCCTGTGTCATTTCTCAGAGCAATAGAATCTCTTTCCACAATGTTATCATTGTTAACAGAGTGCACCATGAGGGCAGTTGAATGTGAGCACATTTTATGTTGCTTTGCAAAGTTTCCGTTTGATCTACCTGGTATTGTCATAGTTTTCATTTAAGCTGTATCCATTCCAATTCTGCCACTTTTTGGAGAGCAAATTTGTGACAAGAAGCTGTGTATGGGTTATTCATCACCTTTAGTGATAGCTCTTGTTTTTTTTATGGAACTTCTTCAGAATGTTTGTCCCCATGATATTTTAGGTAGGGTAATAAAAGTAGGTCACTATGTCAAATCTTTGAATATCTCAGAAAACATTGTGAATACAGTATAAGTGATGAATTGTATGGACAGATATTGATAAAAGAAACAAATAAACATAAACATTTAAGGATTCATTTTAGGTTTACTTCTTTTTTTCATCAGTATCTGTCCATACAATTCAACACTGATATTGTGACTTTAATTTTTCTATAGTTTTACATGGGAGATATTGGCGAGATCTGTTGGTAGAGATCTCTTCCGACCAAACGTGTTTTTGAATTCGCGAACATTTTTTGGGCAATTCCTCGTGATTTTCGTTCCTGTTAGTGTATGTCTTTATTCATCCCTTCCATGCAAAATAAGATCAATTTTATGAAAATCTATCAGTTATCTCAAAGCGAAACTACTGCCTTGTGATTAGTTTATTCTGTGACCCAACTTAACACCATGCATTTTTCAGCAATATAGCACACAAAATCAAAGGTACCCAGTATGTTGCTTTGACCGAAAAAGTGTCGCATTAAAGAAAAACTAATAAAATAAAATTCAACAACCTTATAAGGTAGGTGACTTTTTCCATTGAAATCATACATCATGTTGTTTCAATTGTCATAACTCCTTTAAGCAAAATACAAGATCTTTAAATTGGTGAAACATATTTATCACACCTTTTTAGAACAAGCTGTGTATATATTTACCAGGAAATTCCAAGGCCATGAAGCGACGGTGTTTGCATTAGACTTCTCACCTGACTCCCAGCACATTGTGTCTGGCAGTAGTGATGGTGACCTTCAGGTCTGGGATGCAGTTTATGGTCATGGGAAGGCCTTGATGATGGAACTTGAAGGTCATGACCTTGGGGTCACATGCTGCGAGTTCTCCCCAAGGTTTGGAACTGGTATGTATAGACATAACAAGGTCAGTTTGCAGTAAGGCAGTTTGTTCTAGGAGCAGTTAAATCCACTTAGACATTGGTCTTGGTAAATCTTAGTTATTCCCCTTTACATATAGTACACTTTTTTATGGTCATCATCGGCGTGTTTGATTGGTCACTATATCAAAATAAGTTACTGATTTCAAGTTCATATGTGTTTAGATATCATGATTCAGCCTGGTACTCATTTTATGATATACCTAAAAAAAAGTGATATATGTATATACCTAAAAAAATGTGATATATGTATATATATCACATTATTTTAGGTATGTTTTTAAGATAACTCCATTCAATCATGCTATTGAAAATTTCATTTATGGAAAGAAATTAATGAGAGAAAGTGTCTTGCACAAGGTTCATATCTCTGGCCTCAGTATTTTGAGTTACTCCTCCTTTTCACTATTTCTTGACTGCAAGATAACTCTACTCATGCCATTGAAACAAAATTCCAGTTATGGAAAGAAATTGATGAGAGTACTTGTAAAAACACACAAGGTCCATAACTCTGTATGGAGCTGTAACAATATAGTCAGCCCTTTATAGGCTTTAACTTTAACTATATGCATATGTCACTGTGTGCCTTAGTGTATATGTGTGTGAGAAGGGGGGTGGGGAATCAGTTTTCTACGAAAACTAATCTTTAGTTATTACTTTTATTTATTTTTTTTTGTCTTAAATTTTGTTGTTGAGATAATGATGGGGATGATCAGCATAAAGTACATATTTTTAGGACCATAATTCAACTCAGTAGTACGTGTATAAGTTTTCAAAGAAACAAGCATCTCTCACAGTGAGTACTGTAGTTTATATGTATAAAGGGAATGAGATAATGGTGACCATTATTTAGAGGTTGTATCCATTAATGCAAAAGGTCTGGTTAGTTTTAAACTGGTTAGTTAAAACTAATCACAATTTAGGTCTCTCAGGGAAGCAAGTTCTATATTTATACTAATATTTCCAGTCTGTTCCAGGGTTGGTTAAAAACTTCGCACCTGGGAAAGCATAGAAGATTCATGCCCATAATGGGGTGTGAACCCATAACCAGTAATGCTTCCACTGGAAAAATGTTAGGTCTGCTTGCAAATTAGAAATAAAGCAGAAATTTCTAATCAGGACTTTGGGGTTTAAATAAAGGGTCAAAATAAATTAATTTCAAGTGTTCAATGTTACAGGTTCCAGCCAAGCCACCAATCATTACCTGCTTGCTTCAACGGGTCAGGACGATCTCATCAAATTGTGGGATTTCATGTCGGTTCATGGCTCTACAAGTAAGTCTTATAGAGTATTTATCTTTGTCTTAAACTAGGCTGCTTTGTGTTTAACTGGAGGTATCAGTCATTCATTTGCTGGCTCTCATAAAGTTGTGATGAAAGTAGAGGGTTTGATCCCCAGCTGTGACATTCCAAAGTTGCTATAATGATACTGGTATAGCTCTTTCCTTAGAGGTGATTATGTCTCATGCTCATGTTTGGTAGAGATACATTATTAGTCCCCACCTGTGGAACCAGTTAGGGACTATAGGATTACATTAAGCATGTCCTCCTGTCCCTCATTCCATCTGTCCCACTTTCATGTCTACTCAATAACTAGAACATATATGGATTTCAGTAAAGCTTAACAGAAGTATTCCTCATAACCCAAGGGTGTGTTGCGTACATCAACCATATGCACTCTTGAAAGGTCAAGTTCACCGGATTTGTTAAAAATTCTCTTTGGTATTTATAGGCTACATCTACATGTCCATTCTGTAACTTCCATATCTATGGATTGATTTCATGAAACTTTACAAAAGTGTTTGTTATTACATGAAGATGTATGTGTTGGTGCAATAACCATATGCACGTCAAGGTCACAGAAGTTTTTAAAAATTGTCTTTTGAATTCATTCATAGGCTTCATTTCTATGTTTGGATTTTCGTAAAACTTTACAGAAGTGTTTGTTATGACAAAAAGATGTGTCATGTACATCAACAATATGTGCGCTTTTTCATTTTTTAGCTCACCTGAGCACATGTGCTCAGGATAAGCTATTAGAATCTTTGAATGTCCGTCATCCGTCCTTTGTCCACAATTAGTTTGTTTACACTATAGCGTCTTCATTTCTTTAGCAATAATCTTCAAACTTTATGACAATTATTATAGTCATATCCTGATATTGGCCAATTAGGTCAGGAGTTATGTTCCTTTTGATAAAAAAAGCCAAATTTCACATTGTTTACACTCTAGCATCTTCATCTTTTAAGCAATCATCTTCAAACTTCATGACAATGTTTCCAAAACTCACCAAATTGGTTTGGCAAAATGGCAAATCAGATCATGTGTTATGCTCCCTTTAATTTTAAAAAAGTTGTAAGATTTCACTTTGTTTACACTCTAGCATCTTCATTTCTTAAACATTCATCTTGAAACTTTATGAAAGTGGTGATGGCCTTATTTCTCAGCCAAGTTTGATTATGGGTGTTTTAGGCCAATTCTGTCAGAAGTCATGGCCTTTTAATTATAAAAAAAATGCCAGATTTTTACTTTCTTTACACTCCAGCAATCATTTACCTTATACACAATGATAATGGCAACAATATCTCAGTTGAGTTCGATATTGGCTGATATTTGACTGATAAAGCTACATTATAGGCCCTTGAAATATCAGAACATCCCACATATTTGCTTTTTTTACACTCTAACATCTTCATTTCTGAAGCAGTGCAAGCAATGAAAGCAATGTTTCTCAGGTGAATGACTTTCGGTAAACCCAGCTGAGTTCTTAAGTACAGCAGACAAACATATTTTACTGTAAAATCATTTATTTTCGTTGACATTAAATTTCGTGGAATCTGTGACTAAATCAGTTTCGTTGGTACATATATTCATGGAACCATGATCAAGAAAATATGAGGTCTATGAAATAAACAGTTTTCGTGGGGATAAATATTTGTGGATAAAGTTATCCACGAAATCAACGAAAATTAGTTCCCCACAAAAATTAATGATTCTATAGTAAGTGATGGCCTTGTGAAAGAGGTCATCCAGTCACAGGAGAGTCATTCATTTCTCAAGGTTTTTCACTTGGAGTCTTGAAATTTTACAGGAAAGTATCAGAAATTAACTCTGCAGGGGGTTTTACTCTTCTATTTTCCATTAATAGCTGAGTTATGGGCCCTTTCCTTTGAATATGAATTTTACATGAAGGTATATCAGCATGTGCCAGGGATTTCAGCAATATCTCCAATAATATGAGGGGTGGTCTTTATTTTTGAGAACTTTTACTTGAAATTATCAGTTTCATCCACAGGTCATTAACACTTTACTTCTTCCAAGTAGACCCTGTGCGACCTAATACACCTTAACATTTGGAAAGAGAAAGAAATCACAGGCGGCCAAATCTGGACTATTCAGTGGGTGTTGTAGATGTTTGATGTTTAATTCTGTCATTGTGGCCCTTACAGCATGGCTTAGATGTACAGGGGTGTTGCAAAATGAAACCCATCCTGGCAAAGTTCTAGTTGTTTGTTAGTAATACTCACAACTGATTGGGGTTTTCTCCGTGTCACAGAAAATGATGACATGACTTTACTGGTGAGATGGAGACAAATTAAGCTTCCAAATCAAACTCTGCTGCTTACTTTCAGGCTCAAAGAAGTTGAACCAGGTTTCATCACATGTAATTATCTTATTAGGATACAATTCACATTCCTCAGAAAAACAACTCAAAAAAATCTTGGCACAAATTTACTTTGACCTTTTTTTGCTCCAGAGTTAAAAGTCTACACACCCACCTAGTACAAATCTGTCGTATAGCCAGTCTGTTGGTTAAATCATCTTGTGCTGTCCCATAACTTACACCAAACTCCTCTGCAGCAACCTGCCTAACAGTTATTCTCCTGTCTTGTTTTACAAATGACTATGACAGAGTAGAAATCATCTGTTTTGATGGAGATTTTCCTTCCAGGATGGGGGTCATCTTTGATAGAGGGTCTGCCATCTGTAAATCAGTGAAACCACTTGTGAACAGCAGATTTAGGAAAGGCAGACTCATCTTAAACTTTCTGTAAATCTGCTCTGGTCTCTATCATAGATTAACCAAGTTTTGCATAGAATTTGATAACTGCATGCTGCTCCACAATTGTTTTGTCCTCTTTCCTTAATAAATATTTGCACGGGCTGTTTAAGCAAAATGATGTCATCAAGTAGATCATAAATATTGATACAAATTATTAGAAAAGTATGCAAAAAAAAAAATGGAAAAAGTTTTCAAATATAATGATCACCCATTGTATTTTTGTTGTGTTCTTAAAGTTTACAGGAGGGTATATAAGCACATGAAGATATATATGCCCAAAGGGGGACATATGTTTTTACCAACAAAAAAAAAAAAATCAAAATAAAAAAAATAGAGACACCTTTAGGCTTGGAGGTATTTGTGTATATGTGTTATTGTTTTCTTACTCAGATATTTTTCTTGCAGATGTTACACTAAGACAGAGGAATGTGTTGCAGGGACATACAGGATCTGTATCCCAGTGCAAGTTCTCACTGAATGGGAGACTGCTGGCTTCCACGTAGGTTACCCTAATCTTATATACTGTTATTTTCTTATGGCATCTTGCTTCTCATGATTGCCTTATACAATTCACAAACCTCTGTAAGTTTTTGGGACACTTGGCAAGCATATCTTTGTTTTGAAGCTATTGATTAAAACAATAGCAACCAGTCAAAAAAGCTGCTCAAACAAATGGGTCCTCAGGCTCTACAGTCAGGATATGCATAATCTTAATCAGTAAAATCAGATAGATAAGAAGATATCTCTTCCATATTATTTACATGTAACCATCACTGTTTCTATAAGAAATATACTTCTTATAATAACTAGTTGATTGACTGAAATATTTGTTAATCAAGGACCGAGGGCCATGTATATACCTTATTTTAGTAGTTAAGCAATTTACTTATGAGCTAAGCATGATTCGTTGAATTTGGACCAGGCACTTGTGTAAGCTTTTGGGATACTGATGCAGAGGAAAAGGCCTGTATTGACTTGTTGATCATTGGAGTATCTATATAAATAGTTGAGTAATAGAGAAAATGTTACCCTGTCATTTTTAGCTCACCTGAGCACAAAGTGCTCAAGGTGAGCTTTTGTGATCGCCCTTCGTCCGGCGTCCGTCGTCGTCCGTCGTCCGTCGTCCGTTGTCCGTCGTCCGTCGTCAACAATTTGCTTTAAACGACATCTCCTCTGAAACCGTTGGACAGAATTTAATGAAACTTGGCAGGAATGTTCCTTGGGTGAGACTCTACAAAAGTTGCTAAAATAAAGTTGATCCATGAAGAACTCTGGTTGCCATGGCTACAAAAAGAAAAATAATTTGAAAACTTTAAAAATCATCTCCTTCAAAACTACTGGCCAGATTTCAAAATAATTTGGTACAGATGTTCCTTGGGTCAACCTCTACCAAAGTTGCTAAAATTATTCCGATCCGTAAAAAAACATGGCCGCCAGGGGCGGGGCTTATTTGCCTAATAAGTATATAGAGAAACCTTTAAACAACATCTCCTCTGAAACCACTAGACAGAATTTGATTAAACTTGGCAGGGATGATCCTTGGGTCAACCTTCACAAAAGTTGCTAAAATAAACTTGATCCATGTAGAACTCTGGTTGCCATGGCAACAAAAAGAAAAAAAAATGAAAACTTTAAAAATCATCTTCTTCAAAACTACTGGCCAGATTTTAAAATAAATTGGTACAGATGTTCCTTGGGTCAACCTCTACCAAAGTTGCTAAAATTATTCCGATCCGTAAAAAAACATGGCCGCCAGGGGCGGGGCTTATTTGCCTTATATGTATATAGAGAAACCTTTAAACAACATCTCCTCTGAAACCACTAGACAGAATTTGATTAAACTTGGCAGGGATGATCCTTGGGTCAACCTTCACAAAAGTTGCTAAAATAAACTTGATCCATGTAGAACTCTGGTTGCCATGGCAACAAAAAGAAGAAAAAAAATGAAAACTTTAAAAATCATCTTCTTCAAAACTACTGGCCAGATTTTAAAATAAATTGGTACAGATGTTCCTTGGGTCAACCTCTACCAAAGTTGCTAAAATTATTCCGATCCGTAAAAAAACATGGCCGCCAGGGGCGGGGCTTATTTGCCTTATATGTATATAGAGAAACCTTTAAACAACATCTCCTCTGAAACCACTGGACAGAATTTGATTAAACTTGGCAGGGATGATCCTTGGGTCAACCTTCACAAAAGTTGCTAAAATAAACTTGATCCATGTAGAACTCTGGTTGCCATGGCAACAAAAAGAAAAAAAGAAAGAAAACTTTAAAAATCATCTTCTTCAAAACTACCAGCCAGATTTTAAAATAAATTGGTACAGATGTTCCTTGGGTCAACCTCTACCAAAGTTGCTAAAATTATTCCGATCCGTTAAAAAACATGGCCGCCAGGGGCGGGGCTTATTTGCCTTATATGTATATAGAGAAACCTTTAAACAACATCTCCTCTGAAACCACTGGACAGAATTTGATTAAACTTGGCAGGGATGATCCTTGGGTCAACCTTCACAAAAGTTGCTAAAATAAACTTGATCCATGTAGAACTCTGGTTGCCATGGCAACAAAAAGAAAAAAAAATGAAAACTTTAAAAATCATCTTCTTCAAAACTACTGGCCAGATTTTAAAATAAATTGGTACAGATGTTCCTTGGGTCAACCTCTACCAAAGTTGCTAAAATTATTCCGATCCGTAAAAAAACATGGCCGCCAGGGGCGGGGCTTATTTGCCTTATATGTATATAGAGAAACCTTTAAACAACATCTCCTCTGAAACCACTGGACAGAATTTGATTAAACTTGGCAGGGATGATCCTTGGGTCAACCTTCACAAAAGTTGCTAAAATAAACTTGATCCATGTAGAACTCTGGTTGCCATGGCAACAAAAAAAATAATAAAAAAATGAAAACTTTAAAAATCATCTTCTTCAAAACTACCAGCCAGATTTTAAAATAAATTGGTACAGATGTTCCTTGGGTTAACCTCTACCAAAGTTGCTAAAATTTTTCCGATCCATAAAAAACATGGCCGCCAGGGGCGGGGCTTATTTGCCTAATATGTATATAGGGAAAACTTTAATCAACATTTCCTCTGAAACCACTGGACATAATTTGATTAAACTTGGCAGGAATGATCCTTGGGTCAACCTTCACAAAAGTTCCTAAACTAAACTTGATCCATATAGAACTCTGGTTGCCATTGCAACTAAAAGAAAAAAAATATGAAAACTTTAAAAATCATATTCTTCAAAACTACTGGCCAGATTTTAAAATAAATTGGTACAGATGTTCCTTTGATCAACCTTTTTATCTCAGGTGAGCGATTTAGGGCCATCATGGGCCTCTTGTTAAATGAATTGAGTAACAAGAATATCATGCAGTGTCATACAAACATTAAGGACACAGTGAGCAGCTACCAGTATATCTAGGAGTTTTCAGATATCAGAGAGTCACTCAAATAAAAGTTTGAAAATCCTCAAATAATGATATTCAATAGGAAGAGCAGGGTTAGTAGATCAGTCACATTCAAGAATGGTACTTCTCACTTATTTTTAATCACCTGCCGCGGAGCAGGAGGTGGGTTATACGAATGGCCTCCGTCTGTAACAATTCCGTGTCCGCTCCATATCTTCTATACCTCTTGAAGAATTTACATGAAACTTGCCTCAAATGTAAACCAAATTGAGACGATGTGCAGAACACAGGTGGCAGCCATGTTGGCTCAGGTCAAGGTCACATTTGAAGGTCAAGTGTTCTAACTTTCAATTTCCATTATATTTTTGTTTCCGTGTCATATTTTCTGAACAGTGGAAAGGTTTCATAAGTCACCTACATCCAATTGTTGACAAAAGCAGCACAGTTTCCATTAGAGGAAAACATAATTTTAATAACTAAATACTATCTTGTCTTGTGTTGTCTTTTCCTAATGCATGAAATGCAGTTTAAACCCCCTCTGTCAGTAGTTCTGAGAAGGTCAAAGTCTTTATTAAGGCAGCAGCGTGGGATAGAGCTGTCCTTTGGACTGCCTTGTTGACACAGTTATTGCTCTTTTTCAACTTACAATTTAGGATGGACATTTCACCTTGAGCACTTTGTGCTTAGGTGAGCTATTGCAGTCAGTTTATGTCCATCATACGTCCATCTGGATAGACATACGAGGGACATTGACTGACTAAAATAGCATGTCCATCAACATTTCATTGTTATGACCCCTTTTTAGCTTAGACTTTGCTAGAATACTTAAATTGATCAAGTAGGCTTCATATTCTAAGTTTCTTTCTTTGTTTAACTTCAAACATAAATATTGCCTTTTGCTGTTTTGTTTGGAATCACTTCATTTTCCTCCATATCAAGCTTGTCATTGGATGCCATGCTGACCAACCTACTTACCAAATTTGAGGAAGTGTGTGGTGATGGGTTAATGACAGGTGCTGCTGTATTTACAGGTGTTACTGAACAAGTTATTTTCCTTATCAAGCATTCTTAAAAAGTCCCATCATGCCTAATTCTCAGTGGCTAACTCTGCTTTACTATGCAGATGCTACAGCATTGTCTGCAGATTTCTTGTTTTATTATGCATGGTTTACAAAATTAATGGTTTTCCCAAATTTTTATTTAGATTAGTTACCCTACAAATGTAAATTTTTTTTTTTTAAAAATTCGTAGTTGAAGCTTTTAATTGAGGAATTCAGCAGTTTTTAAGTGAGTTTCTTTTTGCTCTTTTCTGTCATTTTCAAGGGCAGATTACTGAAAATCAAGCCTATTGATACCTTATTTTATTTCACATTATTGTTTGTTGTTTCATTTCCAGTCATTATGCTAAGTTTAAAACAATTCTGTTCAATAGATTTTTGACTATGCTTCAGCTAATAAGCATACTACGTTTTTCTTGAGAAAAAATAAAAATATTTCTTTGTATAAAATCTGTTGCATAGAACTATTAAAACTTTTACACAGTGACAGTGTAATATAGTACCAAACATCGGGTTGAAACTATATCAGGTGTAGCTAACTCATAATATTGAGTTATCTGCCCTCGAAAATGACAGAAAATTGCAAAAAACTCACTTTCAGGGGCAGATAACTCAAAAAGTAGAATAGTGACCCCCAATTTTTTTCCCATAAATTTGTCTCTAGCATAATTCTCTATAATCATGCAAAGTTAAAGAAAATTCTCATGGCTAGTTTTAATTTTCCTTCTTTGTTCATATATAATAAAAAAACTGTATTGGGCACATATGCCTTAAAGTTTAGATCTCAGTGTCATATCTATATTTCATCCAACCAAGTGATCATTAAAGGAGATCAAAGTCTGGCTTTTTAGCTTACCTGAGCAAAGCTCAGGGTGACCTATTGTGATCACGTGAGCGTCCGTCGTCTGTCGTACGGCGTCAACAAATTTTTAGTGTTTACACTCTATCACCTTTATTTCTTAAGCAATCATCTTCAAACTTTAAGACAATGTTTATGACCATAATGTCTCGATTGAGTTCCATTATGGCTGAAATAAGTCAATTAGGTCAGGAGTTATGCCCCTTTTAATATTAAAAAAATGCCATATTTCACGTTGTTTACACTCTAGCATCTGCATCTTTTGAGCAATCATCTTCAAACTTTAAGACAATGTTTATGACCATAATGTCTCGATTGAGTTCCATTATGGCTGAGATAAGTCAATTAGGTCAGGAGTTATGCCCCTTTTAATATTAAAAAAATGCCATATTTCACGTTGTTTACACTCTAGCATCTGCATCTTTTGAGCAATCATCTTCAAACTTTATGGCAATGCTTATGACCATAATGTCTCGATTGAGTTCGATTATGGCTAAGATCCGTCAATTAGGTCAAGAGTTATGCCCCTTTCAATATTCAAAAAATGCAAGATTTCACATTGTTTATAATTTAGCATCTTCATCTTTTAAGCAATCATCTTCAAACTTTATGGCAGTGCTTATGACCATAATGTCTCGATTGAGTTTGAATATGGCTGAGATCGGTCAATTAGGTCAGGAGTAAAGCCCCTTTTAATATAAAAAAATTGCCAGATTTCACTTTGTTTACACTCTAGCATCTTCATCTTTTGAGCAATCATCTTCAAACTTTATGACAATGTTTATGACCATAATGTCTCAATTGTGTTTGAGAATGGCTGAGATCAGTCAATTAGGTCAGGAGTTAAGCCCCTTTTGATATAAAAAAAATGCCAGATTTTATTTTGTTTACACTCTAGCATTTAAAAATTTGGCAATGCTTATGACCATAATGTCTCGATTGAGTTCGATTTGAGCTGAGATCTGTTGATTAGGTCAGGAAAAAAATTTTTTATTAACTCTAGCATCTTCATTTTTTAGTAATCTTTTTTAAACTTTTAGACAAAGTTTATGCCCATAATTTCGCAATCAGGTTCAATTATAACTGATATTGACAAGTTAATTTAGGAGTTATGCCCTTTTCACCATAAAAAAGCCAGATTTCATTTTTACACTCTAGCATCTTTATTTCTTAAGCAATCATCTTTCTCAGGTGAGCGATCAAGGGCCATCTTGGCCCTCTTGTTTATATTGGTTCTATCAGAATTTTATCTTTCTTTTCCATCTAGTCTGTAAAGTTCATCAAATCTTGTTTTTCAGATCTTTTGACAAAACAGTTAGACTTTGGGACCCAGTAAGTGTTCTTTTTTTAACTATTTATTATACCCCCTTTCACAGAACTAGGGGCTAGATAAGACTCATGTTCATAATGTTACATCATGTCATGTCTCATTCTACACACAGTACATGTTCAGATGTGGATATTAATCATTTTCAGTGATATTTTTTCAAATTTCACATCTTCAGTGTTTTTATACCACACAAACAACAAAGTTGTAAGGGGGTATACTGGATTCAGCTTGTCTGTCTGTCTGGCAGTCTTTCAGTTTTTATGTCTGGACCATTACTCAAAAAGTATAAAATATATCAAGATCAAACTTTATATGCTGATAGATCTCATTGAGGGGAGTGCAGTGACCAAGAACCATAACTTTCTGTTGTGTAATTTTGGAGTTATTGCCCTTCGTAATTTTCATACTCAATTTTTGTCCAGGCCATAACTCAAAAAGAATAAAAGGTATCAAGATGAAACTTCATGTGTGGATAGATCTCATTGAGGGGAAGTGCAGTGACCATGTGTGGATAGATCTCATTGAGGGGAAGTGCAGTGACCATGTGTGGCTAGATCTCATTGAGGGGAAATGCAGTGACCATGTGTGGCTAGGTCTCATTGAGAAGAAGTGCAATGACTAAGAACCATAACTCTGTTGCATAATATTGGAGTTATTGCCCTTTGTAAATTTTTATACTTAATTTTTGTCCCGACCATAACTCGAAAAGGATAAAAGGTTTCAAAATGAAACTTCATATGTGGATAGATCTCATTGAAGGGGGTGCAGTGCCCAAGAACTGTAACTGTAACCCTCATTTGCATCATTTTAAATCTCTGTGACAAAGTGGCATGTGGGGGGGGGGGGGGGTATTTGGGCCATGATGGCAATTCTAGTTTAAAACAGTAAATTTTATATATCTCACATTATGACTACCTTCAGTCTGATTATGGTAATGTTGCTGTATAAGGTCTCATGCATCAAAAGATATTTATTTGAAGTAAATGGCTTTCCTCATTAGAACTGTAAAAAGTATTATTTTGAATATATAAGTCAAAACAACAGAAAGGAATTAAAAAAAAGGAAAGTTATAAGAACATTTTAATCCAAACAATACCTAAGTCACTGACTTATAGATTATAAGGTATCCTCATTTTAAACACATGTCATTTTATTTACATTGCATTACCTGAAAACTGTATAATAGAATTAATCATAGATGCATGAGGCAAGGGACAGATTTTAATTAAGTGAGGTGTTGTCTCCCCTTCCTCTCCTATAATTACATTTTCATTTTTTTCTCATAAGAAAAAATAGCTGTTTGTTATTTTGAATTTCAAGCAATAATTCAGTTTTTTTTTTTTTTTTTTTTTTTTTTTCCAGCAGGCAATATCTTAGTAAATTATCAAGATTTTTTTAAAGAAACAAGCAATCTCTTAGTAAATTATCTAGAAAAATTCTAAAATCATATATTAGACCATTATCTATATTTTGTGTAACAGATTGCAGCAA
>CM037781.1:12272506-12322506 GCA_021229015.1 Solen grandis
AGCGTGTAACAAAAGAAAGCGTTCATAGTCACAATATGAGAGAACATGAAATAAATACTGTTGCATAAATGTCATTTATTAAAATTCTGTGGAGTACACATGTTATATCTGACCTTAGATTTAACCTATATTTCTGATCAAAATCAAACATAACCTATAAATTAAGCCATACTCACAACGCATTACCGAATTGCGGGGCGAAAGATATATATGCGCAGAAAATATATATATGCCCAACATTTTCAAATAAATATTTGTTAGTAATATTTATCACAAATGTAAATCACTGAGTGCAATATTGAGCTTGCATCATTATTCATTTCAGCAATATTGAAGAAAAAGAAATCGTGTACATTGTATTGTCTTATGTTTTTGCATAAATTTAGGATTAAAACTAGATACAAAATGTATTTGCATATTTTTGGTTAACATCTCGCAATATATTCATTACTGTGTTGACATTGCTAGAATATAACATCATTTAAATGTAATTCTATATTAGAAAGATATAGTTGTATTTATTATTTGAGCATTATTTCTTAACTAAACGTTTAAAATGTAATACTTAATAAAACCTATTTATGTGGCGTATATAGTATATATATATATATATATATATATATATATATATATATATATATATCTGACAATGTTGGGTTTAAATATTTGCGCACTAAAACCATATATTGTTACATACTACCCACATTTAAATATATATATATATATATATAACAAATTACAAGATAAAAAAGCATGCGATAACCTTATTTACCACGTGCAAACGCAATAACTACTGCATTTTAACATTGTAGCTACTGCATGTACATGCGATAGCTAGTGCATGCGAACACAATGGTAATTGCATGGGACGTGATATAAATATGATCTTCCATGTCTCCTTGATGCCACTATTATATATTACTTTAATGCCGTAAGGTATATCAGGAAAATATATGTATATGCAAAAAAGGGGGGGGGGCATTTTTACTGCTTCACCAGTCCCAATATACTTATGTTTGATAATAACAGTGTTATAGTCGCCAATTTCATTTTAAAAGTTGATTATAGGTTGTGTAAAATCTAGTTGACAAAAGCTGCTATTTAATATTTCTCTTTTTAGAGCATTTGTGAAAAGTGCTTTAACATGTATAGATGGATAGTTTTTCATGCAGATCGTTGCTTATGAAGACGTATCAACACGCAAACTAAGACTGTAAGCATTGTGTAATGTCTGTTGTATTAAAATCCTCATATCATTTCATTGTTCTGATTACAACAATATGCTAGTCATTTCCTTTTGTTAATTTTTATTAAAAGTTTCATTTTACTCGTATTTACTTCATCAGATGTTAGCATTGTTTTAAATCCAGGAGCTCGGGTTAAAAATGTAGGCAGTAACTATGGAAGCGGCTTGCCTCTTTGCCAGAGTCGTGATAAGGGTGAAGGTCCGGTTGGACTAGGTAGCTTGGGGAATTCCTGTGCGTTTTTTTTTTAATTTAAAGCTGTAAAATAGTGCATTCTTCTTGTGAGTTTTTTTTTTCGGGGGGGGGGGGGGGGGGGTGTATGCCTACATTTATGGTCGGGGAATTGTATAGGGCGCGCGCGCCGGGTGCGCACCCCTTGAATCCGCCACAGACATACATGTGTATAACACAGCACTTGGTACTTAGCATACATATAATGTAATTCCAGGACTGGTTGACCCGGTGTTAGTATGATGTGACTGGATGTGTTTCATATCACATGTCTACATTAAGATTCTGCAGTGTAACAGCACTATATCTCTCATGTAGATATAGTTTCCAAAAGGCTGAAATACTGTCAGTGGGACGTTAAACCCAACAAATAAACAAACAACAACTGTAGGCTAGTATGATATATCCATTTTAATAAAAAAAAATCAGTCAGATACTTTCATTTTGATTTCTAATTTCTTGTTAACGTGGCTCAACTTTCAATGACATGATGGTTTTAACTAATCAAACAATTCACGAATTCACAGCATTCTACTTTCGATTTCCATCATGAACATATGGCTTCCATTCCTGATATTCTGATTGGCTGACTATCACGTGCGAACGTGATAACTACTGCGTGCGAACGTGATAGTTACCGCGTTCGCACGTAGTAGCCATCACGTGTGCACGTAATAGCTACCGCGTGCTCACGTAGTAGCTATCACGTGCGCACGTAGAAGCTATCGTAGCTATCGTGCGAACGTAGTAGCTATCGTATCTATCACGTGCGCACGTAGTAGCTATCTCTTGCGCACGCGATAAAAAAATATCTTCCATGTGCACTTTATGCAACCGTAATATTGCCACTGGATGAGGTATATCACCACTTGCCTACGGCAGAACTAAATCCGGTCATGTAGATGCAGAAAATGCCAAATTCACGTATTAGTGTTTGTGTATCTGTTTTGTTATCCCATGCCATGTCACTACTTTATGTTATACCGTTCATACTGAGTGGTGTTCCACGATCGTTCTTTGCCCAGTTTTGTCCTGTCAAAAACCTGACAAAATTGTTTGTTAGGCATGGATGATTGAATGAGAGCGATTGGTTGATCTTACCTCCGCGCATTTTGCCGCACCCTGAAAGTACATGTAATATTTTTTCACATCACCCAAGCACTTGAGTCTGTGTAGATCATAACGAATTTTCATATTAGCTTGCTCTTTCCGTTTAGCGTAAACAATTGAACAAGCGATTACGTACGTCCAAAGGATTATATGATAAACGAACAATAGAAGAGAAAAAAGCCGGCGGGAGATGGACTGGTCATCAAAAGATTATATGGCGTATAGATTATCAACATAGAATAATAGAGTATGCAACTGATAAAAATGTTTTCTGTTATTTTCGGATTCCGAACCCTATGGCCAATAAGATCCTGGCACTGTGCTAACCAGTACTCGAATGCCTAACGTGCTGAGTACCAAACATAAGTATGATATACCAAAACAGTCTCTAATGTTATTATACAGAGAATAATACGCTACTGTGCTTTGATATAAAGTTTATCAGATGAAGTAGGGAGAATATAAATGACGAGGCTCTGCCGAGGTAGGGAGAATATAAATGACGAGGCTCTGCCTAAGTTGGGAGAATATAAATGACGAGGCTCTGCCGAGGCAGGGAGATTATAAATGAAGACTAGTCTGAGGCTCTGCCTAAGTAGGGAGAATATTAATGACGAGGCTCTGTCGAGGTAGGGAGAATATAAATGACGAGGCTGTGCCGAGGTAGGGAGAATATAAATGACGAGGCTCTGTCGAGTGATTTATATTTCTCCCAGCCGAGTTGCGATCTGCATTTCACTAACATAGGATAAAATTCCGAATAACTCCATAAAAATATCATGGAAATGACTTTTTTTATCTTTTCCACTCATTATTAACACTGTTTTTGTACATCAAGATAATTGTTTAAATATGCAGGGACTGATGTAAAGGCATGTACTTTCTCTCGCTCTCCCTCTTTCTTTATATTTTACTTAGCGGATCGACATATCTTTTTCTCATCTTTATTTATATTAACACGCAATAAATATCAGTACAGTCTGTGAATAACACAGAAACATGCAAAAACACATTTATATCAATGCTAAAAGAGAGAGAGAGAGAGAGAGAGAGAGAGTCTTATACAGTCAATTAAAGTTTTAAACGCAGTGAAAATTAGCAAGAAAAATGCAAATGTATATGAATTAAATATTTACATATAAAGAGAAATCATTTTTGAAATTTAAGGGTAGGGGCCTGTTGTTGTTCAGTTGCTCATCAGTAAACCTATTTTTTTAATGATGCTCTTTATTATATATATCATATCCATCTACAGTATTTAAACCTATACACCTTCCCAAGCCATAAAGTACTGGTCCAGCCAATGAACATGTAAGTTGTAAGAATTTGTTTCAAAGTAGAGTAGAACTAACAATATTGTAGTATTAACCTATGATTCTGTTTATCTAGTTTTCTGTATATTGTGTAGAATTCATATACAGCAAAAAAAAACCCCAAAAAACATCATTATTTTTAAGCTTATATGAATGACTGCCAGATAACTTTCAAGAGCATCTAATTGTTTGCATTTGATTTTTCTTTTTGGGTTATTTAATGTATTGATCTTGAGTAATAAGAGTAAGGCTTCTCTCTCTCTCTCTCTCTCTCTCTTAGGCTTCTCTCTCTCACACACACAATGAATGATGACACAATATATTTTTAGTTGTTTATTGATATTCTAAGATTACATTTAAGATATCACAAATAATTTCAACATTCAGCAACGTCTGACCTTGAAATGACAGCATACACCTAAATAATATACATGTGCATGCCATATATACAGAACTTTGTTATTTGTTTATTTTTATAGACCTGTGCAGAATAATTTCCATGTAAAGTGATTTTTTTTCATCTTTTTTTACCTTCACATAACACTGCTGTTTGACTTTTACACCATGGTTTTGTATCACAAATCTTGATTGGACCTGAAACAAGTCATGATTTAAAAATGTTCATTTATGCAAACTCCTATAATTTTTCATTAGAAAAAAACTTCTAGATTAGGAACAAGAAACCATGCATGTAAAGTATGAATAGTCAAATTTGATTATTCTTCTTGATGAAAAGTCATGGTTAAGATTATGTCACAAAAGACACCTGAAAAAAAACCCCGAAAAAAACAACAACATAAAAAAAAAACATGTCCAGACAAATTGGGAAGGGGAACAGGGCCTTTGTTATCAGGAAAATTCAACAATTTGACTTAATTTAGAACGCAAAATTTTCAACAAGGATTTTGAAACATATTTTTGTATTTCTAAAAAAAAACAAAAAAAAACTGATTCAAATAGCATACTCATAAGGTAATATTCATGGGTATATATTTTTACTGCATACAGTATAGTTTTATAGGAGTAGAGCTAAATATTTTATTTTAAAACTGATTTTATCATAAAAAAAATCATATTTATTAAAAATGATTCAAATGTAAATAAGATCATTACTGTAATAATCATGAAATGAGACTGAAAAAATGTAAGGATGTCATACAAGATATTGACTACAGTACTGTTCTCTGGAATTTGTTCATATAATCTGTTAAAAACGCTTTTGAAACAACCCTCTTTCAATACACGGGGTCACTAAGTAAAAATTAGAAATTCATGTTGAAAAACAAATTGACATAGGAAGCAGATGAATGGACTTGATTGTGTATTGATTAAGCTTGTGAAAAATCAAAATTTTCCAGTTATTATACCTAAAAAAGAGTTTAAAATATCCCATAATCCTCCAACTTGCAAATCTTCACACAGTCGTCTGCATGCGTGTGATAATGATAACGATTTAATCGTTTGGAAGGCGTCTCAATAAAAAGTTCATTTCTTTCTTAGATGAAAAAGTATATTTTAAAAACGGGTTTCTATCAAATAAACCATTATAATCTCCTTGTTTTGATATTTCACAAGAATATCATGTGCGATGAAAATGACAGTTGATAGACAGTCCAAAAAACTAAAAATATATATAAAACTCATAATATAATACATTTTATTGTAACGAATCAGTTCATGAAAACGTATTTTACCTTTATTTTCAAATCCTTTGATGATTTCGTTGATAATGTAGCAGAATTTTTTAGCCAAAAATGAACGCTGGCTTTCATCACAGCCTGAAAACCGCTTCCTAATTGTTACACGTAAAATATAACGTAATTACCAAAAAGGGCTGAATTTCGGGAATTCATTTAGAAACAAGCCAAAACACGTACTAGTTTGATTTCCTCACATATTGTCTTTATTTTAAGCCATGAACAACAAATGGGTTATTAAATAAAAAAAAATAAGAAATCAACTTCCGGTTTCACCTACAAAATACGTGAGTTAATATAAATACGATTTTCTGAAAATCTGTAATACAGATTTTCCTTTTACTCTAATGTTTAGTTGTTAAGTTGTTAAACAAAATATAAAAGAAATTTGTATTACAGATTTTTAGCTTTTTGGAGGCGAAAAGTGCGTATTTCAGTAAAAAAAACAACAACAAGAAAATAAAACAGATTTTCTGCAGTAAAAGTACAATTTCTTCGGAATGATTGGATGTCAGCAGAAATAAATGTTTGCCGAAATTAAAAAAAAAATCTATTCTTCATAAACTTCAATATAATTCAGTACAAAAACATATGAGAAGGGGTTAAAATATCCATTTTATTTAGGTTATTAAAAATAGGCACTAAACCGGATGTAGAATTAGTCGCGGCCTATTCCCTGAAAATCGGAGGTAGATTCGTACAAAGGTGATGAGGTTTATGCACGTGAAGGGGTTCCGTGGAACTCCTACTAATATAATCTTGTTAACAACCGAAAAGTTCGAAAAGGCACTCGTTTCATTGGTTTACATAAATAATTTAAGGATATTCCATCATAAAATGGGAGTTTCAGGGTGCATATCTTTCTGCATGATTGTCAATTGGCAAATAATAATTTAGTCTACCTATTTAAACATAAACAAATGTATTCAGTTGAAAAAGTAAACACTTGGGAGTCTTTAGAAAACGTAGTTAACCTTGATAGTGGACTCGTCCCTCTATGTCACAAAAACTCGCGGTGTATAACTTTGCTAACATAAGTAACATAAACAACAGTCTCTGTATCGCAACTGGTTACGTGCTCGTATGCTAAACTAAGGGCCCCGAAATCGAATCTCATTGACGGAACTTTTTTTTTTAGTTTCGTTTATATTACATTGTTCCCGTTCTTTCCTTTTTACTGGCTAGTATATATTTAGCGACAAATACGTTTTTTTAACATTATTTTAAAATCACAGACCATTTAAAACTTGCCAGCATTGTTATTTCAAATACATTACATATATTATATTAAATACATTACATTGTACACTTTTACTTTCTTTAACTTTCATATCTTTGTTGATTTTTCTTCCACCAAATATCATTTTCAAAGATATTTCTTGGTTTGTGATGAAATGCTTTATTATATCAGTGATATAAAAAAAATTCTCCGCGTTTTCACTCAAAACAAACAAAAAAGATTTTCCATATTATATATACGTATTGTATTGGATGGTGAAATTCTGTGTCTCACCGATCCCAACGAATGTTTATCGTCAAAGGTAGATAAATACAAAATAGATAACTTAAAATATTTAGTGAGAGAAAGTATATATATTTATATATACGTGTTTTAAATAATTTCCTTTTTTATTATTTTTTTGACCTTTATAACGGATGAATAAAGTCATAATGAGTAGGCTTTCCAGTTACAGCACTACGCAAGAGTATCAAAGGGAAAAAACTCAGTCTGAGATTCACAAAAAATAACATTTATGTTTACATCCCTTTCTTGAATTTGTCGATTGTAGTAATTGATTTGTGTATCGCATGACAGATCTTGTTATGAAGAGAGAGAGAGAGAGAGAGAGAGAGAGAGAGAGAGGGAGGGGGAGGGGGGGGGGGTGCGAGACATACATAGTATTTTTTTTTTAAGAATTAAGTCAGTAATGCTTACGTTATTCATCATTAAGACCGTATATCCAGCCAAATATGACTTACCCTTTCCATATTTTCAGCATGGGTCTTCATGTCCCATTTCAAAATTGTTGGGCATTTGATATATGCTTTCCTGAAATTAAACTTCTTCCACCTCCTTTAGAGTTTAATCTCCTAATATACAGCATTAAGCGCCTGCATAAAGACGATCATTATGTGCTACTTAAATAAGACTGCTTTATAGTTGCGTTTGTTGGCGTAACCTGTATAAAATGGCTTATGACCTATTTCTTGAAACAATCTTATCATGCTTAACATCCGAAGAGTTCAGAAAAGCACTCGTTTCATTGATTTGCATAAATTATTTCAGGATATTTCATCATAAAATGGGAGTTTCAGGATGCATATCTTTCTGCATGATTGTCATTTGGCAAATGACAGTTTAATCTACCTATATAATTATTTAAAAACAATCCAGTTAAAATATTCAAACATTAAAACTACCCAGTTGAAAAGTAAATACTTGTGAGTTTTTAAGAAAACGTAGTTAACCTTGATAGTGGACTCGTCCCTCTAAGTCACAAAAACTCGTAGTGTATACTATGCTAACATAAGCAATACATAGGAACAGACTCTGGCGCAATTAGTTAAGTGCTCGTCTGTAAACCAAAGAGCCTGAGATCAAATCCCACTAACGGAACTTTTTTTTTCTCTCTCTCCCCCCCCCCCCCTCTCTCTCTCTCTCTATTAAGTGCTCGTTTTAAAATTTTTTTTTGGCTGTATATTGCATTTCCTATATTTAGCAACAAATACGTTTTCTAGCATTATTTCAAAATCACAGACCATTTAAAACTTGCCAGCATTATCATATTAAATACATTATATTGTAACACTTTTACTTTCTTTAACTTTCATATCTTGTTGTTTTTTTCTTTTTTAAATTAATTAATACCATTTTTTATGTTCACGACAACACCACTCTGACGCCATCATGACAGGTAACATATTGGAACTGTTTTTTGTTTTTTTTCTCTCACCTGCTTTTGATAATCAGATACAGGAATTATCATTTGAAAATTTCAAGTCAATCCCACAGTCCATAGCCATGCTTGTAAACAATTGTGTTATTTCTCGCAATCAAAATTTGATTGTTTTACTTTATATCTTTGCATGTCCTGGCTCAAATATACATGCAAAACGCAAGGAGCGCTACTAGGTAAATGAAATGTCCTAGGGGATTGACTCAGCCCCGTAAAAATCATCCGCAATTGAAAGATATTTGATTTCTAATGAAAACATGACACACATGTGTTTTGGTACTTATAGGTGTATCATAAAAGGAATATTGTGGTAGCTTGTCATGTCTTTGTATAATGCTTTTCCCGGCGTAGAAAAGTTTGGCATCATTTTTCTGCGGTGCTCGTAGCAAAATAAATCAAAGCGCTGAAGGCACTGAAGTTGTGTGTGTCTCAAGTGGAGGAGGGTTGGACAAGCTGCAAATATGCAGGATAACTTAGTTTTTCCAAATATTAAACTTATATTAAAATAATAAACGATTGTTCATTGAAGGCTATAAAAATATAGAAGGAGTAAGAGTGGTAATGTGCTAATTGTTATCAGTCTGTTGAAACGTTAAAGCGGGATTACTGGCATTATGTGAAAATTTGACTTCCGTTTATTAAATTTACTGTGATAAACAAAAGAAATGAGACAATACTGTTCTCTTAGTACTATCAGCGCTTTGATTTGTACTACCGAGCGATTGCAGAGTTTCTATTTATAGATGCTGTGGCTCCCTACTGTGTCTATAGTTACTTCGGGTAGCAGATATACACCTGTATCAGCCAATCTATAGAGCAACAAATAACCTCTGGAGATATCTCTGATGTATCTGAGATAGTAGATGTGATTATAAGGAGGTTATGTGGGTTTTTATCGTAATTCAAGCTTTCTATATGGACCATTGAAACACCACTAATAACCGAAACCTGTACATCCACCATCCAAATAAAAAATCCAAGTTAAGTGACTTATGCAACATCCTGGAGAAAATAGTTCTTCTGTGCTTTTATACTACATAAAATTATTGTGTCCCTAAAATATTTATTTTTTACTCAAAACTGAGTTTTCACTACTTTGGTTGAATCTCAGCATATCTGTTTTGTAGAATTCTGTTCAATCGTTCGGTCATTCATACAAAATTGAGAGGTTATTCGGTTTTAAATGTAGAGAAATGGATCCTCAGAATGTAGGTACTATAGTTGAGAGTGACTACGTCACACACAACTAAAAAAACCTGTATGACACCATACAACACAGTTCGTATAATTCGGTGTCATCACACATCTTATGATGTCAAACTCTGGTGTAGTGTATTCACTACCACACTGAGTACCACGTGTTCATAATATGTACCAAATGTCACGCTATTGGTTACATGTAATTTAGCAATAACTCAGCTATTTTTCAAATTACTGTGGCAGAAATCTGTGCAAGACCATCTTCGCTGGAGACTGATATGGATGATGCCAGAGATATGCGTAGTAATACGACTGGAATATACGCTTTGGGGAGTGAGTCCCTTCACAGGTTTGACCGTAACAACTTCGCGACTGCATCAAAGACTATCTGAATACAATATTTTCTGAAATCAAACGCTTAATATCTCCTGGGATTCGTGTTGATTTGTGTTGATCTTACTTAAATCAATATAAGACAAAGCTATCAGATTAAAAATAACAATATAAGGACACAGGTGAGGCATTTAAAGCAGACAGACTGTCGGTTGAGAATCAACTTGAAACGTATATCATTCACAACGATCCCTAAAGCTTTATCAGTCGGGTTAATCAATTGATATTTTGCTGTGATAATCGGGTTTAATTTTAACACCTTCAACTTTGGGGATTTAAAGATAAAGGATTTCCTTCTAGCCTGTACAATAAAGTTGATTTTTTCCGTCGATAAATGATTGATAGAGCATCATGGGTCCCTGTTAATTAACAACGATAACACTATTAGGCTTCGGTTACTTTAATAACGTCAAGGTTAAAGTCAAGGTTAAAATTAAGCAAACTTTATGTCTGGAATTAATTTTTTGTTACAACGCATGGGTGTGCTACGCACTATGCCAGGAAAGACGTATAAAAGTCAATCGTTTCTAAAGAATACTTAGAATCTAAAATAAGGTAGGAACATATTCCTCTGTTCCTTTCAGGGATTCTATCTATTGTTATACAGAATCCCTGGTTCATCTTTTACCATTTTAGTATGTAAGTGACAAAGAAGATGTACATTATATGTGGTACCCTCCCTGTAATGGAAATCAATGTCATATATAAGTTTTTACCAAGGAAATAATACTATTTTAAGATAACTGATTACACTTTGTATCCCTCAAATCGGAACAGAGGAGATTCTGATCAGATAGTCCTTATAGAAGCTTATTCTACTCTGTTTGCCAATGGGTTAAAATGAGGTTATTTGAGTTAAAGGACAACATACACAGTATGTTTTATTGATAATTTTTCAAAATAGAATATATAAATGTTCACATAGGTTTTGAAATGCACGGGAGAGACATATGTTCTCTTTACATATGTTTACATACTGATTATATTTAGGAAGATGAAAACATGAGCAAATTTCTGTTACAAAACAAAAGAGGCTAATTGATCGTATCATTAACTTATAATACATGTATACAGAGGGAATAAAGATTAAGGTGTCGAAATCAATCGGTTACACATATACTGAATACAGCCCAGTTTTTGACACCCTTGATTGATAGATTAATTTGTTTAGTTTATCGTCGCTGCGACAGTATTTCAGTCATATAGCGACGTCCAGCTAATAACAGGTGAAGGAAGACCCCGAATGCACTTAGGCATCCGGGTAGAACCACTGGCCTACCGCAAGCCAGTTGGAAGGCTTCCTCACATGAAAATCTCGGCCACGGAGGCCCCCTGGCATCCCTTGCAAAAATGATAAACGATTATAAATATTTACAAAATAAGAACCTATTCAATATCGCAATGTTTGTAAATGACGTTGTACGTATATACCGTTGGCCGTGTGGTTAGAGCGACCATCCCGGAATCGGGAGGTCATGGGTTCCATCCGCGGTCGCCACCTACCAAAGTCGTAAAACGGCACTGTAGAACTCCTTTGCTTGGCTTTCAACATATAAGGGTAGTTCCAAGACTGACAGGATAATGTGACCGGGTGTGCCACATGCTACAACGTCTTCGGTGTGATACTGCGGATACTTCACGTTATCTGTCTCAAGTAGACTGTCTCCAAATGACTTAAATACTGTCGACGGGACGTCAAAATCAATAAACAAACAAACTAACTGACTTTTTTTGTTTTCTTTGTTTTTCCTGATGAATGAACCATAGTTTTCTTTATTCCGATCGAACTCAGCTATTATTGCATAAACTCTTCGCGTTAAACGCGCCACTTTAGGTTTTCTGCCACACAAATATCGTCTTTCACATTATTTCATGTATAATTATATACAGGGGGGAATTTAATAGCAGTTATTATAGTGAGATAATGTCTAATTTCGAATGGAGAATAAATATTTGCCTGCAGTTTACAGGGGTTAATTCTTTTGAAAATATACACCACGCGCGTGAGGGGATAAATTTTCTTTATAGATTGCTTTAATTATCGATGTCAATTTCATCGGCAAAATGCACATGTATGAATGCAGTAAATTTCCCTTGCTGAAGCTTTTCCATGACTACAACTGCAAACGATTTGTTTACTTTGATGATTTTTTGTTTCGTATAGTTTGATTCAAAGACTCGCCAGCACGCTCAAACATTCAGCACTCTTAACAACCACACAACATAAGAAAACAAAGCCAAACGTTGATATATTATGTGCGTGTAGTGCTATGTCTCTCAAAACGAATTATAGAATAGTTAACAATACAGGAACCATATATAGAGCTGGTAATCATTGTTCTACTAACTAGTCTGGCTGTAAACGTATTTACACCAAGCTTCTTCTATCTTGTTCTCAGACATCGTCGGAACCCACGTTCGCTCAATATATATATATGCTTTTTAATTGAGCATGGTTTTTTGGTAAGAAAAACTTCGTACTCGTGAATTATTAATTAGGCATTTCATTTGGCCCATGGCGGAGACATCATGGGTAAGTTGACCAATGAAACGCCGCGATACATATAGTCGGTCGAATTTTGATAATCAATGTTTTTGTTACCTCAAAGAAAAGTGCTCAAAATAGTACTGGTCAGCAAGTAGCTGATTAATGTTCATGAAAACGAAATGTGTTTTCCTGTTGAAAACCCCGAGGTATATACAGTAGTAATGACCGAATATATACCTTGGATTTTGACGAAAGTCCTCAGTTAGTGGTGTGGTTACATTTAAGCCGATCATCTTCTCTTCATCTAAAAGTGATGATGATAATGATGATGATGATGATGTTTTTTTTACCAAAAGTACTATTTATTGAGGTAATCATTGATGTCAAATGAGTCATGTAAATGAAAATGTAAACAGCGGACCAGGAATGTTGAAATGCGTTTCTATCTCGTTTAAGAATTAAAAGTTAAGTCCCAGTAATGGTTCTGCTACGTCTTGGACCACTTAACCTCTACCAAGATAACCAAGGTATCCTAAGGAAACATTAGGAAACCTTGGTTATCTCCGTGGAGAGCAATGAGGTCCGAAATGTAGCGGAATCATTACCTTAAGTATTACTTAGCGCTAAATATTGTTGGTGAAAATCAATCCTGGACTGGCGGACAGTGTAAGTTACAAACGTTGTCCCCAAATCCTTCTAGTATACAAATATATAAATGACCCAATAAGTGTCAAATTGTAGACACTACAATTGAAAATTGTAAATGTTGAAAAAGACGTAAAAACATACAATTGGTGACAACCATTAAAATTTCCAGTAAGCAGTTCACTTTGTAGTTATCAAATAGTTAGGACTGTATATCCATATTATATACATGTAAACCTCCATATTTGATACAATTGAACTTTTTACAGAGGTGTTCAGGTCAAATTATTCTATTTAAAAAAATCAATTTTTATTTTTTCATTCGCAACAGCGGTTGCTTTCATTTGCTTCCGTTTCTGTTGTTCATTGAAGGAAACTGTGTTACGAAACACAACTTATATTAATCACTCTCGATGGCTCTGGTTTCGGCGTATGTGGTCATTATTCTGAGAGGAAACCGGAGAAAACCCACGTGTCTTGACGGTTGACCACTGTACTCTCTCACGTACGTGACCAGGAATCGAACCCGGGACGCATAGGTGAGAAGCGAAGCGCAATTCCACTACGATATCCAGGCACCCTTTCATAGTAAATAAAACCGATTGGTTCCGAAAGCCGACTAGTTGGAGTGTCCGCTTCCGCTCCATAGAAGCAGTGGTTCAGTTGCCGACCGCGCAATATCAAAGTTGGTATATCACCATTTCTCGACTGTTTCAGTTGTAGCTTCAGTTGAAACGCTGGATCAGAATTACATCTATTTCATGCATGCTGGCAACATTTTTTCTCAGTGTCTTGAACACTTTAATATCAAAATGCAGCCTGTCAAAACCCTAAAACATTCCAGTGCTTCAGCGCTTTGATTATGTCTTATAATGTGACTGGTTGTGACATCATGATTCTTATCTGCGGCGTGTTTCTACAGAGTAACATCACGTTAAATCTATTTCGTGTAGACAACGACCCAAAATTACTCAATTACTCTCTCCGGGAGGGTAAATCCAAACAAACGACCACATAGTCATTTTCCAAAACAGTACTCCTTCCGATACATTTGCCTGTCGTATACGTGTTTCAATATGACATGTGAAATATCGCTTGCTTGTTTGTTTGAATTGAGGTTCTAGAACTCTACTGTATAACCTCCAAATGAAGAGCATCAATGGATGTCATCTGGTTTGCAAGTTTCTCTATATTTCTGTTTGACCATCAATTTTGATGTATTTTTGTATTTTAGGTTCATGTACCAAGTTAAAATGATAACTGATTTCAGGTAATTGCTTCACTCACTGATTATTAAATTCTTAATGCCGTGGTAAAAGTTAATTGTTTTAATATATGCATTCAACAATATTATATCATTTCAAATATTGCATATTTTGAAGTAAGTCCCATAATTGTGTCCACAATATGTTACGTTTCTTCGTATTTTATAATCCATTTGTTTAAAAACAACATCAAGTTTTAGCTACTAGTATGAAATAAATAATTAAAAAAATATGGTAAATAATGTGTTTCTTCTTCTCAGTTCTGAATATATATATAACATTGTTAGCCTTTTTTTTATAATAATTTAAACATTTCGTAATAAAACATGTATTTGTTTAATTTCAATCCTTTCCTATCGTCGCCAGGCTGGACATAACGGTGAAAAATAAACCATTATCATATGTAATAAACGCGGGAATTTTATAGTACGAGTAAATACAAGCCTCTATAAACTTTTAGCAAAAACGCCTATAACTCTAAATCAATGGATGCTTGCATTTGAACTAAAGTCTTTTTAGGCATTTGAGGCACCATGCTAATGATTTAATGATGGATAGATTACGTTAAGTTACAGGTGTAAAAAATCATAAATACTTTACCATTATTTGTCTAATATATTATACTTTGATAATATGGTATTGCGTTTGATATTGGTATGATCATCATGCACATGAGTCCCAGAACCTTATACGTCCCATATGCAATAACTCAGCCATTCAATGACTCTGACGTAATGAGGCAGACAGGTAGTGCTGATATTATGCGATACCTCGGCCTGTCATGTATCGGCGGACCAGCCAGCCCTGGAACTTTGTACCCAGCGCTAAACACGGAATATACCATTTTCGACTTTGTTATGAAGCGATCGGGATCGAACCAAGACCTCTCGATAACTATGAGGACGATCCCACCATTCGGCAACCGGTCAGAAATTCTGCTCGATTTTCGCCGCCGAATACACATGCTTAAAATATTTCTAACGACTTGCAATTCAGTTTCCTTTTTTTGTATCATCAACAGTAACTCCATTTTATTGTCTGATCAGAAAAAGTGTATAAATGAAGAGCATGGTGATGCATGCAGATATTTAAAGTTAACGACATAAACGAATCTCTACCAGAAATTTGGAAAATGTAACAATATAAAATAAGGAACACTAAAATATCATTATGGATTTTTCGCTACTTCATGCAATGCTTTGATTCAAAATTTAATATCAGTGTAAATTGTGCAATAGGAAATAAGAAAGAGCGGAATAATTTCGATATTCCAAAATCGTGGCTTTCAAAAAAAAAAAAAAAAAAAAAAAAAGAAAAGAGAAGTTGTCTTTTATATGCAGATGTATAGACTAAGATGGTCTGGTTATTTACTTGTATTGTTAGCAAAGCTCTTCTCAAGGTACCGGTGTTTGTTGGTGTGATAGAAATCCATTAGACAGTAGACATTGTAAACACAAATAAGATTAATCAAACTTTAGAAAAACAGGGTCTCTTTGCTTGTGAGTTTTTTCCCCTTAAGCATATTAAAAAGTTACTTGTTTCAACTAACCAAACCGACCCTATTTTTTTGTACCAACCCTAAACTTTTTTCATACCAATCGGAATATTACGGTTGCAAAACGCTGCTTTTCGTCAATTCCTCTAAAAAAAAAGTTAAACATGAAAAAAGAAGTTAAACATGAAAAAAAAAGTTAAGCCGACCTATCCACCCTATATTTTCGGAGATGTTTGTGAAAACAAACAACTTTTTTTCCGCCTTATTTTAAGAATACAGGTTCTAGGCTTTTTTATGACATCATTTTAAAAATGTCCAAAGTGATTAGAATTGTTCATGCCTTATGCATAAGATTGTGATGGTTCTGATCACTCATTGACATTAAGATGTCCCAGTATCGTTTTTAATACTTAACTTGGGTCTGTTTGTTGATCAATAGGTGTAAAGAGGTACACGGGGTCTCACTCCTCGTTAACCCTTTCCCTCATACAGACTCATTTTGACGCACTCAATAGGTACCACATAAAGCCTGATCTGCAGAAAATCACAGTTAAACCTTACCAAATTTAATTACAAAATCCTCATTTCTAGAACAATGAGGAGCAGCGAACAGCATAAAACCTGATCAGCCTGCGAGTTATTCGCAGGCTGATCTGGTTTTATGCTGTTCGCATAGGTCTTTTCATGGTTTCCTCTGTGAGGGAAAGGGTTAATAGGCATTCACTACAAAAATGATGAACTGTATACTTGTTATTCGTGTTTTTCTTTAGAGCTTTCGAGTGAAGTTGATTTCTACCGAGTGTATAACCTCAGAGATATCTACGGATAGAATATAAAGATACAAACATAATCATCCATATTCAATTGGCTGAAGAAAGATAGTAATGTTATACTGTTACATTCGACCAGTCCTGTTTTACGATATGTTCAAATACACGACTAAGTTGCCAGTAATTATTTCTTTCATAATTGAAAGTATTTGTTAAGAAATGAAACGTTTTGGAATTCTAATTAGAGAAACAAGAATGGTGAAAATAGCCACTAAGTATTTAAGTATCACTTAGCGCTAAGTATAGATGTTTGGTTCTAGACTGGTCCTAAGTTTTTTGAATATAGAATGTACTTAAGTACTTATATATCTCTCTCAAATCTGATGAAACTGATGACCATACTTTTAATTGAACATGAAAACCATACGTTAGAACGGTTAATGTTTTCGAGAATTTGGGACTTGACTGTCCAGCCCTTGCATGCCTTGGCGATCAAGTCCCTGCAAATGACATCCCTATCAAGTCCTTGCAAGGAAGTCCTTACCAATGACAAGGCGGATATAGCCAATGCGGTCGATATATCGAGAAAAGGGAAAACTCAGTCCAATTACGTCGCAAAGTTTTCTGTAGCATTTTGCCGATGCATTTAGACATACTTATATTTGACATCACCTAAGTCACATGACCGAATAGTCTTGGTGATGAAATTGTTAAATAAAGGACACGACATGTGCTCATGGATTGTTAAAAATCGTTTAGGCTTTATTGAAGAGAATTTCATTCCTGAAATAGAATTTGCTGACATTAATTTAAAGTGAAGTCACAGTGGATTCCGCTAATGAAGACACTCTGAGTGATTGCAACTCAATGTATTTAAGTAATTAAACACAAAATGTTAAGTAAGACAGAGAAAAAAAAATACATGTACATATAGTAACAGCATCCCTTCGTTTGTTTGTTTTTTTGCGCCTTGTTGACTGTCCATGGCCAAGAGCTTATTTCCGATGATGACTTACCACATGCATGTATTTACCCAGCCCTTCACAGTTTTGGGTACGAGTTCCGTGCTGATTTGGATTTGTGTTTGAAAGTCCCAGCCAGTTTGCAGTAGATCGGTTGTTCTACCACTTGCGCCCCTTTTGCACTCGTCCTCCATACGTAATTTAATGAACGTCACTATATAATTAAGATACTGACATAACGAACGACAACAGCATTTTTCTTCTTGCATGAATAATTCACGTTTGAATTCAAATTAAAACATTTAAGTTCAAAATACAGCTCATTAGCTATGCAAAGTTTTGAATTGTTATTGCAAAAAAAAAAAAAAAAAAAAAAAAAAAAATGCAGTCGATGTATATAGATCTCTCATAATATATTTCATATGCCCAAATGCACGAATAAACTCAGATACTGGTTGGAGCTATGTCACATTTGCTTGTAAAATTGTCAATGAATATCTTCCTGTAGATTTTTTGGGAAAATATCTGCTCTTGGCTTCCGGTTGAGTTACAGATTCCTTTTGCCACTATGCAGCATTCCCTGTTATATCTAATTAGATAGCAGGGAGCCAAGTCGCTTCTTTGTGAGATCTATAAATAAAGCATGCATAATGCGATACCGCGTAACGTTACCGTCCGTTTGTGTGATAAATTATATTTTCTATGGTGCTTTCTCCGAGGTAACCCCTGTAATTACGGAAATAATAGAAAAACACAATCCTGTTTATTTATAAATATGTGCACGTATATGTCTCACGTCATCCCAGCCAGGAAAGGCGTTACGGGAAGTCATTGCATTTCACTGTTTTCTTAATGTAGTTATTTTGTTTACTGTGAAAGAAAACAGGTTTTTTTTTTGTTGGAGATCAATTACGTGTAATTTTAATGAAATGTACCCAAGGATTAAGACGAAAAACAGTTTGAAAGTAAGTTTTATCGGTTTAGCAAAAATAATAATAAGTTTTGAAATATAAAATGTTTCATTTTTCTTGTTGTTATGTTAGAGTTTACCTTTGCAACGAGTGCATTTCTATCATATACTAAATTAGCATTTAGCTATTTACATGTGGAGAAAGGTTGTGAGTGTACAGAGGTACTCGGGTGGATTCACCCACCCGATATATAATGAGAGTAAAATCCTGTCTGTGTGTTAAAATGACTATATTTGTTAATATCTACTCATTTTATGTATACATGTTTAACACTTCAAACAAAACAGGTGATAGAAAATAATGAAATGGGGCTATTTTTATTCTACTGTTAATATTTTCCCTCGTACTCTTTTTGTTACATTCTGTATAACGTTAAAGAAGAATTCAGAAAATGGATTTTTATGCCTTTAGTTGTCAGTTTTAATTGTCACCTACTGATAACGCTGCGTTCCTATATATATTCGGGCGTTGAATTTTAATTTGTGTATGAGTGCCAAACTTGATATATGAAATTTAGCACACAGTCTCCAACTGTTTTTCATAGAAAAGTGTACTATAGTAGCAACGCGTTTAGTAAAAATGTCACCTGACTATTTTCAGATTGCTACCATAGTAGCCAATTAAACTTGCCACTAAGAATATTTGGTGTAACATCCGTTTCTGTTCTTCAGAAAAAAGAATCATATTGCGGTCCTTATCGCTCCCGTCGAAGTTTCTTACGGTTGAACAACATAAATTTGATATGATGGGTGCCGTGGTCAAGTGGTGACATACACGACTGCGAATCCGAATGTTATGGGTTCGAACCTCGTCGGGGGCAATGGTTTTTAATGATCTTCTCAGGCGCTAAGAACTGCTCCAAACCAAGAACCGTCGAGAGGGATTGATTAGTATGATTAGTATGAATTAGTATCACAATCGACGCAAAATAAATATGTTTTCATTTATGAAATATAATCCAACTGGTTTAAAGTTTTAGGGTAAAATATAACCTCTTTATTGACAACTCATTCATATGAACGAAGCGCATATACAGTCACTCATGCGGTCATCAAAACCTACTCAACAATATTTCTAATGTAAAACATCATTACACAAGGAAATTAAACGTCATTAACCATACCCCACAAGATCTCCCTCTGACTCTTTTTACACACACACACAGCATTGGCGAAATCCTATTTATATGAGTAAATCATCATGACCAACGTTACACCTGGCGAAGCCGTGTGAAATTGACATAAATAATTTGAAACATACGTTACAATGTTTGAGAAGCATGGACCCGAATTGTCACGGTTAATGATTAGCGACATCCGGAGATGTCCCCGCAAGAAACCATGAAAACAATTTAGGCGGAAATGAGTGAATTAGATTTCTGATACTGTCATTATCGCATACATGTGCATTAGGCTGACTTTCATTTCTGAAATACTAACTTGATAATACAGATTAAAAGGAGGTTGAAAGACTGTCGGAGCCCTATAGAACTGTATGTGAACTGAAATACACACTTGTTCCACGTGACTTATACGAACTTTGAACATAATGTAAAAAGCTGGATATAAAACGTAAGTACTTTATATGAATACATGTATTTCAATTATTGTAATCATCAATCGTAATTGTATTTCTTATTAAGTCTCTTTCGCGTTTTTTAACTCATGTGCTTCGTTTGTATTTTCATCATTTGATTTATATTCATCGTTACCATAAAAATTATATCTGCAATATTTTATTCATCAACTACGCGTGCAATGTCTTTTTTTTTTCAGACCAGTCAACTGATTCTTATTCATTTTTCATTCATATTTTATACGTCACCTGTATTAATCAAATATTGTATAAAATCTGCCATAGTGTCATCCTGGGAAATAAAGTATGAAGTGCATTTATCTGTATTCGTGACAATATGAGAAACCTTGTAAGGAGAAATACACATTTCGGTATACATGTGTTCACCACAATCATTACACAAAGGTTTAAAAGTTTTCATTGAGTTGAGTAAAATAAGTTGAATTCACAAGTACGTTCAAAGGTTTTTTGTCCGCCTTTGCAATCCTGCAAAACAAGATGATCCAGAAGTAAACGTCGGGGTTACAAATAAGTTTACAGTGACTGCCATATTACCCACACTAGCAATGTCATTATTATGTTCTATATCCGTAAAATCAAGTCATTCATCTATATAAAATGGACCAGTTGTATTGCTATCTTATGACCGTATCAATGTTACTTAAAATGATGAATTTTCAAATTAGATGCACGTTTTGTTTTTGTTTTTTGTTATTTTTTTTTTTCATAGGAAAACTGAGGCAATACCCAAGTCATGTGGAGACCAAATAAATCAAAATTCTGATTGGCTGAGATAATTTAAATGTGTAAAAATAATGCTCAAAACACGCCATTGTATCATCCGATATAACCGAGAAATTCGTGCGTTATTATTTTTGATATCTTTAAGTTCTGTTTTCGAAACTTTATAATTTATATTTAACATGAAATGCATTGAAACATCGCCGTGTTCCTTTAAAGTATTCATATTTAAATGTCGGAAAAAAAAAAAAAAAAAAAAAAAAAAAAATTGTTGGAAATATGTATGCCAAGGTTTCCACTATAATAAGTAGTATGATCGTAGACCGCAGCTTACCTTCTGATATCTTAAACTCTACTTAAATATTAGCAGTGCACTATATCTGTCTCAAGTAAAACTATATTTTAAAACTTATTTATTTTACGTCGATTGCGAAAAACATAAACCTATAGTCTCCAAATTAATTAAATACTGTCTGCTGGACGTTGAACCCAACAAACATAGATATATATTACTACACTTTTGCGATTTTCAAAGAGATGAGAGACCTTTTTCTGATGAACTAAAGGAATAAAAAAAAACAATAGTGCGTCTGGGTAAGCAGAACCAAGGTGTGGCAATACATGAACACTGTAGGAACACTGTTCTTTCAAAGAACACTCTACGTGTTTCCTGGAAATACAATCCTTGAATTATATAGTAATATGTTTGACAGGCAAAATGTTGATGCTACCCTAGGGGACGAATACGAATTACATCGTTCTGTGTCTGCACCTGGCGCGAATTCAAACAACAGAACTTAGCACTAAATGATACTAAAAACTTAAATACGGTGGCTACACATTTTTGTCATACAGAAATATTTAAGAAAATGACTGTTGAAATGATTGGCAACTTAACTGACAATATTTGTTACAAATTGGAATATTCAGATGTCTTTTTAAAGAAAACAAGAACGGTGAAATACGCCCCTGTGTTTATTTAGTAATACTTGGTGCCAAATAAGGTTGAACGAACTTGTTTTAGTCAGAGAATTATTATGGTACTTATGATAATATATCATTTTGATTATTTCAAGTTTTGTTTGGTTTGTTGGCTTTAACGTCCCACAGACAGTATTTCAGTCATTTGTAGACGATGTCTACTTGAGACAGATATAGTGCTGCAACACTGCAGTATCACGCCGTAGACATGTAGCATGATACCACACCCAGTCACATTATCCTGGCACCGGGTCAACCAGTCCTGCAACTACCCTTATATGCTGATCGCCAAGCAAGGGGGCTATAACAGTACCATTATTTTCTACTTTGTTTGTCGCGTCCTTGGATCGAACCCACGACCTCCCGCTCCCGAGGAAGTTTTTCTGGGTCACAGTCTTACAAATAACATACTCATTGAAGAAAGGGTTATTGTTTATTGGGTTTAACGTTTATTGACAGTATTTCAGTCATTTGAGTCTATTTCTGCTTGAGAAAGACATGGTATTGTAGGGAGATTATTGCATATGCAATCTTTTGGAGCACCGTTTTCCTATCAAGGTCTCATAACTCTAACGTATTGTTGTTGTGTTGGGGTGACGACAGTATTTCGGCCATAATGCAAGCCGATCTTATTCACGTGTGTGCGCGCGAGTATGTGTGCGTGGGGGGGGGGTGTCCGAGTGCACAGGAGAATCCGGGTAGAACCACCGACCTACCTTAAGTCAGCAAGAAAACTTACCGAGTGATCCTGACGGTATTCGAACCCACAGCTTTGAGCGGCTGAGTCTTACTTAGTCAGCAACATTACCCACTCGGTCACGGAAACCCAAAACTACCGAGAGAATCAGAACTCGGATAATCTGGAATAAAATGACACGTTTTTTTGTGTGTTCTAGCATAATTCATGCATGATAAGAGAACACTTGTATTTCATCTTTCATTATTGCTCTTGTCTATAACTGTCTCATCTGTGAACAAATAACACATACATGCAAACAACAACAACAACGACAACAACAGTTACAATGTACAAAATCAACTCTAAATTAGAGTCATAAGAGACGGGAAACGAATATATATATATATATATATATATATATATATATGTCTATATACGCATTATAGGAAATTAATAATGCTAACCGAAGCTAAGATGAAACAATACATTTGTAAACATGTGTTTAATAGGGTATCTTTTTAGAGTGTCTATATTGTTAGTTTGGTGTTTAATGTGGCTGTGACAGCTAAATACAACTAATGTATAATGGAAACCTTGAGAAAACAACTGTTCCTCATATGCTAATATCGAAGTAACAAGATATTCGTGTGAAATATGCATTAATTTATACCTTCCAAATTTCACCAAAGTCAACAGCCGCATTCAAACACAATCATTAAACTAGATCATATTCTTGACAACAATGAATGGGGTTTATGACATGAAGGACCTTTCATTGCTGAAAAATAATTATGCAATACAATGTGTTTGTGTATCAAAATTGTCTACTTGATTTGAATATTAAACCTTTGGGTCGCTTTCCCATGCCCTACCGTGTGTTGATCGTATTTCGTCGTTATGTTAAATAGTACATACCCGTTGCATTTTTTGAATCTGTCTCTACATGCATATTAATTGCCTTTGAATGAAAAGAAAGCACGGTGTCGAATAGGATGAAAAACGATACCTATACTGTAGCAAAAAGCTTACAAGCTGAGAGGATATCTCCAGAAGAACAGATTGGCTGCGTATTTTCTTAATTGCTGAAACAGACAAATAAACCTTGTTCAATTGTTTTCAAAATTACTCGATTAAAACTTTAGAGACTCTACAGAGTTAATTATATAAGCATAGCGTACCTAGCTTTCTGTAAAATTATTAATTTTCGTTGACATTAAATTTCGTTAGGTACCTAAAGGAAATTCGTGGGTACATTTGTTCGTGGATCTTTGTTCTAGAAAACGTGAGTTCTGTATAAGAAACAAGTTTTCGTGGGGATTAAAACCTTCCACGAAATCGACGAAAATTAGTGTCCCACGAAAAAAAAGAGTTAACATATACTCAATGATTTCATATAAAGAGACTTTCGTAGTTGAACGACTCTGAAATATGAAAAATAGTATATATATAGTTGACATAATTGAATCAAAATACTGTATTGTATGCTGTACACTCATTTAAAGATGACAGGGTAACATTGGCTCAATTACTCGTTTTGCACGAATTCGTGGATAATCAGTTTATATTTAATCACCGAATTTATCAGGGAGGGTATTTTTCTTTCTTTTGTCCTCTCTAAAGTATTGTGTCTAGATATTCATTGTAAAGTATGAGTAACGACATCAGTATATTGTATTAAGATTATATTTCAAGCGAGAAATTGACTTTGGTTTAGATCTCATATAGATAATAAAAAGTAATGTCGGACACAAAATATATCCTTTTTATATATAACATTACGTGTTTATTAAGCTATTGTTCTTATATAATTATATAATATATTATATAAATAAAGAAATCGTAATGGGCAAATGCTAGGTATCAATTTTCATTCAGTTAGATATTTTCAACTAAATTAATATGGTTTTTATGATATTTCAAAAGCATTGATATAACACTGTTATTAAAACACGATGCAATATCGTTTATTTCTACACCTAGTGTTTAGCTCATTTTTTTTTATTTATTCGTAACCGTGCACTGAAGCATAACAAATGTTTATCAACAATGACGACGAAAATTTCCGATTTTTTTTTTTTTTTTTTTTTTTCGGTCAAAAATTACCTTTAGTTACAAACTGTGGTCTAATTCTGACATCAAAACATGGTAACCGAGAAGAAACCAGGAGCGAGGGGAGGGAAAATGTTTAATTATTTACAACAATGTTCTCCTAAGACAATAATAGTGCTTCGATCAGGGCATGTTCGGTCGTTTAATTATGAAATTCATCTAGACTTCATCTCGTTTGTAAAATATTGCTTACTCATTATGTTATTGTAGTTAATGAATACACCCTAGGCTGTCCATCGTTATGCACTTTCAATGCAGCCGAGAAATTATTTTTGTTAAAGAAGTATATTTTTTTTTTAGTTTCTGTATTAACTATTGTATCATGATATAAAATAAACATGACATTGTATCAAATGAAAATGGACTATATATTCGAATACAACACATTTTCGTTTTTTCAATGCGGTTTCTTTTTAAATTACTCTATCGTAATTTAATATATACCTAAGTTTCTCTACTTCAGGGTAGCCAAATACGTGATGAAAGCGGTGCAGTCGACAATCGTGTAGCGTATTAATGAACATTCGGTGATGTTTGGAGGGGACACAACTTCAAAACAAAGTTTATAAGGCAACATTGTATAAATCAACGGGGAATTATTTTAAGATATAATAGCTTTTTGGACCGGTAGTAACGTCTAATGACTTAGGACTGTGCTGGAGCAGAGTAATATCAAATGCCATAACTGCTATTCCTGTCTAAGGTGATTGCAAATTTTCTCGGAAATTCTGTTTGGTATATACGCAATAAATTGGATATATCGAGAGGGATTATAGTGTGAGAGAGTATGTGGAAGCACGCTTCTGTAGTGATATTGCACGTGCTTGTCGTGCTCGCGCACGTGGCGGATTGCGTACCCGGAAGTGCCCTGGAAGAAGTCAACAGCAACATCATGATGAGGGCGGTGAGTACTGAAAATTTGAGTTTATAATTCGGTTATTAATATAGAGTACGTACATATCAATTATTAAGATTATTGTCGAATCGGGTAAATGTCTTGATAAACCCAATATCATCAGTCCTGGTAATACCGTTTAAACCTTGTTATGTGATGCTTTTTATTAATGTATAATGTATCCATTGCTTAATGAACAATGTTTTATTTCCTTTTATGATAATTATATTGTCTATATTCATTTGAAACTGGAAATCGGTCAAAGCGCTGACATCAATCATTTAGTTACCTGGATAACACTAAAAATGCCAATGCAATTCTTAGAGTATGGTTTTCATTCTTAAACTCAAAATACAGAAATAAGATTCAAATCATTCAATATGGATTTGAATTAGAGTCTGAGATGACACTTAACAAGTCAAAGTGAGCACTGTTTCCAACTTGTATCCGAACAAATGACAGTATGCAACCAATGCCACACTTTATCAGACTGTGATATAATTGTTTATAATAAGTAATGGCTTTAATTCTACCGTCAATACTACGTAATGCTTAAATACTTAGGGACAAATTTCATCATTTAGTTTCGCTAATAAAAATACCCAAATATTGTATTTCTTTACAAATATTGTTTGATATTAAGGTTTTAATTCGCGTCAACTTAGTTTTTGAAAATAAATTCTTAAAACTGGAATAGTGGGATGCGTTTCCACCAAAATTAAGAATTTAAGTTTTACTAAGCGCATAGCATTTTTACTTGAACTGCATGGAGCAAGATCTCATATTGGAGTTCATAAAAAATCAGTTTAACTCAACCAGGAGTTCGAGGTTGCGACCTTGACATTTTCTTGCACGTAACGCTATTGAGCTTGAACTTAATCGCACGACCAGCTGCATTGTGTAGAAAGACGAACCATAGAGTAGAACTAGAAATGTAATTACGTATGACAAACGAGGTTGAGAAATTTCGAGTTATCGACTGTCGACCACGGGAGGCGTTGTAGACAAGCTGGCATGTCAAGGTATACCGCGGGGTGATGAGTAGTCGAGCTCTCTAACGTGGGAGACCTTGCTGGGGGGCCCTGTACAAAACGCTCGTTTTGAAGACTTTTCCTAGAAATAAATAAAAACAACTGATTGATAAATGACATATGTCAATTATTTCGTGCCGTCTTCACGATATCCATTCATTTTCGTTCCATTTCGATTGAGGCTTTTTTTTTAATAAAGAAAATGAGTAAGGGAACGGATTCAGTCTCAGAAATTTAAGCAACGTAATACTTGCAAAATTTATATTCCGTGTAGCTGTTTCAATATCTCCATTTTGGCACAACCTGCTTATAATGAATGTTATATCAAATGTAAGGGTTGCGTATTAAAATGCTAGTAAAGTACGTTATCTCCCTCCTCATTATCCTTCTCCTTCCTCTTTTCCTCTTCTTAGTCTTCCTCCTGTCAATATGCATGGCCCACTCCGGGATATTGTCGAATATTTTCCTAGGTTAGAACAATACTTCTCGCCTTATCTTCGTTTAACCGCTATACCGAAGTTCCCTAAGCCTCATGCACCTTCATACCTGTCTTAAGCGACCAGTCAAGGAAACACAAAGTGTCCGCTTGCTTAATTGGAGTCAGATGTATCGTATTTATCTATTTTGGATAATAAATGATAATATTAATAACAATAAAGACCGGTAAAAGTGTAAACAGGTGACCACTTATACGGGTACTGTTGTGGTTATTTTCCTAGTTCATCTTCACATATTTTTTCCAAGAAAAATATAAACAATTGAAAAGCTATTGCCCTTTACAGATATTACTATTGCCATTTCTGTGCAGCAATTGTACATGTAATACTATCAAATACGCACTTGTACTTATGGTGTTAACATTTCCATAAAACCTTTTTCCCAATAAACTATTTAATGAATAATTTTGGAACTTAGTTTCAGGCAAAAGTCACTCAACTGTTTATTAAACATCCCAGTGTATACCTAAATTACATGCATAAATATAAAAGTTCAAGTTACAAACAGATTCATGCAATTTCTCTATTCGGATTAAACTCTCGGACTTCGATTTAGGCGTTCTATGAGGGGTTTCATGCGAAACGTAAGCACACCTTCAACAATGAAAAACGAATTATTTTATTTGAAGTAAAATATTATAAAGAAAAAAAAATCGATAAGTATATTAACATGGTACCTTCGCTATATGGATTCGGTAGTCGGGCGCGATTAGCCTTATTGGTGGTGCATAGAGCAGCGAGTCCGGAAGGAGAGTGGTTAGAGCGTCCGATCTTATATCGGGATGCCGTGGATTCGATCCCCGGTCGCGATATATCAAGCCGTTAAAATTTGTACCGGTGCTAGGTGTTCAGCATAATTATAAGGATAGTTCCATGTTTGACCAGTACCTAGCCTTAACTGATATAAAACAAGAAATATCATTAAAAAAGATACTCGGTCGTGGTAACCAGATTGATGATTAGTGTCTGAATGGTTTAACATGTAATAGATTTTGTTGTTGGTTTAATAGATGTGTAATTCCTGTGTCAGTGCAGCTCTTTGAAATATCACGGATCCAAATAATTTGTACAATCTTGGTATACACTTACAGCCTTAAAACATCTACGCATTAGACTTCGTTTCGCGGGCTACAAAACGAAACCGGATATTACGTTTTTGTTGAATATAGGATCTGTCAGGGTCGAACAATCAATTCCGAAATCACTGTTTTTCTTATCTTTTAGCGTTCTACTCTTTCAGTTTACCTTAAAAAGGTGCAGTGTCTTACTATTCGGGACAAATCGTTCGCAGGGGAAGAAAACTTCAACTTTTAAAATAAACAGAGATCTAAAGAACTCGTTTCCGCAATTCCTTTTTTTTTTTCTGTAATGACATGTTTGAAAATATGTTGTGCTTAAAATAAACTAAATTCATTTACATATGTAAATTTGTCAAGACTTTTAACGTCAGTTAATATATTGACTGAAAACAAAATGCAAAGTGACTTCTTTAGAATATGTTGGTAGATATAACGCAAGGTGTTTCATTTATTACGCATACCCGTAAAATGTGTTCGTATTTTTGCATAATATTATACTTTTCATACGAGGTGCCCTCGATTAAAACGATTTTCGCAGTGTCGTCACGAAATTTGCCGAGGAATGAAAAACACTACGCCATTACAATTTCCACTAATTATTATTGCGAATGACATAGTTCTGCTAAAGTCCCTGTAATGTTTCCGCTACGTCTTGGACCACTTCACCTCAACCAAGATAGCCAAGATACCCTAATGAAACATTAGGAAACCTTGGTTATCTCCGTGAAAGGCCATGCGGTCAGAAATATAGCGGAACCATTACGGGGACTTTACCTTAAGTAAGTAGCTGAGATTTATTTTGCCTTTATCACCATGGTGCACTGGTGTACTCAAAAAGATGAGATCATTTATCATTGTGACATGTGTCATACAGCGTAATTTACATAAAAAAGATACCAATATAATTTTGTATTAAATATAAGCACCCGGACTATCCGGCCTATAAGTCAGCTTTGACTCATTATATTTTGATACCATACGCAAGGCTACATATTGAAACTAAGGACACCGAGGCCCAGTTTTTATATACCCGATTGCGGAGTTCGAACCCGGTTTGGGCAGGGTTTATCATGACCTTCTTAGGCGCAAACCCAGTGACCGTCAGGAGGGATAAAAATAAGTTGTAAGAACTTGTTTCCCAAAGGACGCTAATATAAATAAGTATTATATTGATATACATTGTGGGATAATATAAAGTGTCGAAAATGTATTGTAATAGGAGAAATCATAAACAACCTGGTTTGAAAATTTAATGCAATACACGTAGATCTCTACTCTCGTATTCCTTTGATGAACGATATGTCAGGAAACTCGCGCACGTGCGATATGTCGACTTGCTTAACATAAATATACAAGACATTGTCGATGCAAAGTATCAAAGACATGTGTCAAGGAAAAGGATGCCAACTTGAAAGTGTGCAACAGGTGAATATACTTTTTTTTACCAAAATTTACGATTTCCATTGGCTGATGCATCATTTGCGCGGGAAATGTTTGCAACACAACACAAAATGAGGCGTTATATAATTCTAATGAAAGACTTTTACGTAAGTGATCGACTGATGACACTGACAAGTTAATTCGTCTAAATGGTAGTTGCCTATATGTGCAACTGCTTTGTGCCTTCTTGTAATTGTCATCTACATATTTCTATTTGTACACATTTTGCTTTTCTTCGTTTTATTGCTAAGTGCCCACGTCTATATAACAAAATCCCACGCTGAACTGGAAAGTTATACTGAGCATGTTGGAGCAGTTTGCATTTACTATTTACTATAAATGAAATTTGTACCTTTATAAACTTAACAATAATGTGATAATGTGACCGTATTTTTTATGCCACATGTCTAAGGCGTGATACTTAGCACTTTATCAGTCCCAAGTAGACATAGTCTCCAAATGACTGAAATACTGGGACGTTAAACCCAATCAAACAAACTATATTCATGTAGGTAAATTGAACATCATGTCTTGTATAGTCAACCTGAGTAACATAGTATCTCACCATTGTTGGTTCGAGCCCTGGTGTTGTCATTTGGATTCTTCATGTAAAGAAACCTTACAACACATGGCCTTACTGGTCTTATTGGCAGGGCATCGCAATATGACTGAATTATTCCCACATAATAGCAATGTTTCATAAAACAATGTATCGTTTATGATTAGGCAAAAAAAAGTTCCGTTTCTGGTCTCCCGACCGACTCTCTTTTTAAACGACCGACCCTAAAGTTTTTTTTCTACCTTTCCGCCTTTAAAAATTTGTTTCGTGTAAAAAAAAGATAAAATAAAATTCCGAACTACCAACCCTCTTTTTAATTTGCTGGAGACCAGAAACGGAACATTTTTTGGCCTTACTCTTAAATGTAGTGTCATTAAAACACAATGTAAGAGAAACGTTCATAATATTTCAAATGTTATTCTCTTACACCAGTTAGTTGCGGACAGAACAATCAATTGTCTATCGTACATGCTCAGAATAGGTGGATACATTTTCTGATTTTACTTTTTTCAGTTTATAAATAACGTTACTGCAAAGTAAATCATCATTCAGGGACCGATAATCAAATACACGGGAAATGTATTTCTATTATATCCCCCAACATGCATTGAAGGATTTGGTACAATTCTGGCTTTAATCAGATTCCAGATATACACATAATAATTATTGATTAGGACACATTTGGTAAAAACGAAATTGTTTTTAATTTCTTGCCAGAATCCAATGTGCTGTTTCAAATGACATGTACGTTATGTATTCTATTTATTTGTGAATTTAGTCCTTTCAAAACAAAAACCATTTCGTAATTTATAAATACTGTGAGACATTTATATTCAAATACACTGTTGACTTAAAAGCTCGATTTCATCTAAAACTGGCCGTAAGCTAATTCTCGTTCAATACTTGCCGTAAGCTAACTCTCGTCCAAAACTTGTCGTGAAGCTAACTCTCGTTCAATACTTACCATAAGCTAACCTTCGTCCAGAATTTAAGCCAACTTTCGTCCAAAAATGATCGTAAGCTAATTTTCGTCCAAAACTTACCATCAAGAAGCTAACTTTCATCCAAAACCTTCGTCGAAACTTTCCTTAAAACAATAAGGTACACCATACAACTGGGTAGAATAAAAAAATATTGTTCTTTTCTGTTCATATCATATATATTCCTTGGTTATTTTCTAACAATGGTGACAAAATTATTTAGTATGAAAACTTTAAACGATGCTACGTACGTCTTGATTCAGTCATATCGGTTACAATTGCGTATCTGGACTTTAGATTTACATGGTTTTAGTTTTGTATTTGATAATCCATTTTACTTGGATATGAAATCAGTAATTATGTCTATTAAAAATACTCTTATAGATAATTTTAAACAAAATTGGTTAAATGACATAGAAAATAATCAAGTTCTAAATTTGTATAGGTCTTTAAAAGTTAACATACAATATGAAGAATATTTAGATATACTACCATTTGATCTAAGATTTTATGTTACAAGGCTACGAATTTCAGCTCACTCATTAAAAATGCACACTGGTAGGTATGGAGCCAATTATTTACCAATAAATGAAAGGTATTGTGTCTTTTGTAATTCAAATGATCTAGAAGATGAATTCCATTTTGTTATGATTTGTCCCTGCTATAGAAATATAAGAATCAAGTATTTAAAAAAGTACTATTATACCAAACCAAGCATGTTTAAATTTATAAATCTCTTACAAAATAATAATAAAAATGTATTGTTCAATCTTTCAAGATTTCTAAAAGAAGCGTTTTGCCATAGGAACTCATTAATTGTTCGTTAGGAAGAATTGCATTCAGTTCATCCTCAATAGTAATATATTACTTTTGTTTATAAGTTAAATACACTTCATAAGTTAATTTTGCATTCTCAATTTACAAACTATATTTACATAACTGCATTTGAATCTGATTGTAATGTATTGAATGTATGTGTGTGTCTTGATCTACAAAAAACTGTATATTATAATGTATGTTATTTGACTATGTACTGTACAAGTATACGTCAATAAAATCTATGTTCTGTTCTGTTCTGTTCCGTATCTGGAAGTTGACGGTGTCCCATAGAGGACAATGACTTTTTTATAGCCTTTCAAGAATCCACCGAGAGGAATTATTAAGCATTGTCACAGTTTGCTTCCCGATCAACGTAAAATAAATAAGATGCTCATATAATTGTCATTTCTGAACGGTATGATTTATGTATTTATATGGTCAATTGTGACGATATTTTTGGAGACCTAAAGGCGTTAGCCTATTAGATTACAGAAATTCAAAGGCGTTGGAAAATTTTGTCACGCCCTAGACGTAATTAGAAGTATTGAAATTTCGTAGACAAGGATGGTTGCTAGATATAGGGTAATAATTTATTCATACATCTCAACTTAAGGTGAAAATAAGCGTTGTTTTTATTCTTGACATTTTCAGTGTATTCTATATTAATCCACCCTCTCTCTAGTTGCATATAATTGCAATGCAATAAAACATTTCTTAAATATAAAACACTGTTTGACCTAGTAAAAGAATGATCTTAAACATAAATTTAAAGAATTATTTAAGTTTATAAGAATCAATGATTAAAATTTTACTAGGACTCTTTTTTTCCCTCAAATAAATGACTGTTATATTTATTCTTTTATAAAACATGTTTTTATCAGATTCTCCATGACTACAAACTATATCACTTTACTAATAGCAATATGTTTGTTATAAATACCATGCTCTAGATAGGTAAGTACTCCATATATTGATAAACCTCTGTAAACCTCTGTAAACCGGACATCTCTTTAAACCGGACATTTTGGTCCGGGAAGCTGTGACATAGCAGGTCGCATCTATTGACAGTTGTATTTATTAATTATTTAGTTGCACTTACAGTTAGATAGGTTGATTCAGCTTTAGCCCTGACCACACATGTGAAAGCATGCAACATGTCATACTCATGTCACTAAGCAGGGAACAAAGATATGATTTATGAATTGTAGATGATCACTTAGACTATATAAGATGTAGAAAAAACAGAAACTTTGGGAGTCCACAGGGACTCGAGTCAGGGGAGTCCCGAACGGACTCGACCCGTAAGGAAGGACAGGGGAGAGTGAAAGCTAGGACTATATATATAGCTTGCAGATCGTTGTATCTCTTGATATACTTACGCAAAGCATGTACATAAAGGTATCATCACAATCTTGATATTTTGACCTATATATTATACCAGAATCATCAACGCTACGTTACAAAGCGCACGGTTTAGAGAGGTTCCACTGTAATAAGAAATATAGAATAATCATCAGATGGACGCGCACGAGTTTCCAGATAAATTAAATAATATATATTTTGTAAATATTAAAATAAACTAATAATAGTTCAAGTAACAAAATAAAGAAGGCAAACGTTTGTGCTCACGTATAAACGTATAAAGCACAAGCTTGTCTACTTTCGAATGAAAGTATATAGATCTTCTCTAATTCATATACAAGCTTTTACGGAAAATGCAAACATCATTCAAAAGGGTCGCATACATTTAAGTTGCTGTATAGAATCAAGTATTGACTTAAGTTTGTGTATTGTCTGTTAAATGTTTCATCAACAGTAATTCAGTCATTAGGGTACCTTTGTCTACGTGAAAATCCACTGCAAAATCACGGTATAATAAAGTAGCACAATTCCACTACCAGTCACAAAGTGAGTTATGCGAGTACAATGTGAGCGACTTTGGTATGTCGCGGTCGGGCATCGAACCCACTGCCTTCTGGATACCGGGCGGGGCCTCAATCGTTAAGCCAATGGGGCCGCTCAACTTAAATGTATTATAAATATCACTGATTCAATAAATAAATAAAAAAAATAACTAAATAAAAACAGCTAATATTGCAAATGCTGCAAATGAAAGAAATGTTGCTAAGTGTCAGAAGTAAGATGATCGTAATTCAAAATTGAAATATCATGTAAGATATGCTTGGTATAACTGAGAGTATGAATATATGTATTAATTAGATATAATGAAAGGAATTGATAATCTTCAAAAGAACACCAATATAAAAAATGCAAATATTTTAATCCGATTGTGATGCAATGGCCAACAATGAAGCAAGGAACCACGTCAATAATGTTTATTGAATTTCCCGCCAGGCCTTTATAGTAGAGAACTTCCACTACACTAAACTATTCCTTAGTTTCAAGAAACCCAATTAATCGCGTATAAGCATTTGAAAACCCGTGAATTATAACCCAATTTCAAGCCATACATCACAAGAGTGACGTTATCGCTTCACTAATGAAGTACTAATTCATAATAATACCAGGAAATATCGGCTAAACTTTAAAACCGATTGAAAAGACGTAGATTTCTCTTTATACCAACCCCGTGCGTCAATAGAATCATATAAAGTTATAATGGACGATTTGCTGCCTAGCAGTTAACATATTCTCCAATTTCCCATTTAGGAATTATCACTAAGTGATGAAACGAAAGTGCTGCTTCGAAAATACAAACAAACAGCTGAGAAAACCTCAGGACCACTTATATATCATCCTAACTAAATTATGCGACAACTAAGAATTCTTAATCTCACTGTGCAAATATAAAACGGAAATTTGTCCTCGGGTGCCCATTTTACTCATCGTTTCATTGGATTGATACAAGGTTAAAACGCAGATTGGATTTTCATTAGTATTATTGATTGCTTTGGTTGCACGAGGCGTTACACGGATGCACAAATGAACAGTTTAAATGTTTACGGTTAATTTTGTTTTGAGTTTCCCGAAAGAGATTAACGCGAGGAAACAATTAGTTATCATCAGGTTTATATTTACACTATTCAGTATTAGAATTAATGCTGTTTTGTGGCAAACAAGACGCAGTTTTTGCAGTATGGATGTTAATTATCTGAATCTATTAATAGAGCTTGCAAATACTTGGGAACAGTTCGAACGGATGGTGACACTGCTTATGAAATTAGCATGCAAGACGAGGACGAGTTGGAGATAGAGGAACAGTTCCGGAAGACAGCTTCCCTTTTATGGAATATGATACATTCCATTTCAGACCCCGCGGTGTCAATAGTTTATTTAGATGGTCTGGACCCGCTGAGTTTTCATATGGCAAACAATTGAGCTAGTCAGACAGTTACGGCAAGTCGTAAATAAAGCATAGTGTGATTAGAAAATAGTTTTACTAGGTGACAATTAGTTCTTATTTAGACTTTGTAATTAAACTGACAGACAACCGTGCTTTGGATGCCAAAGCTCTCGCCGAAATCGCGTTCATGTTACTTATTTTGTTTACCAGTCGGTATTCAAGGTCTGTTACAAATATTCCACCAACGCTGAGTTCAATTTAAATTCTTAAATTATGTAGAAACACATTTCACAGTTCCCGATTTACGAAATATTCAAGTGCATGCTTTGTTTAAGCGTAAATTATTACTTTAATAACTAACAGTATTTGATAACAAATAAAATATTTTGGTATTTTTATTTTAATATAAACACGCATTGAAATTCGACCCTAAGTATTCAATGCATGTATTACTTAGCGCTGAGAATGGTATATGAAATTCAACCAGTTCCTTTGCAACTGTTTGAGGTAATAAATCACGTACCTAAATATCATTAACCTATTTATTTTACTGTATTCAATGAATATATTACTTAGCGCTAAGAATGGTATATGAAATTCAACCAGTCCTTTTACAACTGTTTGAGGTAATAAATCACGTTCCTAAATCTCATTAATCTATTTATTTTACTGTATTCATTATATATAATACTTAGCGCTGAGACTTCATAGCATGTGTATATGTGTCTACATTGGATGTATATATGTCTACATGCAAAAAGATTTTATTGAGAAAAATAATACAAAAAGCTATATGTATATATGTCTACATGCAGCATGATTTTACTGAAATAATTGTAGAAAATATTTTCTCCATTGCATGTGTAAGTGTACTGACAACGTGATGATACTTAATTAGTACAAAAAGTAATGTCTTCATTGCATTCGTAATTGGATGTAAACCAATCAAGCAGACCTGACAACACAGAACAAATATCTCCAAATTCATGTCAAGTAATGTATTTTAAGCTTGATTGAAATATCTAACCCAGATTTGTCTGGTAATTTTCGTGATATTTGTCGCAAGTGTACGCCATCCTTGGTATTCTGACAGTGGTGTTATTAGATCACTTCTTCTCGTTAATTTTTGGGGTTTTAATCAAATGTCACGATCTTGGACACCGACATTCGTGAAGTGGCAATTTAGAGAACAGACAACGAAATAAAAAGCAATTATGCAAATCTCGCCTTTGAAATTAATGTTGATTATGTTCGATAGACAGGCTCGCGTCATAAAAATGGCTGAAAAAGACATATGTATTAAGTGCGGATTTTCATTAACTGAAATTTGCGAATCGACTGTTTATGGGCTGAAACTTTTTGAACTCATTACATTAATTTACACGAAAGAAATCTCTATATAGCTGTACTGTTTGATAAAGGGGGTCTCGTTGAGGGGAATGAGAACATTTTGTGTGTGTGTGTTTTGGAGTGTTATTATGCAATTTGAGAGAAGGTATCTATATGGAAATATGTTCTAATAATACATTTACCTCAAAGGCGGGACGAAAGAAACATAGATGCATACCATGCAGTAGGTTATTACTGCGGACACATATTTTGTCCGAAAATAGGTTTCTGCTGATTTCTGCGATTCTCAGTTTGGCGATTTCATGATCCAGGAAATATGTATTTCTGCACTTACCCTGTGGGGCTGGTTTCTCTTTAACAAGGGAATATCACTCTTTGTTGAGTTTGTTTTTCCTGATGAAAATGATTTATTTTCAGAACTCAACTTTGAATTCAGAATTTAAATGTAAGCTTGAGACATGATGCACCACACCCAGTCACATTATCCAGACACCGGGCCAACTTGTCCTGGAACTACCCTGTTTATATGTTGAGTGACCGGTTTGTCAAACGACTTTGGTATTTCACGGCTTATGATATAACTCACGCGCCGTCCTCAAGGCGGACGCTCTAGCCCGTCATCCACCGGTTATAGTTTGTTAATAGTAACTTGATGCATATAAGAGGTAGTGGTACTGATAGCGGCGGAGGCGGTATGCCTTGATGGCCGATGAAGATAAAAAAAAATGTATATAACACGCTTTTCGTCCCCTGCAGATGACCTGAGTGACACACCGTGTTTTCATTAGAAACTGACCCGTGTGTCCGGTGATTTTGTGGACGAGACGCCCTCAAGACATTGTCCACTTTCCGTGACATAATAGCAGCTTTGCTGTCATTCTAAACATACTCGGACGTGATAATTGACCTAATCGGACACCATATTGGATTTACCCATCTTCTGCCTTTAGAAATTAGTCCTATTGACGGAGTGATAAGGTTTCCAATGTTGCCCCGAGCAACTGGCACACAATTGCCCATTGTAGCTGGGAGATGGGAGAGAAAATCGAGGAACAAGCTATACCAGATCAAGCTTCTCGTTGAATTATTGTCCTGCTAACACTATTCGTTTTTCAGACCACGAAGAAACCATCTTTAGGGTCTGATATTGACTTAAACACGAATGCACGCACATTTACACGATTGTACTTATTTAAACTTAGTTTTTTCAGTAAATTGGAAAACCTGTTTTTATTTATCATACTTAGCTTTTTTGAGAATTGTCGAGATTTCCCAGTATTTCACGCTTGAAGAAGTCTTAAAAAAGCCTATCGCCCTGCATGGGACCATGGTATCTTTTTATACATGTATAGTAGAAAAGGAAGCTCTGCTGATATTAAACCCGCAGCCCTTGGATCTGTAGGCTAGCACTGAACCAGACTCCTTTCACACTAGTACCATTAAGAAGAGAGAGAGGGGGGGGGGGGTATTTTCAAATTAAAATGCCTTCTTAAATAAAATTTTACCACAATTGTTTTATGAAAATATAGTAAAACTAGCACATATATGTGTTTTTGTATTTCGAAATTATAGATTCAGACTAGGACAAATTTTAAATATTTTTTTTTTGCTCAGGGCACGGAAATGAGGTACAAAATGCAATATTATTTTATCGCTACTTTTTTTATAGAATTGAGGTTGCAAATTATTTTCGCAAAAAGTGCATAGTCATTACAAGTTAAGCGATATCATACAGACTTCAAATGACTAAACACTATTTTATGCTATATTTTAAAAAGTATCTTTCTGTTCCCATTGTAGTTCAGTAGTAGTAATATCATGATCATATCATCACTAGTAGTAGCAGTAGCAGTAGTTATAATCGTAGTAATCTGAATGTTGATGGCACTACAAATAAGCTTTTTCTTTTGACTCTTTCATCGATAACAAGTGACCTAGTTACGGGTATAATACTTCAAAGTTAGGGGGGGGGTGTGGAGAATATGGCCAAAAAATAATTAGACCTTTTTTTTTTTTTTTTTTTTTTTTATTCAGCAAATGTGTGTATCGAACACTATTGTCGACACAGAATTTCAAATACAAAAAGTAAGCAATAAAAAATCGTATACCGAGATAATTTTACAAGTCTATATATGGCGTAATAAAAGGTTACTTGTTTCCACTATTCCGACCGACCCAGTTTTTTTCAATACCGACCTTAAACTTTTTTTCCATAGCTTTCGGGTTTTCACGGTTGCAAAACGCTGTGTTTCGTCACATATTCTAATAAATAAGGAAATGGGGAAATAAAGGGTTTGCAAATCTACCGACCCTATATTTTTGGAGATGTTTTCCCCTAATGTCAGGCTAAACTACAAACGATGCGACATATGGCGAGAGTTCAGACAAACATGCTGCATGTAGAATAAAAATTTATTGACAAATTGCCCATCAAAAGACAGAAGATCTTATCAGTATGATGTATACTGGTTTTTGTTTGTTTGTTGGGTTTTACGTCCAAACGACAGTATTCCAGTCATTTGAAGACGATGTCTACTTGAGACAGATATAGTGCTGCCACACTGCAGTATCACGCCGTAGACCTGTGGCATGATACCACACCCAGTCACATTATCCTGACACCGGGCCAACCAGTTCTGGACCTACCCTTATATGCTGAGCGTCAAGCAAAGGAGCTATACTAGTACCAGATTTAACGACTTTGGTATGTCGCGGTTGGGGAAACGAACTCACGACCTCCCGCACCCTAGGCGGACGCTCTAACCACTCTACTACCGGGGACAGTAACTGATTTTTAATGGACGAAATATTGTATATTTCATTATTTTTTTCAGTCTTTTTTTTATTGTTGTTTTATTTATTTGTTTTTCATTCGGATCAGTTTTGTTTACTTTTTACGTCGATTGGGGAACAGATCTTGCAACTTATACTAATCCCCTAGGACTGCTTCAGGGATGGATTAGTACTTTGAGCCTGGAAAGATCAAAAGAAAAAAAACCTTGCCCCTCTCATAACTATCGGATCTGCTGCCATGTGTGGCACCTCTGGACCACGTGACACTTTGATTATACAAACTGCGCACGTTTCGGTGATATTAAATAAATTTATTTCGGTTATAGTTAAATGGCAAATTCATTTTGGAAGTTAAAGAAATATGGAAAGATTAGATATCTGATGCATTTCATTTATTGATAATCAGCATTCATTTTGGTTTGAGGTCTCACATATTTGTCTCATATAGTCGGTCAAGCAAATGGCCAAAGAAATAAAAGCGACATGGGAGACAATCTCGGCGGGAGATATGTACGGTTATTCTGCGAACATTTCCTGATATCAAATCACGTTGTGGCCCTACAGACATCAAGTTTCTCCTAATCGGAAATACAACATCGAGGGCATGAGTTCATTGCTATCTGGTGTTCATAAACACAATGTTTCGTTAAGACATTTGCGACCTAGATCGCTCTTTCGGCGATTACACCAAAAAGTAGGAAAATATCGGAAAATTGGCTTAATAGTTAAGTTGTCGAATTTATAAGAAGTTATCATGAGTTGAAATAAGAATACTAGATTTCTGAGACAAATTAACTGATGGTATTATCTTCTCTCTCAATTTGGTGTGTTATTTTAAGATCAAGTTCAGCTACACGCACATACAAATCACGGTTATATCATGTTTTATATTATTTTCTTTTTATTCGGTCTCAATGATGTGGTTACAGCCGGAATATCTTGGGTTCAATTCCCGGAAGTGACCAGCTTACTGAAGTGGCGCTGAGCATGTAAGGGTAGTTCCAGGACTGATTGACCCGGTGTCAGGATAATGTGACGGGTTGTGGTAGTATGCCACGTGAGCACGGCTTGATATCGCAGTCAGGCAGCATTATATTCGTCTTATAACGAAACAAATACCCGAAACAAACATCTTTTCCATATACTTGTAAAGTGGTTTAATACATTTTCAACAAACGTTATTGCCAATTAAAGTTCGTTTTTTTAGGTTTAGTTCCTGAAATCAAATGACAACATTCCCTTATTTTAAAAGGAAAATTTATATTTTGAAAAAAAAAAGGTTCAAACTTATTGCACGAAAGTGTAAAATCTTTTCAATTTGAATTATAAGAGAAGGGTCGTACCTTATGAAGCGAGAATTTAATTGCCCGATCCTATTTATAACTTGTAAATAACCCTGCCCCCACCTCCTTAGCTCCTTAATGCACATTATCTTTCGAGATTTATAAGGGGTTAAGAGTTGTGCGTGAAACCTGGTGATATCACGATTCGAATTCAAGACCGATCAACAGCCATGCACGTAGAAGATGGAGCCATCGCTTGTCCAGGCACGAGGGATATCTCAACATACACGGACGGTAGCTTTTTAAATGGATAAAATTAATTTATTTTAATGGCCTACGACTAGGGGTTTGAGCTGCTTTTATTTAACAACTGACATTCAGTCAATTTTGTCAACTGAAAGCCTGAGAAATAATATCAATATTGTCTCTGAGAAGATTTAATTACGTCACTATCAGATCACATTAGTTTTACAACGACTCATGCCTGCTAAGTACCTGATATTAAGAAGGATATGGGGACGCGTAATGAGGTCTTCGAATGTTTAAAATCACCATGCATATTATCAGAGAGTTATGGCGCTAATTAAATAGTTTATCGATTTGGCGAGACTCTTTATATCACAGACGATTTATTGTCACGTGACCGATCCCTCAAACAGTTTGATTCAAAACAGCATGTGACCAAAATAAATACATTTAGCTAATTTAAAATGAAACTTTTGGTCATCAATTTGATTTTAGGCAGTCAGTCAAAATGTATATATGGTATATTGATTTAAACATGTTTTATAATATACAAGGAACTTCTTGGGTACTTTATTTATTGACCTGAATATAATCTCCACCATACAAATCTTTTATTATAAGCCTGTATGCAAGTTATTCATGTGACCTCTTTAAACTATTGGCAACTCCAAAAATTACTGGAGATGGTATAAGTCTCGTGAGTGCCAAAACGGGACATTACAATATATAAACAGAGGGTTGATAATCTCTGCTGACATTTCAAAGGGCGATATAGCCTTTGATTTACTAGGGAAATGGATTATTTTCCGTCTTAAGATACGATAATTTTGCAATAATTCGTAATTATTGTTTTTTGAATAGTTTGGGAAAAATATGTTCGAAATCTAACTCTGTAAATGTAGATTTTTTTTCACAAAAACGTTTCAACATCAAAGAATGAAAATATATCATGGCCACGTTTAAATTTAAATATTTTAAATAGAAACTATATTAATTTCAGGAGTATTCTTTAAGGAGTCCTAACCGTATGGCCACTACCGTACGGTCGAAATATTTAAAGGACATTGTCCCTTTAATAAATCGTAACAGGTAATTCGAACAAATCCTTAATTGATCTACCGCTTTGAGGCTGTCGTACATACATCGATTGTCCTTCAGATTTGCATATCAGTCCTTGGATGTTGCAAGCAAACAACATAATGTTGTTACGATATTAAGCAGCCATCAGTTTCTAACCCCAAAAAAATCAACCCATATGCGTGTCTTCGATCTTGGATTAGTTGTGCATTTTGCATGACGAAAACTTTGCATATAGAGATGTTCCTACTAGAACGACAGCCTGTTTCGTGATAAAGACGCGTAATTTTGTATCGAGTCGCAGAGCCTTTGTTTATTGGATAGGTTGCATTCTAGGCCCACATGGGATCCGTAAATAGCGTAAGTATTAAATTAAACTGTTAACATAAGTCTTGAATGGATTAAAGACCTATAAACCATATTGCATGGGTCTCGTTTTCCTTCGTAGTATTCCTTCATAATGACAATTTATCTGATAATGCTTGGAAGTATATTTCACGAATTATCATTTAATGCTTACATCTGTGAATATTAACAGCTCGCATAGACTTACTTGTTTCTGCTTTGGAATGCCGCTACGATCGAAGACTCGCCCGCGCATGTAAAGAATTCGGCAATAGCCTCGTCCGTGAGTATGAGATTTAAGGCGTTTCGGATTCCTTTGAGAATATTGTTTGATCATGTGTCCCAGAAAATATCAGATTCATACATATTGTCTCCCTACGGTGTCAAAGTTTCAGTCGAAATGAACCCGAAGGGTGCCGGTTTTTCAGGATATAAAAAAAAATGTTATTTCTTTATTGAGTATAGTTACTATACCAATGTTGATGGTGTCTGTATAGCGGTTTTATAATAAATATATGATTAACTAGACAAATTGCTTTCTAAGACTTTGTGTTTGTTTTGGGTTAAACGTCTCACTGACAGTATGTCGGTCATTTGGAGACTGCGTCTATTTGAGACAGTAATAGTGCTTCCACACTGCAGTTTCACGCCGTAGACATGTGGCATGATACCATACCCAGTCACATTTGCCTGACACCGGGCCAACCAGTCCTGGAACTACTCTTATATGCTCAGTGCCAAGCACGGGAATCTTTGACAACTTTGGTATGTCGCGGCAGGTGATCGAACCAACGACTCCCGCTCCCGATGCGAACGCTCTTACCACTTGGCCACCGTGGAAGGGTTTTCTTAGAGTATATTGACAGGATTTTATTCATCTTTAAAAAAAAATCAAAGTTCAAATTTTAGCTTTTACAAGGACAATATGGACCTCCGTGGCTGGGCGGACAAGGTCGTGACTCAACATCACTTTTCTCATTGTATGTTCGAATCCCGGCAGGGTCACTCTGAGTTTTTTGTAGAAGTTGCTATAGATCGGTAGGTTTTACCAGGGTACCTCTTGCACTCACAGTCTACCTCCATCTGTGACTAGCTGCATATGTTAAATATGACTCACTGACATAGTGTAGCAACGGTGGTTAACTCCAATACGACTGCAATAACTCGGAATTATGAGTTTTACGAATCGTGTACGGTAGTTATTTGTTTGTTGTTTGTATACAAATACAGTAAAACTGCCACTTCCGAAGCACTGTGTCAAATCCTTGCAATGGAATTAGAGGTTTAAGAAGAAACCGCTCCCGATTTTTCGAACTTCGCGATAATTCGAATTTTTTTTTCTTCGTATTTTCGAAATTTTACATGCAAGAGTTGTTTACAGGGTGTTAAAGGTATATATGTGCATGCTTATTCAATTTGCATGTTTATAAAAACCTTACATTTTTATTGTTCTGCTATACGCCAGTCGCCTTGTCTATCAAAAGACGCATATTTCGCATGTTCAGCATACAATATATGCAAGAAACTTGAAAATATATCAATATCGTTGCGAAAGAATATGTGATCATCAATTCCTTCTCCCAGATTTGTAATGTCTATCTTTAACGTTATTGCTTTAGTGCTTGAAGCCACGAAGACATATATAAATGGTTACAGGAACAAATACGCTCACGAGGTGAGGGTATCACGTAATTTTGTCCTAAATCATTTATCCTCGAGTACCACAAATCGGCCCTGCACGGAAACTAAACACTTTGAATTGTGTTGTTACACCGTCTGGAAATCATAAACATAACCGTATGTCTCAATATATTTGACGTAAACAGTCAGTATCATGAGAGTTGTTAAGGAAGAAGAATCGGGCCCATGGAAGTCATACCAACACATTTTTGAAAGGTATGATCAGTGGATATACGCCTTAAAATATTCATGTTATCATCGATAGTCATGTACAAAATTATAATAAGATAAACATTAATTAATTTCCTGAGCTTTAAATGGTTTATTATTTTTCCTTTGCTATGTGGACTGCATAGAACATGAGCTATAGAGTTATATGAGCATGATCAGATAAATCACGGAAGGATCTGTCAGATTTTCGTCTTCCCAATTTGTAAATTTGAAGAACGCCTCTATGTTGTGGTTGAGGATTAAGTTCACTAAATATAGTCTTCCAGTTATATCCTTATGGAAGAGATTTAAAAAACTGCCCTAGATATAGAAGTAAGCATGCAACTTTTTTAAGCACAAAGGCAGTTATTGGCGATTCATCGTCAGATACCAACGCCTGATCGATCAATATTATCTATTGGCCGCGGGATTTTACGCCTGTATTTCGTCGCTTTAGAGTGTGTCAAATTACGATTTTCTCTGGTTTCATCACGTTTTTGAACAATCGTCGACATCTTTTATACAGCTGTTACAGCAATGGTTGACTACTTGTTTCGTGACTTTTAAACTTTTACGCCGAAAAGCTTTTTCATTTACAAAGCGCGTTTTCAATTGTCAATATTTTAGTAAACACAGATGTAAAACGACGTTTAGCTTGCCTATTTCACAACTACATGATACCATGAAGTGAAACAGAGTAAATCAATCTGGGAATCCTACGATAGCCACAAATAAATGAAGAGTTTAAAATGTGGACGGCCTTTATGTCGAAACATCCATTCTCTTACTTGCTGTTCTCTGATTTCTCTTGATTCCTTAACCATTACGATACCGATTGAGAAACAAGTTTGACCGAAAACGGTTGAATTGCAAGTTCAAAACTCTTAAGAAACAAATTATCATCGGGTGCATTTTTGTTTGATACTGTTCAATTGGCTTTATTTCTTTTCACCTTGCATAAACCCATCGAAACAGCCAATCATGTAATTTCACACTTACTCGGAGCCGATAATTCACAAAGGAAACTGTGTGCAGCCCCCCCCCCCCCCCCCCCCCGGGAGCTCAGTCGAATGTGCAACCGTGACTGTGTGTGTACCAAGATCATGCTCAAAAAAAAAAAAAAAAAAAAAAAGAGGTGGGGGGGGGAGTTCACTTTGGCGGTGCAATATTATTATGATATACATCATATAATCTCATGACTGAAAAAGAGAAAATAATTCCATTTACGTAGATCCGAGCATATTTAGTAATGCTGTTTGACTAAATCACAGTTGTTTATAACAAATCGTGCAATTTACTTAAAGTTGACGATTTACTTTGTTCATTTGTTCAGGTAAAATGCCCCACCGAGAGTATTTCAGTCATTTGGAGACTATATCCATTTGAGACAGATAATATGCTACCACACTGCAGTATCACGCCGTAGACGTAAGTAATTATACGACACTAAATCACATTATCCTGACGCCTGGCCAACCATTCCTGATACTACCCTTATATACTGAGCGCAAATCAAGGGAGCTATACCAGTACCATTATTACAACTTGGCCGGAGAACGAGCCCACGACATCCCGATTCCGTGGCGGTCACTTAAATCACTTGACACCGTGACCTGTAACTTTACTTATTATATATATATATATATATATATATATATATATATATATATATTTTTTTTTTTTTTTTTTTTTTTTTTTTTTGCGGGGGGATTAAATACCCTAAATCAACTAAATGAAATGCATATTTCCAGTGTTAACATATGTATTCAAATGGACTATCGAGCATATATGAAAAAAAAATGTTGCAATTTTTTACAATAGACACCTTAGTTTACGGATACAGATATTTACCTGTTAAAGGTGTTTACCCTTTCGCCCAAGATGTTGCAGCTATTCACGAAATCGGGGTCCCGACTTTTTAATGCTTACATAAATCTGGCAATAAACATTAATTAGTTCCGGGACACTTGCAACCTTTACCCAAACGATGTATCAATCCGCGCCGCTTCATTGATAAAATACCCACAACAAACGGGCACTTAAATCACGGAAGTTTGGCTTTCAAATTGAAATGCGAACACCCACACACAAAACAGGCGTGAACAATGTCGGAATTTTAACGCCTGGACTGTGACCATTACACAATAAAAGAGCATCCATAACACTAGATATATCATGCGCACATCCAGACATGCGCAAGGTCAATGCGTCAATGCGTTAAAATTGCCTAGAAGAGTGTACAATAAAACATCTTTTTGCTATATTAATTTGACGTTAAAATACCACATTAACGTGAAAATGAATATTTAAAACACGATTTGTCAAAAGACTTCCTGTTGGAAACCCAAACCCCTATGCCTAAACCTGGCGGAGGCATCTCTGCTCAATACTGACGGGAAAAAATCCAAATTGTACAGGTATACTCCTATATACATATAAAGACTCTATAGTATCGTGGTCATACGCTTATTTTTACCAAATTTCTTTAATAAGAATAAATCGCGTAATTAAAATACATGTATATAAAACTAATTAAGAACATGGAAATGTTTAAAACATTTGTACTTCACACAACACCTTAAAATGTACCTTTGGAATAATCCCATGCGACTCTGCTTCAGACTTTTGAATCCGAAACAAACAATTTTATACTTTAACGTCTGCATTACAATAAGACATTTAATTTCCCCTAAGTTATTTACTGCACCTAAACTGTCGACCGAAATAATGAATTTCCATTCTGTCACATGACGTTATTTAGTTCTATTTTTCAGTGACATGCTTGGTTTAGGGCTTCGCTCCATTATATTGATTGGTATTAAACGACTTCCTAATGCGTTTTTGACAGCTGTTTCGGCCAGTTGTCAATGATTTAAGGTTTTATCCCACATTTTGTTGGGTTAGAGGTGCCACTGATGTTCATAATTATTCTTCTGTCAAAATTGTTCACAAATCATCAAGATTAATCATTTCATAGTGAGATATCTCTATGGAATATCCATATTGTTTCAAATGTATTACCCCCCCCCCCCCCCCCACCCCGCCTCCCACACACACACTCTTGGTCTATGGGATTGTATTATTTATTTTTGTCTGTGTGTAAATAGTCCACTTGTATAAGGCCATGGACCCAGATTACGTTAATACTAAGTTTGAATTCGATGTACAAGTCTTTGGAAGCAGTTTTTACCCAAGATAGATCAGAACTTTGCATCTGGGAATGGTTTGAATACCCAGCTAGTATCGCGTTCGTTAGTCAGCTTGGTGCGACACATTTATGTAGCCCGCTGCGTATATTTGAAGATATTTAGTAATTTTTCCTGATGACCTTAGGTTTTTATTTTAAACTTTCTTTGTTCTTTATAAATTTTGCATCTGTCACTACAGGGATCACTCTCGGTGATTCGTCGCCAAATTCAAGTCGAGGAAGCAAGGAATTTTGTAAGTTCCTTAGGTTCGGAAGATGTCAAAAGACTGTATGAGAATAATGGAGTTTTACATTTATTTATTTTTTTAGATGTTTTTAAGAAATTAAAATCGTTACATGTAGATCTAGTGTCTTTTATCGGTTCATATTCCATGTCGGAAAATAACCAGGTTTGTCAAAATTCGTACTGTCGAGAATCGCATTTCCTCATTTTCACACATATGAGAGCGTGGTAAACTGCTGGAATATGTACCGCTTTCAAGCATTGGGAAATAAATTTGGATGGGGTTACTATATCATTGTTGTTTAGAGTCAAAAAAGACATTTCTGGTTTTGTGTGGTCGACCCGCGTTTTCAGAGTGATACTACTTTTTGTACATTTGAAACATTTGTAGTTCCAAGTACCCAACATACTAGGAGAGAAAATAGATGTCTTCAGTAAAATATCCAGATGTGCTTGTATATACAAGCGGTGCCCAAGTAGAAGAACATTTAGTGACCGGCGGATTATTCATGACAAATTCAGCCGGCGTAAGTCCATGAATTTGCCAATTAGCGTATATTTCCCAGAACTCCCTGACGTGGAAACAAATTACTCCTGTAAATTAGAGGTTTGTAATCGAGGCAAATTCTTCCGAGTGAATTCCAACATTTACGATGATGCAAGAAATGTCTATTTTCATGGATTTGAAAGTGTAAAAATATGTTTCCGATTTTCTGATTTACGTAGCGAATACTGAAAAGGTTATTGTCTCTAAAAAGTAATTATCCATACTAGCTCTTAGAGAAGAACGTTCAAGAATCGCTATTTAACGTATATTGTGATCCATCTGCAATACAGTCTTGAATTAAAATAGAACAAAATCGGTAAGAATTAAACCGCAAATCGCAAAACGGTAGTTGAGCAAATTTAAGTGCCGGTGACAGTCTTTTTTTAGCCTACTCCCTGTAAATTCACTCTTTTCTACCTATTATTTTTTTTAGATGTCGAAATAACTGTCAAATTCAGTTTACGGTTTTGTAAAATAAACAGATTTTGTGGCACATTTATGGTTAACAAAAGCTAATTTTGAAGTACATCAATTTATCTTTTCTCTGTAACTCTCCCGATTCACATTAATTTATTGAACAGCTCGGCTTCTCAAAGCTTGTGTCAATATTAATGCTACTTTACAAATATACTACGCTTATATCAGCCATTAGTGTATGTTTTCTTTAACAACAAAGCAGTCTATAAAAGAATGACATAGGACATTCGAGGCTTATTTTTTTGCATGGAAAGCATTAGCTATAACAGCACTCTTGTAAGTCGAATTTACTTTTAATGTTTGTTTAATTCATTTAACGCTAAACAAGATCCGACAACAATATATATGCAACGAGATATTACCAAAAGAGTCTCAGTGGCTAACTACTTCGGTGTCTTAATGTTTTAATAGTTCACAGCTGGGATTCCTGCTGTCCTGTTGTCTTTGCTTTTCTAATTTGTTTCGAAAGAAAGTTAGAATGAGTTTTCAAAAATCTGGAAATATAACAATATAAATCATTAGCCTTTTAAAGTAATGAGGAGGAAACAATGATTTATAAATAATTGCATTTTAGCTCCGTGGATCAGAGAGGAATTATCGAATGGTGGGTTCTAATTTTAGTGTTCTATACGGTCCTAAAGTTAGAAAAATTGTATCCGCAACATCTTACGTTATTAATTTTACAAGGGTTTGTGACGTGAGGGAAAACAGTCTGATCTCGTAAATCAAGTTGTTAATCTTAACTTTCTTTATATTCTGCTTCATAGACAAGAAAATACTTTGCTGATGACAGATTATGATATGTATTTTAAGTTTTTTTTTTTTTTTTTTTTTAGATAAAGAGTTATGAAAACACATGTCATTGATCAATACTGAGAAAAACGTACTTGTATGTCTTTTAAGCTCGTTAATGTATACTGTAAAATATTTAATTTTCGATGACTCTAAATTTTGTTGATTATGTACCTATGGGAATTTCGTGGGTACATTAATTCGTGGATATATGATCTCGAAAACGTGAGGTCTATATAAGACAAATTTTCGTGAGGATCCATATTTGTGGATAAAACTTCATACTAAATCGACGAAACTTAATGTCCCACGAAAATTAATGATTTCACAGTAGTTTTT
>CM037781.1:12322606-12372606 GCA_021229015.1 Solen grandis
TAATTGCCGGAATCAAAAAGGCTACTTTATAAATTAATGTAAGTTAATAAGTATATATCGTCCATTGAAAGCCAGAATCAGCATATATTTAAAAAGGGCTGATAAACCCTTCTGGCTTTCAATTTATAATATGTAACAAAAGATCTAGCTCGAATCCCACCAGCAACACTTGACACTGTGTCATTCTTTAAACCTCAATTACGAAAACAACATGGTCCCACCTTTCTTGTCTTTTTTTAAATTGTTTGGATTAAATGGGTTTATTCGCCATGAATACAAGAATGTATGTTAAGAAATGAAATATTTAGGTGTTTAATTTACCCCCCCCCCCCCCAACTTCCGCAAAAAAATAAAATGAAAAAAAAAAAAAAATGTGTGTTTAGGCCAACGTCAGTCATATATAACAGTGAGCGAATCACGGAAAACGGCGCTCCCAAAATGGCCGCTAAAAACTTAAGGGTCGGCGGGTTTTCGCTAGCACGGATCGGGTTGTCAGAAACACGGATTTTGTTAGGCCTAAGGGAAACAAGAATGTTGAAAATATTGTGGAACCGAAGCTAGCATACATAGTTTGGATAGTTTGTAACTTTAACTGTTAATTGATAAATTATTTCCAAGTCAATAAATAATGCCAATTTCTCCGATTTTCCTAAATTATTCATGATCAAATAATTAACTTTATTTTTTAAACTGACTTTAACGAAAAATGAAAAATAAATTGAGAATAAATAAGCACGTTAAAATCTTCTTATAATCGATTTTGTTTTCCAATGAAATTAGTTAAGGAATATCTTAATGGTAAAGCTGGTTAACATATATTTGGTATAAATTGTATATGCTTTAGATATGCAAAAACACTTATTAAATAAGATTTATGCCCTGTAATTCAATTCTGGTAAAGTCGACAAACACCTCTTCGTCATGGACCACTTAACCTCTACCAAGTACCCCAATGAAACATTAGAAAACCTTGGTTATCTCCGTGAAAGGCCATGAGGTCCGAAATGTAGCGGAACCATTACAGGGGTTACACCTTAAATGAATAAAAAAAGATAAACACCATGATAAATGTGCAGAAAAAAAGGAAATATAGAAATTTCTGGCGAGTGCATGTTCTGAGCTACATAGCATTAATTTCAAATAAAAACCAACTCCTCTAAATGATTTATTCCAGCCGTGACCTTTTTCCACATCATCCATTTTCCTTTTAACTTTGCAGGAATAAAAAAGATGAATGTGTAAAGATCAAAAGACAATATGTTTTACTTGATAAAGGCTGAAAACAAGCAAACAAGCATATTCGCCTCTCTCTCTCTCTCTCTCTCTCTCTCTCACTCAGTGTATTTGATAAGCTTGTAATTAGGAGGTGTTTTATTTAAAAAAGATACATTTTATAAAGCGTCTCCCTGACCTGACATGTAATATATGTTCTTGCTTCAAATGAGAGAAACAAACCAACTCTGCTGTGGAACCTGCATCAGATGTTGAACGACTGTGGCTAAAACATTTTTACATTAGAGCAAAATGAATAAAAAATATTATCCACAAATGAATTTAAAATGATTTCAATTTTTGCCTTTTGAGTCACTTATCAATACGCTTTAATGATTCTTATACGTGTTTCACTCAACAGATTTCATTAGTTATATTACAGAATTACCTTCTACAGCTATTGTTTCTACTACGTATCTCTTCAAGCATTCCATGGGACCGGTCAAGCTTAGTTCATGTAATAATTATTGATAAGAAATTCATCTGAAAAGACGTAAACTATCATTGAGGGTGAAAATTGGAGACCGCCGCGTCCCTATATTTAATTATGAACGGGCCACTGTGTTGGTAAAGCTGCTCGCTGGTTATGTTGATATCGGAAAGCAAAAGGAATGAAAGTGATGCGAACTGACGATTACAGGCGATGTGACCTCCATAAAATCGACGTGTCATAAGCGATGTGCTTGAAGGTGTGTCGCCAGTGGCTATTCAGCGATTATTTTTGACATTTTATTTTTCATAATTTAATTGATGCACATACATGTCCAGCATGTTTGTCACTCTTACGTTGTACGAATGTCGATTTATGTTTCAGGTTTTATTTATGAATATAGGTGTATCAGCGGTTAGATCAGCAACAGTAATTTGTTTAAACATATATATAACAAGTTTTATCAAAATGCTGTAATCCCTCTCTACGATTCCTGTGTTGGATCGGTATTTTGGCGCCTTTGAAGGCAATGGAAAATCATCACCCCAAACAGATTGGTATGGGAGAAATGGTACTAGATCGCTCACCAGATTACATAAGCTTATTCAAAACGATTCAAGTCACTTGATTTTACTTACTTTCTTCTATCAGCTACCAGATTCAAGTTTCAAAGAATTCATAGTTAAAAGTTAGTTAATCATCTGCAGGTCTTAATTTTAATTAAGGGATCGAGACTGCTTATGCCCCTTGTGGTTAACATTAGTGCAAAACAATAATTAATTCTGAACATTTATTCCAGAAAGAAAGATCTTTTTTTGTTGTTTCTATAAAGAGTAGACTCTATATAAGGAAACTTGCTGGCCCCCTATGGGCCTCATTTTTCAAGGGATCAACTTCATTTACGCAATTATGGTTGATAGCCGTAGGGCCATTTGTGCCAAAAGAAATTCAATTATAACCATTGGTTTCTTAGAAAAAGGAGAAGAATTTTGAAATTTGAGTATTTAAGGAAACTAGCTAACCCCCTATGTGCCCCATTTTTCAAGGGATCAACCATGATCTATGACAGCCATGAGGTGACCGTTTGTGTCATATGAAAGTAAATTCTGACCATTGGTTTCAGAAAATATTTTTAAGCTTTTTAAATAACGTCCTGTTGGTTGCCATGAGAACCAGACTTTTGCATTGATCAAGTATATTTTAGCATCTTTTGTGAAGGGTCACCTAAGAATCATTCATGCCAAGTTTCATTAATATCTACCAAGCTGTTTCAGAGGAGATGTATTTAAAAGAAAATTGTTGACGCCGCACGACGGACGAAGGATAATCCTAATAGCTCACCCTGAGCACTTTGTGTAAGATTTTTGTTTCTACTCTCCCTCGTGATTTTTGTATTAGTCTTTGTTTTCTGACAAATTAACTCTGCTTGTGTATATCATATTGCACAGGGAAATGCTATTCATCGTGAACGAACTTCGGGGAATTCCGATCGAATATTGATGACGGTATCCCTGAAGCGACTGTTTTCTGTACCACTTGACACAATCTGAAACATGCCTTCTTCACCAGTCCTGGGTTGTGAATTCATAAGTGTCTTTAAAGTGAACGCATGTTCGAAGAGTGAAAGTGATCAGTCATGTACGGCACTCGGAAGTAGAAATTCTAAATGTAGGTTTTTATGCCGTTTGTAACGCTATTGTCTGTGATAGAGAAACTACCTAATGTTTTTACAATCGCGAAATGTTGCATTGGTTGACAATGCGTCTATGTAGATGGGTTTTGATAGACGCAATACACACAGATATTTTAAGTCAAATTTTTAGTTAGTTACCATCTGTGAATAAACTCAATTCTAAGATTACATCGCGTTAAAGATAAAGAAAAGGCAGTGATACTTGAAAAATGAATAATCTCTCTAGCCACAGAGTGATTTCACTACCTTCCTTTTGATCATTGTATAATTGCCCTCATCTAATCTCTTAACAGTTTTCCCCTTTCATATAAAACAACCATTGTTATACGATCGCAAAACCGTTGCAAAAACTTGAGAGAAGGTCTTTATTTTTGTAAACGCCAAGGTGTAGGGAAGTCCGAACCCCCTTGTTTGTAAACTGTTAAAAATTTCCGTGTTCATCTTTCATTACTGATGCCTTACTCAATCTTATTTATTAAGATAGCTCGCACACATTTGATTTTATCTTTATCGATTGGACCCTTCTATAATAGCGAGTTCTATGATATTTTACCACCATTCAGTGAATAATAAAACTACCATTTTGCCAATGCTAAGGTGTTTAACTCTTTGCGCGCACCTATAAGTTAACAATGACAAATCATTTGCTGTTGTTGACAGTTATTGGTAACAGGTTAGAGTTGCTCACTCTCAGCTCCCTGGTTTCAGAGCGTGTTTCACACTGATTTCAGCAAAGAAAAGTGCTTACAAGTGAAAGGGATAGCTAGACCAATCTTGTGAAATTTATTTTACATGTGTTGATACAGAGTGATCTAAACAGTTTCACTTTCGTTGTTAAAAGAGTGATAACAGTGCTTCATACTCAGTCTGTGACAGGACATGAAACACTGTAAAATTAAATTAACAATATTTGGAGTGGATTTGTGACATTTTATAAATAACCGTTCGTAAAGCTGTTGATGCACGTGATTCATTCGGGTCTGTAAGTGCTCGGGATTTTAAACAGTGATCAGGTATTGTTTTTATCGTACTTCTTCAAAGATATCGGATAAAGAAGTTTTGCCAAATTGCTGTGAGAATGGATGTGAGTATGCATTAATTGAATTGGTAAACTATAATGGAGTTTGTAACTGCTCAGTTCAGCCTAGGGTTAGAAGTCGAGTTAATGTACAGTTCGATTTTGCTGTAGCGTGTGATAAAAAATACATTTTCACACATGATTGTACAATACTACGAGTAGCAAGAAGACTAGCTTTAATAATATCAACATCACAATAATCTGTTTTTAAAGACTATTAGTATGTTATCGATTATTAAATCAAATTTCGGATTTATTTGTCCATATTTTTTCTGATTTTCTACTACTTCAAAGATCAAAGATAAGTCAAGAATGTCATTGAAAAAATAGAACTCCTTTTATCAATACGTTTTAATACATGATAGCCTAGGGAAAAGGTTCAATATATTTGTTGAAATTTAAATTCATGCAAAGCTCAACGGCTTCAGCATGATTGACGTTTGACCATAAATGTCTATAAAGCTAACTTAAAAGTTTCAACCGGTCTTATTTGCATTCCTCTTAACTCTATTTGGGTAGCTTTGTCGATATCAACAGAAATACAATAGCGATGTGATTTTAGAAAAGCGCTCTTTTATTGCAGTCAAATGTCGCAGTAGAGTAAATGTTTGCCCTTTTTAACCTAGGAAAGCATTCAACACATCTTGTAAGCAGTGTGTGACAAGCACTGATTGATATTTCGATTACGTATAGGAGAAAAACTGTCTCTACAAATTAATTCCCGATTTACCGATTGTTATCCCAGTTTCATTGCAGATTAAATTTACGAAAACGATATGTTATCTTCAATTTAACGTAGCTTGTTTTACATATATGTGTGGAGGAGAAATAAGATGTATTCTATTTGTAGAAGCTCATTGGATAATTTCAGCGGTTTCAAACGAGTATGGAGAATTGTTATATGCTTAAAGTGTTTCTAACCTCTGAAATGTTTTTGTTTTGCCCTCGTAGCAGACAGAGTTTACTTACATCCTCTCATGGTGATTGTTTGTCATTTTACTTTTCACTGGTTTCTGTGTCTATATCGGGAACACAATTTGCAGATTACTTTCAAGGTTTGGATTCTGGTGTTTCTAAATGTGTAATACTATGTATAACTGTAATTGTCTTATCGCGACTTGACTTTTGATAATGTGATTGGAATAATACTTATTTTATTAAGACACTTGACTTCTAACTGAATCTAATATAAGAAAGACAGACAATAATTAGCAATAACGTAATCCCAAATATTTCAGACATACAGTACACAGTCATTAAGACACACAGACTGAAGTCAAATAAATAGTCACAGACACACAACACAGTCATTTAGACACACAGACTGAAGTCAAAAAACTTAGTCAGATACAGACCAACAGAAATCAAAGAAAAAATAGTCACATACAGAAAGATATACAGACACAGAAATCAAACCAAATTAAAGAACAGAAAAAAAAAAAAAAGAAGATAACACATAAAGATAGATCGACACATACAGAATGCAGAACATTGATATATATATACAGACAGAAATCACAGACAGCAGATAGACACAGATAAAATGCAGATAGATATATAGACTTGCTCATGAAATAGACACTGACTTTAACCAGACAGGTAGAAAAAACAGACATAGACATAGTCAGAAATCAAACAGACAGTTACCGAAGATAGTATCAGTGATATTCTCACAAGTGTCAATACTTTTTGTAAAGTTATACCTACAAATATATAGGTTTGGTAAACATTGTATATATTCGTTTTTTGTGTGTTTTCTTTTGTAATTATTAACTGCCCAGACTGTTTCTTATGTATAACTGTATAACCGATGCCTTTTACAGCGGGTGCATGTACATGTAGACTAAAAGCAGAAAATAAAGGACGATCATTTTTCTTATTCCAATTCTGTCTGTTGTAAGAAGTATCCCTTAAGGTTTCTAAATGTTTGCGTGCAACTATCGCTCCAAACTATATACTCACACTCCCTTAAGTTTTCTAAATGTTTTGCGTGCAACTACGCCAACTATATCACACTCTTAAGTTCTAAATGTTGCGTCAATATCCTCAAACTATAACTCACACCCTTAGTTCTAAATGTTGCGTGCAACTCGCTCAAACTATATCCACCCTAGTTTCTAAAGTTTGCTGACTATCGCTCAACTTTACTCACCTCCCTAATTTTTGTATTTGTAAATTCCATTAATAGTCTAGTATTCCAGTGATATGGCGTAGTCTATGTGGTACTGTGGAGGGATGAATATATATAGATATAGTAAGTTTTCTAGTTTTATGACTTTCATCATGGTAGTTCTAAGAAATTTCATCTACATTGAAATATTAGTCAGATATTTATATGCACCGGTCATATTGAAACACTTATTATAAACGAACTTTGAACCTTGATATAACTTTGATCGTAAGTATATGTTGAAAAGATGAAACGCAGATGGTTAGGAAACAATTTTATTAACACTTGAAGTAGAAACATTACGTTTTCTTGGTCAAAATAGCATTCTGGAATATGAATGGGTCAATATATCACGCTAATCAACCAGAATAGATGGCTTTTTATGATAGAAACGTCAAAAATTGACACACCGCTTTCCATACGGTTATTATCCCTTTGTCTGTCGCCCATTTCTCTGTTTTCCCTGCAATTATGTAAATGAGAGACACATTGGGCAATTATTCAGGTAGCGGGGAAAATGGCGGATATCTGTATAATCCGGTGTCACTTTCGTCTTTGTGAGGTTCTGCGTAATTATATCTTCCAGATTTCACCGCACCACTGCGGCAATTTTGATCAAAATGATCTATCTCTACGCCTACGACAAGAATGGTGTTTTGCTAAATGAACTATGACGTCTCTTTGATCTTAAAAAGATTCTTCTGGAATGGATGCATGACTAGTTGCCTCGAGGCATTGCGTTAGATCTATTGTTAAAAAGACCAGTGTTTTTTATGTTCTTTATATCTAGTACGCAAGCACGGTTGTTTTAGCTTGTGCTTCAGTGACAAAATCAGCTCTATTAGTGGTTTTAAAACCATGGAATTTCGACTAGGTTTGACAATCCTGTGATAGACAAATACAGATGTCACTAAAATACACGCACGAAAGGTATTGCCTTGAGACAAGAATGGATTTAGGTGGTTTTTTTTTTTTTTTGTTTTTTTAATGCATATACATTGTTACAGAGTACGCATCAGACAGCCAAATTATATTCAGCATGACTTGACTTGACTTGACTATTTGAATTTACCGTCGCTTCAACAGTATTTCAGTCATATAGCGACGTTCAGTTAATTACAGGTGGAGGAAGACCCCGAATGCACGGAGGTATCCGGGTAGAACCATCGGCCTACCGCAAGTTCCTCACATGAAAATCCGAATGATCCTGTCGGGATTCGAACCCACGCGGTGAGGGGCTGAGTGAGTGCTATAGTCAGCGACTTTACCCTCTCGAACACGGAGGCTCCCATGGAATTTCGCATTCAAAAAGTTCTTCTTCTCAACTGAAATATTTTATGAACAAATGATGAGTACTTATATTCCTCCCATAATTGCACCATAAAAGACAATTGAAAATATGTTTTTGACAATACAATACTTCATTTTAGAAAGATATCGATTGACTTTCACTATGCCATTTCCCTCATGATTCCAACTAAATGCTAGATTCTATTGAGACTCATTCGAGGACGATCGGAGACACACGGATATTTTTCCGAAGTGAACCATTAAGTTTTGAAAATAGCTTTTAAGAAACAAACAGCACATCTACAGTCAGATGGTAACGTTCGATAGCGATAGAAATGACGAATGCTTCTCTTATGTGAAGTTTATCATGGAAAATTGGCACCTTGTTAGTGGAAATTATGCTTGTCTGGAAGAGAACACAAAGGAACCTTAACTCAGCTAGTGCATACTGTATTCTGATGAACGAAGTGATCAGAGAACATTCGAAAGTTATTTACATGTCTGATTCTGTCTACCTCAGAAGTAGATGCTGTCGATTTACATTCGGTGAAGTGTTACGTAATGACATAATCATGTAGAAGTAATAGAGGAAGTTTACATGGTGTGAATGAAGACCTGCCAGAGACATTGTAGCCAAAAGCACCGTCATCAGCAATAGTTAAGGACCACTCATACACCTATCATAGTCTGTGTCACAGTGTGGGAGAATAAAAGCTTCTTATATCATTTAACATGTAGGTTATTTCCTACATAATTATCATAATAATTTACATCTAAATTAAGTTCAAAGGCAAACGCCTATTTGAGTGGGGTTTTTTACGTGGATTTATATATAGAAAGCCTTAATTGTGTGCATTTATCAATCAAAGCACCCAATGACTGTAGGCAGGATTCACATGAAATAGCTATAATTCTAATTCCAGCATTAACTCGGTAGAGCCAAAGATCATATGATAACAAAATTTCCGTACATTTCTAGTTACTTGTGGTTAGTGAGCTGAACTCGGTCTTTCTTTCATTATAACCCCGCCGGCAGTCTCAGTGTCTTTAACGCTTTGATTTGTTTCAAAATCGGCTGCGGTAATACGCCTGCTTTTGATTTACCGCTACGTAAAAAGGACAAGTTTACGCATTCTACTTAGATCCCTTAGAGATGGATTCTGAACCGATGATCTGATGTGTTTTGCATACTTGAAGTTTTAACTAATTAGTCCCATGTCGCAGTGAAGCAAGCATCATCCGTAAAAGTTTGTACATTACTATATGATGACAACCTTTTGGTCTACGATTTAATGTTTATCTTGTCAATGTTAGTGTCGGATAATAGGTCTTTTGAGAAGATTTTAGTATGTATACTATATTTTACAAATATACGTTGTAAACATGTATGACATGGAACTCAGTCACTGTTGTTTTCATTTCTTTTGATAATTCTGTTTTAAAGTTATGACGTCTATGCAAAGCAAGGTAAAATATATACATATATTCAACATTTGCATTCATTTCGTTTCCTATTAAAAACAAGGAAAAAACACATTTATAAGCGTATTTCATTCACCTCATAATGTAGCATTTGCTAAAATGTAATAGATGTGTCACGTATTCAACCAGCCAGTTTCTTTGGTGCAGATTGTTTAGACGCGAGGTTTTTATTCTGTATGACGCTAATTCTGCAATTTCCCGAGTGGTTTAAGAGGGATATATAACAGTAACGGATGCTTGTAGAATCATGTCTAACAAGACAAGTGGTTTGGATAGCTGTACGGCACAATTTGACCATCATCGTGAAGTGTAAGTGGGGCAGAAGCTGAAGTTGTCCTCCATATTTGTCTTTCTGTGGCCTTCTTTAAGAATTCGGGCATGTTTGTCCATCAATCCTCTATATTGTCAGTTCAAATCTTGGACTGTCTCTGATCGCATCTGCCCTTACTCGACAGTATCTTAAACAAGACTATTATGTCTCGCCTTGAACCAAAGTCATAATTAATGTTTCCATGTCTTCCTCTTCGGCATTGCATTTAGGTGATAGTTTGTCATTTGACATGGGTTACAAGTTAAAGCGTTGCAATCTGAATTAATAAATAAAAGTTAATCAAACTACAATGTATTCCTTTCCCATGAATCAAACTGATATATTATTTACACATATCTTCATTTGTATAGATCAACTGCTCAGATTATTTATTTTGTAAATGAAACCGACAAATCGTTGTCAATCATACAGAATACAATAAACCATACTGACAAAGAGGCAGTTGCAATAGACAGAATAATTTTACTCCCATATAGACCATTATACTTTTACAAAGATATCTTAAAAATGTTCAATTATAGAAAATTGCTTGGTTTGTAAGTTAGGCATGTTAATGTCTAATTATTTCACAATTCCTAAGCACGAGAATGCGTTTATCCATTTTACAATCTGACGCATTCGGTTAAAGCAGTTTATACCCGCTCTGACATTTCCCCATTCACTTATCTTTAGACATTTCTGAATTTAAGACCCGACACACTTTACAAATGTGTTTTTCGCAATGCTCTTGTCTCTTTTCAATGTATTTGTTTTGTCCGTTGTGAATAGGTTTAAGAAATGTATCAACTTTACCTACGATAACTACGTACAAAGACCCAGAGATGGAAAAGAATAGAGAGAAACAAAATCGGCAAGTCAGCTGATATGAGGTGGGTTCATTATTCGTCATGTCCTTGTGTAGTGTACACATACAAACGTTTTTAAGATAATTGTCTTTTGGAAAGCTTTGAAGAAAGATTAGTGGATTTCAATGAAAAGGTTGGGGAGGTGTCCATGCAAGTTATTTTGATATTCTGAAACGTTATGGTAACCTTTTTCTGTGATAAAACTAGAAAATACTTAACCCCACATTCGCAGATTGGCCGAAAATGTTAAACTGACCACGTAGGTGTAACTCTTCAGCCACTTCAACAAGGTTTATGGTCACACCGTTACCTGCGATGAAACAGGTCTCATGTTGTAATCTCAGACGGACAAAGATAAGATGTATAGAAATAACCGGGTGTAAGAGGGATCCCCTGCGTACATCACTTTTGTCTAATGTTTATCTCGCAGTAACCTATATCCTTTGGAGGGTCCAGGAGAATTACAAAAGTGGCCGCCCGCTGTTTGCACTGTTCCATATACGAACGACTGGTTTGTTTGTATACTTTATGGTCATCTTAACACTCTTATCTTGGATGACCACCGCTACCAGTACAGGTAAGCTGTAAATTTGTCTCCTTGTAGTAAACCCCCGAGGGTATAAATAGCCGAAATCCCCTATAACGTAACTTAATTGGTATAGTTATGTGAGCAAACAAAACCCAATTTAATTACTTGATTCGAGGAGGACTAAGTTCTAAATTAAGGTACCTACATTGAATGTACAATCTGCAGGGTTTTATTTTTTACCACCCAAATCAGATTTAACATTTTCTCCCCTCAAATCAATCAACATGCAATCATTTATTCGCTCATGGTATGTTAAATGTGACTTAATTAGATACGCTGTGTCTAATCATAGCATCCTGATCGGCTTCTGGCAGCACCTGAAGGTACATACGAAGATGTTGACTTCAACAAAGAAAAAGAGTTCAGTGTTTCACAGCTCATCTCTTCAACTTAATCAGTCTACAGTGGGTGTGAACCGAGGTCTCAGTCAATCAAACAACCATCGAGTTACGCAACGGTTGCAAAAATCCTCCGGTATTAACGCATTAATGTTATCGATTTTTCACCGTGAAATTATCAGACAGATATATCTTTGAACGTGCATTTTACTCGTGTAATTTCCAAACGCAAAAGTGATGTTTCGTACATTTAAATGCTCAGTCAAAACAAAAGAAAAATGCGCACAGCACCTTTTTGTATATCTTTTTAACCGTTCGACTATTGCATGTCAGTATTTCAGCTCATTGGTACACAACTTCCATTCATTTGGACCATAAATTTAATTAAATTCAGAAAACCATGGATCTTTAAACCCTTCGCATACTTTATAATTTGTCTGGCCATGTATTTACCACGCATTTATGCGCACCTACAGTACTGTATCTAATACTGTCGGTAGGTTGGCTTAATTCCTTTCTTCTAGCCTTCTTCTAGATGGATAAAATTAAGAGATCTCAAGTTGGTGTACTGGGACCTTAGCACACGTTGACACCACGGGATGCTAAATGAATGATAGCGATGTGGGACTTGTAAATGGGAATAAAATGATACATACCGGGGTCACACTCTTTTGGTAAACCGAGATCCTAATGTACCAACACGAGTCGCTAGGGTTGGTCATAAATAGACATTTATCACGTGGTTACTCAGCCATGTGATAGGGATGCTTACTTTGAACCGTGTATCATCTTGTAACAACATATACAAGTACCCTGATAACTAGAACAGAACTGGACGGATTTTAATTCACCCAGATACTTTATTTGCAATATAAGCAATTCCGGTACATCCATACAATTGATCATTTATCTGATATAATAAAAGTGAACGAAATTTTCAGTTAGTCAGTCAGACACATGACCCATTTTTATTTATGAATAAATGGTGGGATTTATTTAAATATGTAAAAATATATTTTCTTCCCCGCATGATGCATGATCATGAGCAACAATATTTTCACGCGGTATAGGTACCACTAATGAAATAATGTACTTTTTTTTACAAGTGGTAGAAAATATGATTTTTCAACATATTTAACAAATATTCTAACACAATTTCCCATTTCCTTTTCTGTCGTGTCTTCGCGTCGCGTCATTTTAATTGATTTGACGTCAAGTATGACTATTATTTGATCACGACTCAGTCAACGCGACGTCAATTTATTTAACAGACATTCGGGAAACTTTTAACTTCAATGAAAATGATAACGTCTTATCATCTGCGATGTAAAATATGATTTATCAATTATAAATTCTTCTCGATCTGTTCACCATAAACATATGTCAATATTTTTGTGAGACCACCTGTACTAACCAGCCATCCTGTTATAAAAAGGGTCAGTATTGAGATTTGCGGCAAATACATTGTATGGCAATATTCATCGTCCTCCATTCATCAAATATTGTGTTTAGCAGCCAGTTTCTATTTTGCCCTTAACTTGCCGCTAAGGACAGTTTCGACATCGTTTTCTTGAATGCGTGCAACATTTGTTTAAGTACTGACGTGGCTGTCTACCGCATTGAAGATATAACTAATATCATCGGTACAGCTACAAACATCGGTATATGAAAGAGGATTCATTTGTCTGTTGTTTAGACATGATGTACTTTTTCTTTGTAACAGCTTTGTCAGCATAGTGTATACTGAACCTTTTTCCTGGTTGACATACTTCAGTCTGCATTGTCTGACTGAGTGTACAAAAGTGAAACAAGGATAGATAATATTTGTTCTTTTGTATGGTTATACAACTGACGGGATTACAAGCAAGCAGGTTTTAAAGATAGAAGTTTGTTGTACATCTTATAAAGTCTGAGGGGGTGTTACTCTTAACGCTATACCTGATGAATATTCATGCGCAAATTTATGACTTGATGAATATTAAATGGCTGAATTTTAAATGGTATATGAAATAATAGATTTTTCTTTGCCACACCGATTGTATAGAAATTCAACTACAATATTGTATGAGCAAGCATAAGAGACCCCGATCTGTGTCTGTTATGTTTGCGTGCCAATGTGTCATTACAGACAATGCATCAGACAGAAAATGTACACACTTTGACTGAAATAAAATGATATAAAATAGATTCTCATAATAAAAAATAAAGAAATGATAATTTGGTTTTAGCAGAATTCATCATTGTTTTCTTGAATCATATTCGTATGAAAACGCATCAGATTAAGGAAGTTAGATGTGTACATTTGAAAATTAGGCTCCTTTTTTGTAAAATCAATCGATTTTTCTTCCCTTATATCATAAAACTTATGACTGAATGAGGTACAATTTAGCTACGAAGAAAATTCGTATTCCCAACACATACAGTGCACTCGAATACACATGGCATTGTAAAATCCTACTTAGGTATATGACTCTTCTAATTTTCAAATTAAAATCTTGTATACGCTACTCTAGGGGAGTTTAATACAATTAGCATTTGAGATAATTAAATGTTTATATCATCGATTGGCGTGTTTAAAACTTGAGATCAGATTATTTGGATCAGAATTGTCATCATGTATAGATATGAATGGCCAATACCGATAAGTGTATGGGGTCACATTCCGTTGTTACACCTCTTCCCGACACGTAGGATATTGATTCCTATCATACCCCTATAAAGCACGCTATTCCCCACCTTATCTGGGGTTATATTCGCAAAGTAACACAAGATTTTTTTTTCAGTGGTCAAATTTTTTTTTTTTTTTTTTTTTTTCCTTTTTTTTTTTTCGATTAAATATTTCTGTTTTTCCATTTTTAAATTAAAATTTAAATTCATCTGGTTAATTAGCTTTTTAGTTTAAGAGAAATTTCATAAAATATAAGATTCGTAAATTTTGATAAATGGTAAGAATACACGAAGGCGACACCACGACAGGATCTAAACCCAATCAGCTGAACATGTAAGCCAGTTAGGTCAGGTTTTAAGGGTATTTTAAGTCATGGGACTGGCTCATGTGAACAAACTTTATCTAAGTCGTAATATTGTTTTCTTACATAGTGAATACTATTTACACAATAAAACATGAAGAATTGATACGGATATTTTTTCATTATACAAACTTTTCACTTTTTGTAAAGAAAATATCAAAAGAATATTAAATGATTTTTCATCTGTTATTTTGTTTATAGACGAAGATTATTTTTAGTAGAAGTATCTGTTAGTTTCATACAGGGAGGCATTATGCAAATAGTTTAAACTATTTATTTTACATCGAATACGAAACGAGTTAGAACAGCTTAAATTAATCACCCACTCTCGATTGCTCTGGTGGCGGCGAATGTGGTCATTACTGTAGGTGGAAACCGGTGATCCCGGAGAAAACCCACGTGTCTGAATGGGCGACCACTGTACCCTCTCACGCACCTGAGTGACCAGATGCATTGGTGAGAAGCGAGGCGCGTTACCACAACGCTATCCAGGCATTCATCTATGTATTTTAAACCCGTAAAGGTCAAACTGACATATTCCATAATAACTTGCGAATAAATCGATCACTGTTAGCATTGATTTTAACCCTTTCCCTCATAGAGGACACCATGAAAAGACCTATGCGAACAGCATAAAACCAGATCCGCAGGCTGATCAGGTTTTATGCTGTTCGCTGCTCCTCAGTGGTCTGGAAATGAGTATTTTGTAATTAAATTTGGTAAGGTTTAACTGTGGTTTTCTGCAGATCAGGCTTTATGTGATACCTATTGAGGGCGTCAAAATGAGTCTATATGAGGGAAAGGGTTAATGATCGATATCGAACTGTAGGTGATATTATGAAAGATTGAATTTCAGTTGATGCTGAACCTCCGCTTTAAAGACGTTAAACCTAATGTTAAAATTAATCCTTGACCATTCTCCCCCATGCGTTTAAACGCATTTGAATGGTTAAGCCAACACTTAAATGGTTGAAATGCGTGGATATTCCATTTAGGTCATTTTCCTGTTTAAATAAAAACGTCAGATACAAAGGCACTTTACATAAACACATAAATTATGTCTCGCATTAACGTTTCTATGCTTCTTGGTAAACTTGATGTGTATCGGTGTTCGAATAAAAGGGGTCACATTTGTTTTCGTTGAACGTGCGTTTATGTCTTTGATTGAAAACAAAGTACGGAAGTATTTCGTTTACTTATAATAATTTCATTATATCAAGGTTATTTTCAATCTTTTCGTTCTTTTGATCACAATCACGTGACATGTTTGTTGTTTTTTTTTGTTTTTTTTTTTTTTAAATGTTTCAACAATTGATAACTAAACCACCGTAAGATTCAAATGTGTGTGTGTGTGTGTGTGTGTGTGTGAATGCGTATGTGCCGATGAGCCTATGTATGTTTTAGTCAATTGCACGCACAATTTCTGTTTTTGTTTCTGCGAAATTGGGTGATGAAATATAAGTGTCTGATGTAATATTTAAACAGTACAGGTGATAACATATTCGAAAAGTTTTGTCCTATAAGACTTGCTCTGAATCTCGATAGCATAAAGTCATTTTCCATAATTAATAAGCATAAAGAAAACGTGGTATGAAATAGTGATTATATAGGATAGTATACTTAAAAGCGTGTTGTTTAAAATGTTACATTGTCATCGGCTTTCTCTACGTTAACTTTGATAATAGAAAAAGATAACGTCTCAAATTCAATTAAAGCAATCTTTTCTGTCTGTTTCTGTTTTAGCAAGTAACACAGTTATAAAATGTTCTTATCAATTATTTTTAGTTATGAAGATAATAATTCATTTCAACTTAGCCCAGTACTTAAATATTTCATAAAATAGTAATCGTGGAATGTGTATCTACTTAGTTAAAGATTTTAAGTGTTACTTAGTGCTAAGTATTGTTGGTGGATTTCGAGTCAGGCTTTGTTGTTGGTCACACTGTATTCTAAAATGTCATTCTTTTTTAAGCATGTTATGTGTCTTTACATCCCGTTATCAACATCATTTGAATACCTTCTAACCAAATGTTTACCACGTTTTTCTTTTTCTCCTCCCGCATAGAATCGGCAATATATCCACAAAGCTTTATACAATTATTTTGCCTGAAAATGCCAGTCTCACAAAATGCTGCCAAAAGACCCCGATAAACAGAATAATCCGTTGCATGTAGTTCTTGTGCGTAATTAAACTGACATTATTTCTTCAGAGAAAATGCTGCTATGTACAATCGCCAATGACATTGTAGTATCTAATATTGAATGACAAATTGGAAATTTAGTTAAAATAAAATCACATGTCTTTCAGATATTTATTTAGTTTGGAATCAACTTTCGAAAAAGTGCAGGGCATTAGAAAGCTTAAGTTTGTGATTTATAGGGGAATTATCCAGTGTATAAGAAATCAGTGTAATGCGACCTCAGAAAGTACCTACTTCCAAAAGCTCTCGCACACTGTATCTGTTTCTGACACACTAATATGCTACTATCACATTTATTTTACTAGGTTCTAGTTAAGGTTTCCAAACGACACCAGTTTCCAGTTCATGTGAATTAAAATTCAATTTATATACCAATATCGACGTTTTGAAAGGAAGAAACTGCTTAAAGTTTACTACTTTTGTTTCATTGTTTTAACGATTTATTGATCATTCATATTTTTAATTATTGTCCGATTCTTATGTTAGGCCAACAGAAAATCAATATTTGATATACATTATTTAATTTAAAGGCAGAAATGAGGAAGAAACATTTTTATCTTAAGGTTCATTCTATTGCACCCAGCTGTAATAAAACCATATGCACTCGTGCATATGGTAGTATTGCTATTTTAGGTATATTTACGTTGCAGAAACATATATAAAAAGAAATTAATGAAGGTCTATTCTATATCTTGACGTCTGTATAGTTTCTAAAATAGCTGTCAGGAAAATCGTTTTTAAAAGTGCAATTAACATTTTGCACGCCGTGTTTGATTGGTTGATTTTACGTCCCAACCAGAGCACTATGTCCACTTGAGTCACATGGTATTCCTGTGGTATTATTCTGACAACGGGCCACTAAGGATTTTTAATCTACAATGAATAGTTCTTGTAAATCGGAGTAGTTCGATAACTTTCATTCAAAATTCCTAACAGGTAAACAACACCAAATAGTATTTGTAGATTCAAACACTAATTTGAAGATTGATACCTTTTCTTTATTTTATTTGCAACAAGGAATCTCGACTTTGGGGATAATTTTAGCTCACCTGAGCACAAAGTATTGTGATCAGCCTTTGTTCGTTGTCCGTCGTCAACTTTTTCTTTAAATGACATCTCCTAAACAGCTGAGCGAGTTATAAAAAAAACTTCTTCTTTTAACTTGGTTATAACGTTTATGGCAAAAATCTTCCGGGCAAGAGTATCGCCTCATTTCGTAAGGAGTTATGGCCCTTTAAGTATCAGAAATTCCAGATTTCACTTTGTCAACTTTTGCTGTAAATAGCATTCCCTTAACCACTGAGCAGATTCTATTGAAACAACGGAATGATCCTTGGGTACTACTGTAGAAAAAGCCAAATAGTTTCCGGTCTGCTGAAGAAGATGGCCACCAGCGCTGAAAATAGAAGAAAAAATGTAAATGACTACTCCTCCTAAACCGTTTAGCAGATTTTATGAAGCTTAATAAGAATGATCATTTAATAGTATTGCACAAGAATAACTAAAATTGTTCCGGTTCGCTGAACAAGATGGTCGCCAGAGCTAAATATAGGAATATCTTTAAATGACATTTCCTCCGTAACAACTCGGCATATTTGATGAATCTTATTAGAACATCAAGTCAGGTTGTCCATTTCAACACATTTAAATGGGATGATTCATTGATTTCACCCTTTACTTTAACTATTATATGTAATGTGCAATTTATCCTTACTTAAGCATATACTGCGTAGGAGTTGAATTGAGGTGAGCGAGTTAGGGCCATAATAACCCTCTTGTTTATTTTAAATGTTTCTTAACATCTCTCAAATGCACTTTCAGGAAATTGAAAAAAAAAAGTTGAAAGACAATATCTTTGCAATTGCAAAATTTTTTTTAAAAAATTGAACATATCTTTACTAATCTCTAGTTTGTATTCGAAAATGCTCTCATGAATTGTTAAATGTTTAATGCTTTTGCGATGGCGTAGATGACGCAAATGAAATCACTGTTAATGGTGCTGTTAGAGCAAATGGTATAGCCTGTCTTTGCTTCCATGCGTTAAATTTTAAGAGATGCTCTCATGACTTCTTCAATGATATCATGTTATTTCCTAAGCAGAGTTCATCTAATACCAGAACATTCAAGAGTTTTCTAAAATAAATCAAGTTAAAGATTGTATTTTTCAAACATTCCTTTGAGCTTTACTTCCCGCCATGAGCGTCTTTAGGATAAAATTAGCTAGATGATTCGGATATGGGATACCAGAAATTAACAACATTAAAGCTGACTTTATCGTGCTTTCTCGGATATATATGTTAAATATGCAGCAAATGCATTTTTATCGAAAAGGAATTTAATATCCAGAAATATTCTGTCTATACAACAGATAAAGCCGGTTGTCCATATATCTTTGAAAAAGAATTTAGCAAGTAAGGCTGTGGGCGTGAACCGAACGTAATTGTAGATGTCTTCCAACACTTTTTCATGTGGAAAGTTTTGTAGTAGGCGAATGGCATTGTTTTCCCAAGGGCGATGCTTCCGGGAAAAAAATCTATGAATATTTAAGGAATCTCGAGTATGGTTTCATTCAACAGCTCATATTGGTGTGTGAATTTTAAGAATAAATATATATCCCTCGAAACACTTGATGTTGATCACCTTGTCAAAAGGAACACCACAGTTTCAAATCCTAAATTTTAGCTAAATGGCATGATAAGCAATATCAAATAGTAAATGTATGTTTTTATGATACATACAGTATGGGATTTAACGTCTCTATGGTATAATTGTATCCCAGGCACGCGTGACTATGACCTAATTAGATGCCGACTCATTAACTGGTCCTGATCAATCAATCATTCAATTATTTATTAGAGTTAGACTCACAATTCTTATTCTTTATTGGATGTAAATATGTTCTCACATTTTGAAGTTCTCCCACTGAAGTTCTTGAATGTACTGCTAAGTGATCGACTTATAACCTTTTGGCCAAAAAGACACCCCCTTTATTTATTCATATCTTGTGTCAATTCTTCGATGACTTAGAATCTGGACTGAAGTCAACGAGACTCTTACTTTCAGAGAAACATACATATTTGTGTAATTTTGTCAATTCAAAATTACCAAATACTCAGTTATTACCAATTTAATTGAATCCTATTACAATTTGCGATATTCAAATGAACTTGTAAGGTAAGAGTAAATTGAAACAGTGAATTTTGGTCCTTGGCACATTTAATCTTCTTTACTGTGTATCTTAGGATGCATGGGTCATTTGTAATATTACTAATTTATATTCAGAATTCAGTTATGGAAATGAATAATAGCAATGTAGAAATACTCAATTAAAACCGACATGAGGGAGTAACAGATGGTTAATAGTTAATTGATTTTATCAATATTTTATTTATAATGTTAATGGCATAACTTAATTTATCTAAAATGTCTATCTTCTCCTTCAGCGGATATCGAACATTTGTCATGACGATAACCAGAAATCTGACCTATACACATGTAATAAAAGATTATCATACTGTGCGGATGCACCGTACCTATGTTTCAAGTTTCACCATTGCATGCAGCTGTCTATAATCCAACTCGTATCGACTACAGGAACCTAATCATTGACACGTGTATAGGGTGTAACGACTGATTGAATTAAATCTAAAATATACGAATTTAATTCGCATCCTTCCTCCATGAGGGAGAAAGTAAAACAATAGATATGTAATTTTAGAGGACGAGGTAATCTCCCTGCAACGCCGTGAACCGGTTATTAATCGGACGTTTCCGATTTATCAAACCTGTAAAGCATTTGGCCTCCGTCTGTGGATGCACACACTTTCTAAAAAAGCAAAAGAATCTGAAAGCAATATGCAATGAATTATAGAAATATTGCATAACGGACAATATCATTTACAGACAGAAAAAACAACACTTTTTTAATCAAGATGTTTTCATGAATTATAGAAATTAATACTTCATTGGGCCCTCTCAGCTGTGGTGTATTGAATAAATAAGTGATTACAATTGGAATCCTTCTTTCAAGATGGATGAAAAATACGAAGATTCCAAACAGACCCTATCTGTTGCTTTCCAACACCCCATAATGTTTGCACTCGTTATTTGCATTTAATTAGGGGCGGAGAGGCAGGAATCTGGATCCTCATTCTTTGCTTTCTCGGAAAATTCAACACATTTGCTCTTTATGAGGGATTTCGGTCGGGCACTGAAGCCGTTAATTATTAAGTATTTGGTAAGCTTTTGTCGCATAACTCACAGATTAAAGACAGTATGGCATTTGATATATTACAGTTCGTAGACTCCCTGCAATTACCGCTGGAGATATTGTAGGGGTAACATACGAGTGGTTCGTAAGATACCATGGATATCTTAGTCTTAGGGCCAGGATAATTGCCGCTTGCCCGAGGCCCATTCATCGTCCGAAGAGGTTCCGATAATACTGTCGAGTATTTATTATAAGACTAGGAGTAAGGCAAAGCGTGATTTAGGTCCTCTGGCTTACGCTTAGGCTCTCGCCAGAAGAGAGCTATTGCCAAGATTCATGGTCAAGTGCTCAGCGTTCGTATAAGGTTTCAGTTGAGGCGAATGGGCTTAATTATCATGTATAGATATTAAATCTTGTCACATTGCTTACTAGGATCATTATTTTCCATGACTTTGTCTATTTCTTTAATTGTTTGTGAATGTTTGTTTGTTTGCTTATATCATAACACAGGTGCAGAAAAAAGCCGTCACTTGATGTCTTCGACCACTGCAATTTCCAACGAATATTTAAAGCCGAAAAATCAGACAGAATCGTCAAAAAAGACTAGTAAATGTTGCGATTTGTTTTCTAGACGATGTGAAAAAAAATCGATTTCAGCTGTCTGTACTGTCTTCTTAGTTTGCATAAAATAAAATCAGAGTTCCGAGGAACTGGCGCATTGAAAATCCACCCATCATTACACTGTCATCTTGATCCTTCAAATGTTGAAAAAAGACTTCAGTGCAGATGATGCAAGCATCATCCATGACTTTGAGTTATAGGCACATGTGTTCATAGTCTGTAAAAGCTTGCATTTACTAAAAAAATTCCAAAATCAAATGATGGACCATGATCACAATTTAATGATGTACGAAAGTAACCATAAAATTAACATTACATTTCAAGGCGCACAGTACTAGTCCTCCCAGAAACCTCTGGGAATGTTGAAGTATAAGGCGAAATGACTGGATTCATTGTATAAGACAATTAGCATGTAATGCATGAAACAGAAAAAAAACCCTGTTCATGTTGCCAAAATATACATGGTGCGATGCCTCCTCAACTTTCCTTTATACTTACTTTTTAACCATTCTAGATTTCTCCTGCGAATATAAAATGAATGACGAACCTCTGTGTAATGTTATAAAGAGAAATTTCCCAGAAATCGTCTATGTCATTTTGCACTCCAAGTGCCCCTGTGATCCAACTGTGTTCATGCAGCCGTGTTAGTGACATCCCGTGTGTGCAATTGACAAAACCTGTTTTTATCACGTCTTACAGACAGACAAAGGTACCATATGTCAGACTCGGCATACTCTTTGATACCAGATACCTGCATAAAAATATATAGAATTAATATTTATAGTTTCAGTAAATTATAAATTTCAGTAATATCAGAGGGGGTATTACTGTGTCATTCTAATCTATTAAATGTGGTATCATTATGAATACTTTATTACCTATTACATTACCCGTCAACCTGCGGACATTTGAATGACTGTTTTCGGACAAACAATGCACAAGTAATTTTAAAATTCTATTTCTATTAAGGACGAGTTGAATTACTCGTGATTTGCTCTTTGCATGACTTTTCTAAAATATGACCTGGTATGTCGAACCTGTATGCTGTAGTTCCTCGTAGTCTCACATGTGTTAGATCAGGGTCTTGCCTGTTTACTCATACAATTTTGAAGCTCTGATTCTACAAAATTTAATCAATTGTTTTATATACCATTTGAAGTATTGTAAATTACTATTCATAAGTCATAAATTTGTACATAAATATTAATTAGCTTAAGGCTTAAATTCATGATTAATACTTTAAACGAATTTTACGTATATAGGATCATGTAATAAATAACGTTACTTTATTACCTAGATTGCTTAATTTATTTCTGTGGTTGCAACAATTTTTCGGTGTAATAGTCTAACCCCACTTTTGACCTTTTTACAGACTTAGTGTTAGGAAACATTTTCATGTTTGGACTTAACTTGTTTCATAATGGTATGTTGTTGAAACATGTTAACTTATTTAAGAGAAATATCATTATATATTTTACTACGTAGTAAATATTTTAACGATAATTTTTCATTTAGGCACATATTTGAGGGAGTTTTTCTTTCCTAACTAGCTTTACAATGATACAGTTGAGTGGCGGATCCATGGCTAAGCGGGACAGGTACACGTTGGCAGGAAGGTTCGGGTACCGAGGTTTCTGTGAGAATCAGCGGCCTTAAGGACAAGATCTCTCCTCGTCTATCTTTTAACTATGTCAAAATTAAATCATTTCACATGTTAAACGGTGTATTTTATCATTATTCGAAAACGTTCAAGCATTAAAATTGTTCTCAAATAACCATCACGTACCGACCATCTTGGTGGGGTCCTAGGCTCCCAGTATATCCGCCACTGTTGCCCCTAGTGCGTCACGCACAGTATCATTCTTTAAAGTTCCAGGTATACATGCTTCTCTGAATAACATGTTTTTTCTCTCTCTCTCTTTATTTTTTTGAATCAAATATTGTTATTTAGGACAATGTTTTCAGCTACGATAATAAATTGATTCCAGTTCCTCTGTTTTATTTCACGGACTTTAAATATATCTGACATAACATTTTAAAATTACACATTAGTGCTGTAACCATTTTCTGTGTTTAATTCCAAGAAAACCGAGCAAGCATCAACATATGAAATCTTCATAAATCACTGTTGACTAACTCTACAACCAGGGGTGTGACAAGTAACACCTTTAGTGTATAGTGTATCGCCAGACGTATCCCATGCCTGGAGAAGCTTCTGATCTTTGCACAGATAATGCCCAAGGGTGTGCTAAGGATTCTCTTGAAACAGACTCGGCTGTCCGACTCTATTGATAGAGAGTGTTGTCCTATTACTTATATACCGAGAATGTTGATTAGATATATGTGAATATGTAAGGAATGAACGATTTGCTCTCTCTTATTTGTATGATTATTTGTATATCACCTAAAAATTGATGCATTGCCATGCACTCTTGGTCTCTTACACAGAATGAATGGTGAATACTCCCTGGAGATTGTAACCATATGTAACTAAGTGAGATAAATGTGCAGTCAGATCAGGACGCGAACATGGACTCGCTTTCAGGGCGAATTGCTTTAAACCATTGGACTTCCGGAAAGTTTGCATAATTATTTCCCCTCACCGCGTGGGTTCGATTGTCTTGATTGTATCAGGGTATAGAAGCTGCAATTATCCGCCCCTACCTGGAGTCGTCGGGCTGTTCACCTGTAGCGTTTTCAGGGAAGTTTTCAGTCGTTAGAATGTGAGCGGTTCAAACCCAGTGTATAGAATATAAGCTTTCATATTGCCCTTTGTTATTTTTTAGACTTAATTTTTGTCCAGAGCATACTCAAAAGATTGAGGTATCAACTTAAACTTCATAGTGGATAGATCTATTGAGAGGATGCATGCAAGAATGATAACCTTTCATAATTTTGAGTTATTGCCCTTTGTTATTTTTCAGGCTTACTTTTTGTCCGGAGCAAAACTCAAAAAGTATTGAGATAACAACTCGAAACTTCATAGGTGGATAGATCTTATGGAGGAGGTGTGCAGTGCACAAGAATGATAACTCTACCTTTCATATTTTTAGCTTACCTGAGCACAACGTGCTCAAGGTGAGCTTTTGTGATCGCTCTTCGTCCGGCGTCCGTCGTCCGTCGTGCGACGTGCGTCGTACGTCGTTCGTCGTCAACAATTTGGCTTGTTAACACTCTAGAGGCCATATTTTTTGGCCAATCTTCATGAAACCTGGTCAGAATGTTTGTCTCCATAAAATCTTGGACAAGTTCGAAATTGGGTCATGTGGGGTCAAAAAGTAGGTCACGAGGTCAAATCTTAGAAAAACTTGTTAACACTTAGAGGCCACATTTTTGCCTCTTAGAAAAACCTTGTTAACACTGTAGAGGCCACATTTTTGGCCCAATCTTCATGAAACTTAGTCAGAATGTTTGTTTTCATAAAATCTTATACAAGTTCGAATTTGGGTCATGTGGGGTCAAAAAGTGGGTCATGAGGTCAAATCTTAGAAAAACATTGTTAACGCTGTAGAGGCCACATTTTTGGCCCAATCTTTATGAAACTTAGTCAGAATGTTTGTTTCGAAAAAATCTTGGACAGGTACGAATTTGGGTCATGTGGGGTCAAAAAGTGGGTCATGAGGTCAAATCTTAGGAAAACCTTGTTAACACTCTAGAGGCCACATTTTTGGCCCAATCTTTATGAAATCTGGTCAGAATGTTTGTTTCCATAAAATCTTGGACAAGTTCGAATTTGGGTCATGTGATGTCAAAAAGTAGGTCATGAGGTCAAATCTTAGAAAAACCTTGTTAACACTCTAGAGGCCATATTTTTGGCCCATTCTTTATGAAACCTGGTCAGAATGTTTGTTTCCATAAAATCTTGGACAAGTTCGAATTTGGGTCATGTGGGGTCAAAAAGTAGGTCATGAGGCCAAATCTTAGAAAAATCTTGTTAACACTCTAGAGGCCACATTTTTGGTTAAAGTGGGTCATGTGATGTCAAAAAGTAGGTCAATATGAAAAATCCAACATATGTTGCTCATTTATAATCAGGTGAGCGATTCAGGGCCATCATAGCCCTCTTGTTTTAGTTATTGCCCTTTGTTATTTTTCAGGCATAATTTTTGTCCAGAGCATAAGTAAAAACGTATTTGAGATATCAGTATATTTTTCATAGGTGGATAGATCTTATAGAGGAAAAGTGCAGTGCACAAGAATGATAACTCTACCTATCATACTTTTTGAGTTATTGCCCTTTGTTATTTTTCAAGCTTAATTTTTGTCTGGAGCTAAACTTAAAAAGTATTTGAGATATCAACTTGAAACTTCATAGGTGAATAGATCTCATTGAGGAGGAGTGAAGTGCACATGAATGATAACTCTACCTTTCATAATGTTTTGGTTATTGCCCTTTGTTATTTTTCAGGCTTAATTTTATCACAGTGACCTTGACATTTTACCTGTAGACCTAAAATAGAGGAATTAGTAAGTCTTCACATGGGCTTCATATCTACAATTACTTTAAGCAGTCTTCATTACTAAAAATTTTCTTTTAAAAATGAAATATTCCACTCTCTAACACATCTTCGAGAGAGCAAGCGTACGGCGGGGGATGGTCATGTCAACATGGCTCTTGTATTACATATGATATAGTTCTTCTATTTTAATTGTCTACATTTAGATTGTGTTTGATATTCCTGATTTTATATTAGTTTTGAATTACCTCCTTAATTAAAACCCAGTTAAAAGGTATATGTTTTGTACACATATTTTGAATGAGTTGTGTATATATATTGTTGTCCAACGTTTTTATTATCTAAGCAACTGGCATGGCAAGCCTCCAGGAAAATTTATGTAAAGTTAGTTACCGCTTTATATTTTAGTTTCAGACGTTTACTTAAACCCGCCGCTCGGACGAAATACGCTGCATTAAGTTTACATTCAGGTGCAATGTTTATACAACTTACATCAGAACTTTAAAACAGTTTGTTCTTTTTATGTAAAGGTGTATATATTTAAATACGTAAGTATTATCTTCGTCAGAAATTGATTCTAACCCGTGGAGAAACATGTTTAAATTTATTGTAGGAAATGTTGGAAGTGATTGTAGCAAGAGTATCCGGGAATTTCTGTATAGAGGACATTCAAAGAAATAATGTATAGCAAGAGTATCCGGGGATTTCTGTATAGAGGACATTCATAGAAATAATGTATAGCAAGAGTATCCGGGGATTTCTGTATAGAGGTCATTCAAAGAAATAATGAAATGCATTTTCACATGGGTATCTACATATATAAGAAGGATCTAGACTTATGTCTACTCTGAATAGACCATAGTTTAAACTACTACACTGGCATCCTAGTCTGGCATGCAATATATTAAATCTTCTTTCACCAATATTACAAAATTCAAGTAAAATTACTAATACTAGCTATTGTTCGGTAAAGGTAATGTACGGCTGTTCTGTTGTCTGCTGATACTGAGCAGTCAGGGACTTATTCTATTGTCATGTCGCTTTGCCATTATCAATTTTAGCTCACCTGAGCATGCGCTTAGGATGAGGATGAGCTATTAGAATCGATGAATGTCCGTCCGTCCGTCGTCCATAATTAGTTTGTTTGCACTCTAGTATCTTCATTTCTTAAGCAATCATCTTAAAACTTTATGACAATGTCTATTGTCTTATTTGTCGGCCAAGTTCAATTATGGCTGATGTCGGCCAAGTAGGTCAGGAGTATGGCCCTTTTAAGTTTGAAAAGTGCCAGAGTTCACATTGTTTGCACTCTAGTATCTTCATTATTCTAGTTATCATTTACAAACTTCATGACATTGTTTATAGCCATAATCACTGGGGCCATGCTTGATTATGGCTGATATCGGCCAATAAGATCAGGAGTTATGACCCTTTCAATATTAAAAATGCCAGATTACTGTATGCACTGTAGAATCTTCATTTCTTAAGCAATATTTTTGAAGTCATGACAATGTGTAATCTCTTAGTCAAGTTTGACTTCAAATTTTGACCACCGGTACTCTTTGGTTCGTGGAATTGCAATGATTTTATGGATTATGTATTCAGTACAACTATGCTATTATATAGTAACTTGTACAGGCAATGAAGGCAGTGTTTCTCAGGTGAGCGTCATCAGGGCAATCTTGGCCGTCTTGTTTATTATAGCAGTTAAAATATATTTTATTAGCAACTGCATGAATGTAAATCGAATGTTCAAAATCTTTGATAAATCTTTTTTCTTTCTTTTTTTTTTCACCGCTGTCATATTTGCACAACTAACTCGTAATTATAACGAGTACAGTATTAGCAATTTCATTACTTCTAGGAAAAAGCTGTGAAATTATTATAATTTATTTAATATACTTTTCAGTTATTTATGGAACATTTGATACTGCATTTACTTTATTAAAATCATATGCGTATTATTCAAAGCGTGTTTTGGGATATACTCTTATTGATGATTTTTGTTTTGGTAAATAAGTCATCGAAACAGATGACGTCATTGATCTAATTAGCAAAATGCTCGAACAGACTTATATATTTTACCCTTATTAGATTGCACTAAATCAGTACTGCATTACGTTTATCTATAACTGTTTGAAGTACTGCGTCAAACTGCCGACACCTGAATGTCTGTTTTCACATTAATGATTCACAAATAATTGTAAAATTCTATTTTCATTTGAAACGAGTTAATCTGCTGTAAAATGATTATTTTCGTCGAGATACAGTTATATTGAGACTGTGTATAAACAAGAGGTCCATTTATATATTTCATAGTTTTAACACTTTACCTCATATAGAGTCATTTTTACGCATTTGCAAGCAGATTAAACCTTGTCAGACTCCTTCCAAAAGCTGTCTGATCAGTGTCTTCTCTATCCATACAATATTGTACCGTCAGCATGGTAAGGGACATACTTAAAGTTTGGTAAACTAATATTCATCAGGTCATAAATCTGTACAAAAAAATCATTAGTGAAAGGGTGAAATTTACAAGAAATTTACAATTGAAACACCTTATATGTAAACTAATCTCCCAGGTGGATTTTCGGCTAGTGTTGCATTCAATGCACTGGCTTTTCCTTACTTGCAACCAGGTTCGATCCTCGGCCAGTCACATGGTGTACAAGAAAAAGTAGTTGGTCGGTCGCCCTTTTGAAGATAATTGAGTTTGTTTTAGTTCTGTCGTTTTCCATCTACATTGAGGAGAACGCAAATAACGCATCAAGTGAACGCTTCCTGCTCGGCGCTCAACATTATGTTTGTGTGGTTCCAGGATTGGTTGAATTGGTCAGGTTAATGTGATTTGGTATGGTATCATACCACATGTCTACGGCGTGATACGGCAGTGTAGCAGCTGTATATTTTTCTCAAATTATCATAGTCTCAAAATGACTGAAATACTGTCGGTGGGACGTAAAATTCCAACAAACAAACTAACATCATTCTCATTCTTAACAAACATTGAAACATCAGAGACAACGCTTTATAGGTACACCGGTGCTTGGAAATCACTTTGAACTTTTCAAGGAGAATTTAGGTGAAAGGAGGTATTTTGTTTTTCAGTAATAATTAAACAAGCATGAGCAAAAAAGCGGCTATGAGCTGAAATAGAATTTAAAAACTCGAAGCAATTACTCTTCCATGATCCTCTAGTTTATGACAATTAGGAGGCACGGCTTACCGTAACCTTGATAATTGATCATCATTTCAACCTTGGAGTCTTAAGACACATCCTCGGTTCCTCCGTAAAAGAATAATTAGTTCACCAAAGAAGCGTTATAATCTTTGGCTGTAATTAGTTGTTATTGTAACAAAAGAATTATTTTGGTTTTGGATTAGGGATTAATCAATATTGCGTTCTAGACACAAAATGTAATATATTTTCTTTTTTTTTTGAGGTAATATTAATCTAACAAACGCTTCTCAAGATTTAGGACTAAACAATATAGTGTAATCGTCGTAGGAACTTAAACTTAAAAATATCAATAATTTTCATTGAAGAGTTCTATCATTTTTAGATGTTTGTGAAATTAGTGGCCTAATAACGTAAAGTTGCCTAGCGACTATATTGAAATCAGTATCATTACGTCACGTCCTGTCCTGCATCACATTCCATGAAGACAAGATAGGATGCGGGGATATTCATTACAAGTGATATTGTCAGTTTATTTCAAAGTATGCGTAAGTTAATATGCCATTTAACCCTTTCCCTCATATAGACTCATTTTGACGCACTCAAGAGGTACCACATAAAGCCTGATCTGCAGAAAAACACAGACCTTACCAAATTTAATTACAAAATCCTCATTTCTAGACCACTGAGGAGCAGCGAACAGCATAAAACCTGATCAGCCTGCGAGTTACTCGCAGGCTGATCTGGTTTTATGCTGTTCGCATAGGTCTTTTCATGGTTTCCTCTATGAGGGAAAGGGTTAAACAGACTATATAAATGGTAACATTTCTGAACAAACAAGATATGACAGTTGTATGTATATAGGGGTGTTTATAGACAGAGTATGTTACGGTTCTCCGAGGACTCATTCGTCATATGGTTCCTCTCCAATTGTTTTTCATCGGGTCAAGCGGCGAAGATTGTGTGGATGTGACTCCTGGCATTTGTAAGAGATGAATTGGTTCACTTGTTTGTAATCTCATGCAAATAATAGATGAATAAAAACAAATCATAGAGAAATTATCAATTAAACAAGATAAGAGATGGATAAGATCTCCGAAATGTTTGATGGTCGGGATGGACAGATAGAATTACGGACGGACGTACGAACAGACAGACAGACAGACAGACAGACAGACAGATAGATAGATAGATAGATAGATAGATAGATAGATTCAATTTGCATAACATTGATATTAACAGAAACGTATTTAACTTGTATATAACAAATTGCTTCTTGTATAATAGAAACGCATTTTACAATCCAAAATCAGAGTGTTACATACTTATATATAGATATACATAGAAAGAGAGAGAGTGAATGCACGTTCTGTAAGAATGTTTTCCTAATTGTTCTGGCATGATTTCTTTATCCGGCGACTAATTATCTCAAGATGAAATAGATGCAACAAATGAGGGATGATTCATTGCCGAACCGTATAGAATGATACAATCCATCGGAGAGACAGCCGGCCACGGTCAGCCACGGTGCCTGGAACAATACAACAGCACTGCTATATTCTCCCAACTGCTCGGATACTGGATATAAACGTTTTGATACACACAATTACTTAGCCGGGCAATGAAAATGAAAATAATCACGTGCTTTGCTTTATTGTAGAACTTAATGCTACGTTTTCTTCTGTGTACATATATGGATGCGATAGCATATATAGATCTGGAGCTATTTATTCCGTTTTTATTTAGGTAGATCTATTTGTGGAAATTTATACGCAAAACTGTGTATCGGCTGTGTAATTAATTAAATAATGAATAATACGTATACAGGAGATAATGAATGGATAAAAGTGTAATATTTTAAATATTTGACATGGAACGTAACGTCAGTGATTTGTGTTCATAAAAGAAGCTTTTTATAAAGCAAATCTGGATTAATATATCGGTAAAAGGAACAGTGACATATTGGAATATGACGTGTGTCTCGGTGCTGCTCGCGCTAATTACGTCAGTAACGTTAGTGATGTCATATCACTCAGCGCCAAAAACTATCATGCAAAATATTCAGTATTGGGATAGACTGAAAGAGGTAAGTTTTGCAAGTCGCTTCTGTTCTTTTCTGTTGAAGGTCCACATTTCTTATACGAATAATATTTACTGCTGACTAAAAAGTATATATACCAACAACAAAATGTGTATTTCATATCTATTTCGTTTTCATACAGTTCAGTCTTAAATTATTAATGCCATACAGGGTCTTAATGTTGTGACGTCACTTCCATTATTTTCTGTTAAAGGTCCACATTTCTCATATACATAAGATGATTTTAGTCTCCTTATAAATAATATACCCACAGTAACTTGAAAATTGCATATACACTATATATATATATATATATATATATATATATATATATATATATATATACATACTTTAAATGTAATACTATGTTGCAGAGACCTGTTACACTATAAGGTCAGTCTAATTTATACATAATTAATGCCATGCAGGGTTTCAATAATACATATTTTTTATACAATACATATTGTAAGTGACGTCACATTTTATTCTCTTCTTTTACCTAATTATATAGATACAAATTAGGATGAATGTAACAACTATTTTGCTGTCTTAGTGCAATATTGAGGAAACTGTTTTGTACATTTAAATTTTTAAGGTGTTCAAAAGACAAATATCATTCCAGAATTTTAGTTTCACGTATAGGCACATAAACACATGTAATGATTCTCAAAATAATAACATAATTTCTTAAATATTATCATCACATATTTCTGATAAACACCTAAATAAGATTTTTGATAAAACACATAAATAAGATATATATAACTTGTGTCTTTGGTTGTATTTACAAGGCTTTATTATTTTCTTACATTAAGGCGTAATAAAAAAAGTTGACTTGTTTCCACTAACCCGACCGACCCTATTTTTTGTACCGACCCTAGACGTTTTTTTTTTTTTTTTTTTTTCGTAGTTTTCAGGCTATTACGGTTTGAAAACGTTTTTCGTCAATTTCTCTAAAAAAAATAAGGTAAAAATGGAAAAAAGTTAATAAAAAAAAAAAAGTTTAGCCGACCTACCGACCCTATTTTTTTCGGAGATGTTAGTGGAAATAAACTTTTTTTTCGCCTAATTATACAGAAAAGTACATACTGAGATTAAGCAAGCCGTAAATATGTATGATGAATCGAGCGATTATAAATTGACACAGAAAAAAAATGTAAGATACTGTTATTCAAAATCTTAATTCACATAGAATTAACTTTTAATTCGGGAAATATATCATGTCTAATGAAGTCTAATGTGTACAGATTATAGATTTGGGTTTAAACATTAAAGATTACGTGGATTGGAAAACACGTTTTATACTAATCTTCCGCGATTGTGTGGACCAGTATTTTTGCACCTGGGGGATCATGGCAAGTTCATCCCCCAACGGTGATCGAACCGTCCGATCCACAATAATTTACCTCCCGATTGACCACGGCGCAATTTAGAATAGATCTGTCAGAATAGAAATATGTTATATATCAACGAAGACAGAATCAGTTGTTTTTTTGTAGAACCGAAATTTGTTCTAAGAACACCAACTATTTTAATAATGTGTCAGAAAATTGAAACGGAGAAACAATAAGTTAGTCGTTTTAACATTATATACACATTGTTATTTTCGCATCTAAATGATATATTACAAAGATATACTATTTCAAATTTATCCGTCATTGAGTTCCTCCAATCTTTGAGTTCTATTTGACGTTTCAGAGACTACACCAATTCGCTGTTAGCTAAGCATCAAAAACCAATTACGTTTTGACGGAATTGTTCGGTAAACCAGTTCCTTGTCACATTGAATCTGTATCAAGTGTGACTATCTTTTGTCAGATCCTGTATTTACTACATGATCTCTAGCTGTTACTTTAAACGCTTAGCGGTTTTCTATAAATTAGAATAAAGTAGCCAAAGGTTCTTCAGCTGTTCAAAATATGAAATAGCGCTCATCTTCACCATTAGCCGTTTCAACTATATTTACAGCTTGTACGTGCATAGGTCTTGCGTGTTTCATCTTTTATTTTCTTTTACCTCGATATTAAAACACGTTTTCACAATTTATACATCATCACTTTACATAAGTTGTAAAAGCACGAACTATATTTTAACACTATGCCTCATATTCATAAACAAATTAAAAATTTTATGAATAATTATTATCATTTTGCAGAATTTTATTTAACAAATTTTCTTTGCCATGCAGACTGTATTGAATCTGACCTAAAATACTGCATGAGCAACCAGAGGAGCTGTCTGATATAGGTCTGCTCTGTTAATCAATGCGTCAAATTGAGACTATATGAGGTGAATAGTCAAATGATTTTTTCTTTATAAACTAAAGAACTATAAGACAAAATCATTTAAATAAAAATGATATTCTTGTCCATATAGACGTTTAATTTAAGAATGCGTGAATTTCATTTTACAAATTCATTTCTGTTTTTAAAGCATTTCACTTGCATTAGCCCATTTTTATACTATTTCAAGCACTTTCCCGCAATGTGTATATTTTTATATCTAAGGATATTTGTGTTTTAGTTGTGTCATAAACTCTCATTAATAGCCAGTTAATAGCACCCCCACCCCGCAGCATGCATCTCCGTAACCCTAGAAACATTTTATTTTCCGGAGGAGCATGCTCCCACCACCACAGTCATATATTGAGCACCTTGTTGAATAAAACTGGATCCGGACCCGCTTTGTTTGATATGTATTCATATACTTATAATCATTGTTTTGGCAGACTTAACTTGTTTATTAAGTGGTTCAAAACATTGTATTAGTTTTAGTTATATGAACTAATTAAGCAGCTGCTCTGGTGATACCTTTTAGAGGTCCAGAACCCAGAGAATCGTTTGTATATCTATTGATCTAATTTAAAAAAGACACTCAAAAAAGAAATGTTTCATTTACATTCTAGACTTTAAACTGAAAAGTGTTCCTTAAACTTAGTTATGTTGAGTTAAAATTAATTTACAAGAAGTGTGTTACGTTTATGTACCTGTGTGACGAGTTAACTTACATTAAAATGTAATAATTACATTATTCTGGAAGATCCAGTGACTAAATTATGCTTTATGTGTACACATTCAATGGTTCAGAATTGAATTATTGGTTAAGAAAAACCTTCGTCATTTCAGTATAAAACAATGCACATACAGTCTTGTATTACTATCTTAGACTGGTATCCCATGTGTGACTCATGCCTCACTATTACAATTTGTATCTCGTTCTGTATGATGAATTATGTTATAGCGAGGCATACTTTCCTAGTAATACCTCGAAATTTAATCCAACATTCAAGATAACCATTATCCCAGCTCAAAACCAAACACAAACACTACCCAAAAACAGTAGCCGTAACCCTCGCCCAAACCCTTACCCTGACCCAAAACACCGAAATAAACAATCCGAGGTATAGAATTTCTATCTCACAACGTGAAGAATACAAAAAAAATCACTGATTCATAACACTTTACTCAGCATTCAGGTCTACAGTTATGTACCTTATGTAACACATCCACTGAACCTCGTGTAACACACCCACTAAACCTCATGTTACACATCCAGTGAACCTCATGTAACACACAAACTGAACCCCATGTAACACACCTATTGAACCTCATGTTACACATCCACTGAACCACGCGTAACACATCCAGTGAACCTCATGTAACACACCCACTGAACCTCGTGTAACACATCCACTGAACCTCATGTTATACATCCAGTGAACCTCGTGTAACACATCCACTGAACCTCATGTTACACATCCACCGAACAGCGTGTAACACATCCACTGAACCTTATGTTACACATCCAGTGAACCTCGTGTAACACATCCACTGAACCTCATGTTACACATCCAGTGAACCTCGTGTAACACACCCACTTAACCTAACGTTACACATCCAGTGAACAGCATGTAACACACCCAGTGAACCTCGTGTAACACATCCACTGAACCTCATGTTACACATCCACTGAACCTCATGTAACACATCCACTGAACCTCATGTTACACATCCAGTGAACCTCATGTAACACATCCACTGAACCTCATGTTACACATCCAGTGAACCTCATGTAACACATCCACTGAACCTCATGTTACACATCCAGTGAACCTCGTGTAACACATCCACTGAACCTCATGTTACACATCCACTGAACCTTATGTTACACATCCAGTGAACCTCGTGTAACACATCCACTGAACCTCATGTTACACATCCACTGAACCTTATGTCAACATCCAGTGAACCTCGTGTAACACATCCACTGAACCTCATGTTACACATCCACTGAACCTTATGTCAACATCCAGTGAACCTCGTGTAACACACCCACTGAACCTCAGGTTACACATCCACTGAACCTCATGAAATAATCCTCTGAACCTTATGTACACATCAACAATTCTAAGCGCTAAGTGTTACTTAAAGTGTTAAAATAGGTAGAAACGTTTTCCACCATTTTTGTTTTCCGAAATATTGAAGAATATGACTTAGTTGATTGACATTATAATTTTGATAACTAACAATGTATGTTAAAGAATCAAATGTTGGGGTATTTTAATAGTGAAACAAGAACAATTAAATACCCTGTTTCGGAATCCAGCAACAATACTTAGCGCTTAGTAATACATGTTCTTATTTTAAATACCTTGGGGCGAATTTCGCATTTCTGATTTATGTAATTGAAATATCAAAATGTTTATTTTTTTATTATTATTATCGTTAAATAACAAGGTAACAGTTCATGCCTGCTTAATCGTGCCCTTGAATATTTATAAGGATAGGAATGAAAGGCTGTGTGTGTGTGTGTGTGTGTGTGTGTGTGTGTGTGTACCTAGTTTAAGAATAAAGTATCACACACGCACAACCAATAAAAATATATACAAAGCAAAAAATGTACTGTTGACATGATTATATCTGTGTATGTTATCATCCCACAATGTCTATTTGAATAATTCATCACGGAAACGGTCATTGAATTATAAATTATAAGATTAAGAGATGTTTTACGTTCATTCGTAAAACTTGTTTTAACAATCCTCCCGTCAATCAGTACCTTATTATTACCAGTGCTTTGCTCGTTGAAATTTTCAAATAAAATGCCCCTTCTAAAACATAGGGCTGTAACGAGTATCCGAGTACTCGGATATTCGCGGATCAGTGTGTGCAAACCGGGGACTAATATTCTACACACGCTGATTCGCGAATTAGCTTCTTTTTGCATGGCTACTAAGAAAGTCTTTGCTTCTGTACGGAAGTACTGACCCATTGATGTCCGAATTACGGTTATGTTTAAACCGTAAGTAAACAATGCCGTCATATAAGGCTATGGTAGTAAACAGAATCATATAAAAATAACGTTTAAAAGTTTTAGCTCAATAATTTTAAGCAACATTTCAAAGATAAGATTCAGAAATCAACTTCATAAAAACAATTTAATCAGAGGATCATACACCATGTTTAAGATGAAGGCAATATCAATCCATTTATCAATTATTACTGTAGAATCAGGAGGTCGTTGGTTCGATACCCGGCCGCGACATATCATAGTCGTAAAACGGTAATGGTATAGATCCTTTTCTTGGCGCTCATCGGGTTGTCAGTCCGACCATCTCTCCGTTCGTCCGTAGACACAATTTTGTGTGCGCTTCTTCTTCTTCTTCTACAGTTTTTCTTTGTCAATTCTGATGAAACTTACAGGACAGGATACTTTCTACTATGGGAACTTGTGCACATGCAATTTTCATTATGACTTATCAACGATTACAGGATTTATGCCACTTTGAATTATTTCCCTTTATAGAATATATAGTGAAAAATCTTGTGTGTCTAGGAGTTTTTAGGAATGAGATATGATATGGGAAGAGGAAGATTGGGATTGATTTCCATGTCAGTAGGGTAAAGGTCAAGGTCACTGTTACTAAAAATAGTTTTGCTTCCCTGGGGCAACACTTGAAAACTTCATTTCGCGTCATTTGAAGTGTTTCTTGTTATTAATTATGATTAATCAACTTTTATAGGTTTTATTGTCCTTTTTATTAATTTGTATTGCCTTTTTATTGAATTTGCAAATATGTCCCCCTTAAGACAGCTTCAGGCTTTATGCAAAAATAAATAAAACATTTCCTGACTTACCATAGCCAGCAGCCTTGACTCTTGATATGGTTTCCTTCACAGTTAAAACAGTTGAATGGTATTTGTAGACATTTTTTTATAATTGCATATAAATGCACATAATGCATTCATATTCCTTTTATTTGTATCCCTGCATTTCCATATTTATATGAAATAGCATTTACCAAGGACAGCTCACCAGCATTGGGTCTGGTCATTTGGGATGTTGGGGGAATGGGGTATGTGAGGTTATCCGTTAGCATTTGGCTAATGAACATTTCAACAAAATACCTTACACTTGAAATCGCCGAAAACTAAGTATAGGTTAGTTCATAGTTGCCTTCAACTACACGATATAGCCACGATGGCGGAGCCCGAGTGACTATGTCGTGTAGTTGAAGGCAACTATGAACTAACCTATTTAGCACATGGTATTTTCCGTCCACTAGCGACAAAACGTCACAAAAGTGTGAGTTATGTGGTGGCATAGTCCACACTTATTGAATTTTTACAAAAGTGTGGACTAAGCGTTATAGTTCACGGTGACTATGAAAAAATACTGGCACCTGATTGGACGAGAGGAAAATGCCATGTGCTAACTGAAATTAACATATGACATTTTCCAATCTCGTCCAATCAGGTGCTAGTATTTGTTCATAGTCACCGTGGACTATAATGTGTAGTCCAACACTTTTATAAAAATCAATAAGTGGACTATGCAACCACATAACTCACACTTGTGTAGTATCATTAGTAGAAGGAAAATGCCATTAGCTAAACAGCTTAGTTCATAGTTGCCTTTAACGTCAAAAGGCAACTATGAACTAACTTATACTAATACTTGAGAAAGGTGATATAAAACATGAACTAATCATTTAATGTTACGTCTACTATGAAATGTGTTTTTAGAGAGGGGGTGGGGAGAGAGAATGTGTATGTTTGTTTGCGTGTTTGAGGATATCTATTCTAAATTGTGCTAAAATTTTCCTGAGATTGTTCTACTCGTCGAAATTAAAATTTGCATTGGAAATCGTGTAGTTAGATTATTTGTCTTGTTTTTAGCTGTTTATATCCACCTATTACACATTCATAGACAAAACCGTGACAAACGGTTTGCTCTCAAAATGGGAATCATCAACCTGTCTCTGTCACCGATATATCTACGACAAAGATTTGTTTTAAGTGTTGCTGCTTACTGCATTCGAATTCTTAAGTGCCTGGGCAGATTTTGCACTCCCGGCCATGTTGCATACTCGTCCATACGTACTTCAGATTGTTTATTTCCGTGTATCACTACTATATTTGTAAATACCATGTCCTTTTCTGATTGTTTTTATATCAGTTACTTGATGAGATGTCATGAAATGCATTTATCTCAAAAGTAAAATTTCCTGTACTTGACCTTTAGTTTCTTGAAAGTGTGAGTTAAATTCGACCCGTATCGTAATACAAATTCTTAAGATGAGTGTTCCCTCTCTCTGAATACCAAAGTATTCATTTGCACATTTCTATTGCTTAATGATAATAACACTCATTATGAGGCGGTAATCGTATCGCCATTTCTCAAATACATATTTAAAGAAGCTTTTATTTATCGTTAATATATATAATGTAATCGAAATATTTGTTTTTAAATAATTAAAAGAAAATAATAAAAATAAAAATAAAAAACAGAGCTAAAACTTTTTTAACATTTATCCATACTTAACAGCAAACTTAACCTTGAACGACTCTTTAGCCATATCGACAATAGCATTATTGAACAAGATAATTATGATAAAACAGTTTAAAGTACATGAAGTTAGGGGATTCCTTGAAAAAACAGGATCAAATATAGATATACATGTACTTCCATTGTATAAGGTATTCTTGGTTTCAATTAGAGATATAAAATACTGTCATAAAGAAAAACAGACTCTCAATAGATTCTCATAAATACATGAAACATTTATCCTTGATATGGGTCTTTAAATTCAGTGCCGTCATACATTAATATATACACAGTACGTATACGATTAATCATTAATTGCGTAGGAATTTAATATACTGGTGACTGTTCACTGTGGAACGAGCGTCCATCTCGAAAGTGGGAGGTCGTTGGTAAAAAGATAGAGAAGGGCACCACTTTAGTAGAGTGCTCTGAATCCGGACCCGAAGATGCTGGATTCTAGCTCCTGCTCATCCTAAATATTTTGTATGGTCGGTTCAATCAAAGAACCGCCGGGGTTTGAGAAGAAATTGTATAAGATGTAATGAGTTATTTCCAACTCGAAGTAAACTGTTTAAGGTTCGGATACTCCAGTATTTTCTGGCAATATTCATTGATTCTACATAAAAGCTGGCCCTGATTTTGACATGAATTTTAGTCTTAATGTAACTTTAATTTCCAAATTATTGCGTTTAATTTTGTAGAATATTAACTTGCATCTGTTTCAAAGAACAATAAATGTGTCCTTGTTACACGCTCGTGCGAGCTTATTGCGAACATTTCTTTGATTTCCTTAGCGAGTAATTACAATATGCCTGCATACAATGCGTTAAACGTATACGTAAAATAAATTTTACTTCATGAACCAGAGCGGAGCGTTTTTATTTTGTTAAACAGTATTTTCGTTCCCAGACGAATCTATGAGAATCTTTATCCTATAGCAGATACACAATATTCAATTTATCATTTTTTTTTCTCTTTTACTGTCTGCTGTCTTAATCTGTCTGCAAAATGCGTGAAAAGCCAAAAGGGGCTAACAAACCTTTTTTGGAACTCGGCTTTACAAGATGAGTGGTTGAAAAAAAGCGACACTCACACAATGTGTTGTGTAACACAAATCAGATTTAGTTTGAACTGTATAAGATTATTTTGTCTAACGCCCTCTTTTCCCCCACAATCTTGATGGACTGTTTGATAAAACCCATAGTTAGATTTTCCCTAACAATACTTTGTTTGTAGGAGGTGAAAAATAATCGGCGATTTAGCGCAATAATTTGTCGAATTTCTTTAATCTAGGGATCTATTTCTCTCGCGGAGGAAAGTGACATTGTTTGTATCATAGACAGTGGTTGTAATTGGAAATTATTTTGCACGTTATTTGGATACGTGTGCTCGCGTAGTAATAAATCACAACATATTGTACCTAAATGGGATTTAGGATTCAAATCACATACGAAATTAAATTTTAAGTTGCCAACACTGTATCGACATGGTATTGGTTTCCGTGAAAAATGGATTAGTTTCTGAACATTTTGTCTACTGAAAACATACATGCTGCTTATTGTGTTGCATCCGGATTGTAATCCGTGAATAATCATTGATTTACGAAATTTACTTTCGTAACAGACTCTCTCTCTCTCTCTTTCTCTCTCTCTTGCGTCTGTATTCTGATCGCATACCAACTTCCCCAGTATCCTAGAAATCTTAAGCCAAAATCATCTTTCCATCCAGTCTTTATTTTACTTTTTTACATATTTCCCAAGTTCTCCCATTTTATATTCATCAAACTACTCATGTGTCTTTACGTATTCACGGACGGACAGATGCAAATATAGACATATATACTCGTGAAAAGTTTTAACCCAAGATCTGTATAGCATTCATAAGATATCACAAGAATCTCTCACATGTATCTCGATCCTAAATAAATGACACTTTTACACGAGCATTAACTATCACAAAGCCCGCGCTGAAATGAACGTATAGGTATGGTTTCCTGTCAGTAACTGTCACTTTCAATTGTCTAGATATTGCTGGAATCTCTTATATATTGAAGAATAAAAAAACTATTCTGTTTCCGACATTCTGCTGGTGCATTTTGCCTGAGATCAAGATTTGTTATACTTTGATTTGCAATGCATACGAATATTTAAGGAGTCGAATTTTCGGTTCAATGACATCCTTGAACTGCTCCCGTCGTCAAAGCAAGATTTTGAAAAAAGACGCATATCTAGGAGTAGTATTATACACCCCTTCTTTGGCAAATCTGGAATGTAATTTACAATACTCAGTGTTTTAACCTCTAGCTATAACGATAAAGCACGTGCTGATATAAGAATTATTTAACTGGTAGCGAATGTAGATTTTTTTTGTGTGAAAAAGGAAGTATATGTTTCGAAAGTCTTCTTCAAATATCGAATCATTAATTCTCAGCAAATGAAAGAAACATACAGCTTAGCCTGTCGTGGTACACGTATAAGCCCAGGGATGTTGGAGTCGATTTAATGACAGGAATTTAATCTAATCAATTTACTTTCGGTTGGAGAGAACGACAATAAATTGTATATTAGAGTTAGGCGAAGCTGATGGGAGAAAGCTGCATGCAATTACCATTATTTTTCAAGTCAGATAACCTAGGTTGGAAGATATGTGACTGTGACCTCGTATTTGCAAATGTATACATCTGCGTTTAACTTTCAATAACACATCAAACATGCACGGTGTCAGGGTGTTTGTTTGTTAGTTTGCTTGTTTGTTGGGTTTAACGTCCCAACGAAAGTATTTCAGTCATATATATGCTGAGCGCAAAACAAGCGAGTACCATTTTTACGACACAGTTATGTCGCGGCCGGTGATCGAACCCACGACCTCCCGAGTCGAACGCTCTAACCACTCAGCCACCGGGGTCGCTTGACTTGGTGTAGTACCATGCCACTTATCTATGACGTAATATCGCAGAGAGGCAGCACCATGGCGATCTCATATAGTCGAACAAGTACAAAAGTGCTGCCTGTGGCAGCACATTGAAATAAGCACGGCGGGAAAGAAAAACAGTCTGATAATAATTTTTATGTGGGTCAACAGGTAAACAAATTGTTTTTATTTTTACATAGCCTTTATTGAGATGTGAACTTGTTTACATAAGTATATAAATAGAAAACTAGTGCCAAGACTTGAAGGGAATCTTAAAATGAAAAAACAAGAGGGCCATGATGGCCCTGGATCGCTCACCTGAGTATACGGTTACCCAAGGAACATCAGTCTGTATTAAAACATTTTGAAATCTGGCCAGTAGTTTTAAAGGAGATGATCCCTGTAAAGTTTTCCCTATATACATAAAAGGCAAATAAGCCCCGCCCCTGGCGGCCATGTTTTTTAATGGATCAGAATAATTTTAGCAACTTTGGTAGAGGTTGACCCATGGAACATCTGTACCAATTTATTTTAAAATCTGGCCAGTAGTCATAACATGGACAACACATCCCAGTGAAGTTCCATCCACATTTATGGTTGTTTTGGGTGGGTACAAAGATATTGTTTAGATAGGATATGTTTTTGCTTGACACAGGTTGTTTATTTCTAAGCTAACTTAAAATATTTATGATTTCTCACATCCATCAAAGCCATGTTTACAGTCGATACACAATTGTATCGATTAATACCATAAGTTGAGCACTACGAAGAAGCACTGACTGGATTTCTGGAGACAAAACTTTGTTTGGGAGACTAAATCATATCATATGCCAAAACATAAATCAAAGACAGTCGGTGCATTAATTTAATTTTTTGTTTTAAAATCCTATCATACCCAGAAATGATGTCATCATGAAAGATGTAAAAAAATAATGTCCCTGCCTGGGTTCCAGCCCAAAGTGGTTCAAATGCAAAATAATTGATGTTGAATGATTCTGCTTATCTGGCATGTGCTGTAGGCCTATCTATCATTCACAAAACTGACATATATACCCACCCCTTGGGTGCTTGTGGGATCAGATGCAAATAACTGCTATAAATACTTTGCATACCCCCTTATTTGCTTGCTTTTTGGCTACATTTATTGCAGAAACTGAACATATTTCATCATAGCCTCAGCCCAATATTAATGGTATTTAATGGGTTTTTTATAACTCTTCCAAACCCATCCCTCTATACAGATAATAAGAATATAACAATCAAATTAAAAGTTCGTTTAGTTTGTACTTACATGCATGTTTTCATTTGAACAGACACAAGTTTCTCGAGGCTTGCAAAAAAGTACCGAGATACATTCTGGCTCGAGATAAGATCAGAAAAAAACTCACATTAAATCATATAAAAGATGTTTATATGTTTATAATCGTAACTCTGTGTACTGATATTCTCATTCTTACAAAACACAAAATATTGTAGGAGTCGAAGACAGATCTTCAATATTGTCAAATTGTAAACAATTTACCATACTTTCGTTTTTACCGGAAGTTACATATCAGAATTAAAAAAAAACATCAAACCCTTGTAAATAAATGATACTTGATGACAATTACCACAATAGTTCAAAAGTTGTTGATTATAGAAATAATACTGAAATAACTTACATCTATGACAAATCTTGGTTAGACAAGTAATCTCGATGCCAAAGTGCCATCGATTATTTTCCAATCAAATATATTAATATTGATTTTGTTACGCTTTCATTTAAGCAAGGTATCAATAAATACTTTTTTGGCTAGAATTCATAAATGAATAACAAACCCAGAGTAATGTATTATCATACCTTCCTATCTAAAACATTTTACGTAACATAAATAATCTCTAAGAAGTATAACCTCACTACAAAATTTCGAAGTTAAAACTCTTTTCAAAAGTAATGTGTTTTACTTACTTATACTTACAATAAACATGTACCAAAGTGAAAAAATACGAACTACATACAATTTTAACTTAAAATTGTACAAATTCATGAAAAAAGTATTTATTGTTATAAAAGAGGCGAAACAGCCTCGTTTTCGTGTCCATAGACAATCTACGAAGCAAATACAATATGCCCGGCGGTGATCCGCCGTGCAATAATCCCCAAATGACTGGAATAATGTCGATGGAGCGTTAAACCTAAACAAACAAACACACTTATGACGTTGTCATGTCAACACAGACACGGTGGAAATTGCCAGTATGTTAGAAATCTGTTGTTCATTTAAAATCAATAACTTTTATATTTATTTATGATTTTTATTTCCGTCGACAAATACGGTTTTTATTCTACTTATATACCGTTTTATTTGAAGAGATATTTGTTTACAGTCCCGCCGTAGGCTCTATTGATTTTTCTATTGTTTATAAAAAATGAGCCTCCGTGAAATAAAATGCATTAAAGCTGCTACACTGTTTAACTGTAGGTGCCTGTGATTTTTTGTTAAGGCAGAAAAAGTTCTCTTTCTGGTCTCCAGCAAATAAAAAAGAGGGTCGGTAGGTAGGGATTTTTTTTTTTTTTTTTTTTACATGAAACGACAGGTAAAAAAGGAAATTTCTTTTAAAGGCGGAAAAGTAAAAAAAAAAAAAAAAAAAAAAGGGGGGGGGGGGGGTCGGTTGTTAAAAAAGAGGGTCGGTTGGGAGACCAGAAAACTTTTTTTTGGGGGGGGGGCTAATTTGTTTTGTGTATTTTTAGGTTATTTCATATTTTCCTGAGTCTGTGTCTTAGGTTCAGACTCACGAATCCAAAACATGAATGTCCCCCTTTTTTTGAGAAAAAAAATTCATTACATACACACCATGAAATTTGTTTAACATTCTATCGTAAATTAGAATGTATACTTTTTGCCGATGATATACGAAAGATTGACACATCCGCCGTACAGTCCAGATGTGGCTGCAATGGACTTTCGGTTTTTTCCGGAGGTTAAGTCCCAGCTACGAAGAATACACTTTATCAGTGCAGATGAACTTAAACTCGAGACCGAGAGAATCGTATCATCGTTTGACAGTCAATGGTATAGGGACACATATGACGAATGGGTTACGCGTCATAGAAAGTGCATAAGGACATGTGGGTGGGGACTTTATTGAAAAGGTTTGAACGATTCGACGCGACGATAATTTTGGCGTCGTCTGACAGTACAGTATGCGCCGGATGGCAGTGAGTGACCTTGTTAAAACTTATGTAAAAAATCAATTATAATGTCTATCTTTACGAAATTTTATCATAATGCTCAGGAAACATCAAAGTTATTAGTAAAGTGATAATTGCGTCTCTAACTGAAAAATCGTTTGAGTTATGAATAAAGTCCACGAACTTCTGGGACAGCCCTCGTATTTAAAGATGTGTTTTGTTTTTAGTTTAAACCTTATGTTTGTTTGTTTGTTTGTTAATTGGGTTTAATGTCCCACCGACAGTATTTCAGTCATTTGGAGACGATGTCTACTTAAAACAGATATAGTGGTGCCACACTGCAGTATCACGCCGTAGACATGTGGCATGATACCACACCCAGTCACATTATCCTGACACCGGGCCAACCAGTCCTGGAACTACCCCTCTATGCTGAGCGCCAAGCAAAGGAGCTATACCAGTACCATATTTTACGACTTTGGTATGTCGCGGCCGGGGATCGAACCCACGACCTCCCAATCCGAGGCGGACGCTCTAACCACTCGGCCACCGGGACCGGTTTGAATCGTAGCTACATAGTCTGAGTCACATAGCGATTATACGAGGAGCGACTATCTGATTAACATGCCTAATCCTAGATATGTATCTCGCCCATTTAAAGCCAGCCTTTTTCTTAATGATATGCCGATGAGCCATTTGGCTGTCAATGGCCTATTTATTAATTTAATCATTATTATACCTACGTTCGACACAAACTCAAAATAAATATACAACCATGATCTCTCGTTTATCCGAGCCTATGATATTATTTCCCCCTTTGCACCTGGAAATAACGCAGTTTTATTGTAGAATTATCAGATAGGTGGATTGGGACCGAGGTGTATAGACTACATACTCAAAGGGACTACATTCATCCATAAAGTGTCTACGTATAAACATGTACTATACTCAAATACTGGCTTTGACGATTGACATGCACAGTTGCTGCTATTATAGAGGAGTATTATACCTGACTGATAAGCCCAGTGAAATGTAAAAATACTACATTTAACCAACGTTATGAAAGGTACTGTAACATAGAATATAATGACTATATGTCATTATAATGTTAATTTCATTGTACAAAATTTCGTTTTACCTAAGTCAACTGAAATGCACGTTTCGGCTCATGTTCCGTCAAATCGTTCATCAACAAATGATTTGTTTATTTAATGGTTATAGCCGAATTTAAAGATATAAATGTAGGTTCATTCGATTAGGCAGAAAACAGAACTTCTCAGCAAATTCTTCCAATCCTGTCAACAATGTTAATGTATATCACTATACAAGTATAGTTGATAAAGCATGGCCTCATGCCAGCTATAACTTTCTTTCTTTCTTTCTTTCTTTCTTTCTTTCTTTCTATTCATCTGATTAATGGCTCTTATATCCCACCGACAACATTTCAGTCAATTTAAGAACTATAACTACATGACACAGATGTAAAAGTTGCTACCGATGATGATGATGATGATGATGATGCAGATGATGATGATGATGATGACACAGTAACTATATAATATACCATAAATATGAACCTTACGGTTTTATGGATAACAAAGTCTCTTAAAAGCCTACCAATGATCACACTTTCTATATCACAAACTTGTGTTGTACCCTTGACAGTGCTTAGAGAAAACAGATAAACACATCTGATAAACATAAACGTTTGAAACATTCTTTGATACCAACATTTTATTCAATTAAGTACGTCAGCTGCAATAGTGATAAGACCTGGAATTTAAAGGATAACACCAGGTTTATCCAGCGGTCGCTTCATACCAGATACAAGCAACATGTATTGTGTTTAAAATTTGATTCATTGAAGTCCTAAAAAACACTATTCATACGTATCTAGATTTGTGACACCCACGTTATGAAATTCAATGCTGATTTCACCAAATATTCACAATGCAGATATCAATTAAACCTTTTTTTATATAACATGCTAAAGTGTCCTCATATAATTTAAACTATAAACTAGTTTCTTAAGTCGCTTAGCGCTTGGTTTTAGATTTCATCTAAACCTTCCACATATTCATATATACTAAAGGTCTTCCCCTCCTGATAGCAATATTCCATATCTTGCAACTGGATGATTATATTTTTATGAAACTTCGTCATTTTGAAGATATTCAAAAATAAAAATATTTCACCAAGAGTTTTTAATTTCTATATAATTTGGTGGAGATAATCCGCATGACAGTTAACATTGAAGCCTATGGAAATATGTATTTTCTGTGACTATGAAAAACTGAATTTGATTTATGAGAAAAACTCATGGTAAAAAGATGCATTTTATGATTTTGTACCAACTTTCGTGAAAATTTTTTTTCAGGGGAGATAACTCATGGCAACAAAATAATCTAGGGAGGGGGGTAATAAAAGATCTTCTGTCACTTGTCATAACATGGCAATTGGCCCCTAAGATTACCATTGTTTGACACCTTAAAAGCTTATATACATGTGTATTGATAAGTTATATGCATGTCTTTGATGCAATTGATCGCTGTTAGGATGGAAAGACCTTAATGTTCTTTTCGCATACTGTGATGACACGATGCATACGTTATCTCTGGACATCCGAAACATGTTCTGTTGTATTTAATATTTCTCCATATTGTACATCTTTGTACATCGATGGAAGTGAAGATCTGCTCGAAGCCACATCAAGTCAACGTCGGAAACCCACGAGTGTTCATCCCGTTACTCTATACATCGACATATGTAATATACTATTAGGCAGCCGTAGGTATCCGACGCTGACATCAAGAGTGCCTTGGTGCTGTGGAAACGTTCAGGACTGCAGAACAAAGGTGTTTGGTTCGAGCTAAGTAAGAGGCAGACATATCTCATTGCCTTCCTAGACGCCAATTACCAAAGGGGTTAGACACGAATGATGCGTCATAAATCATTATATATAATGCTACTATTATATAGTGATTAAAGTCCCACCTGTCGTTACAAAACCCGGATAGGAACCGCTGAAATGGATCAGTATAAGTTTCCAAATCGGCATAGAATAGGTTAGTTAACCCTTTCCCTCATAGAGGACACCATGAAAAGACCTATGCGAACAGCATAAAACCAGATCAGAAGGCTGATCGGTTTTATGCTGTTCGCTGCTCTCAATGGTCTGGAAATGAGGATTTTGTAATTAAATTTGGTAAGGTTTAACTGTGGTTTTCTGCAGATCAGGCTTTATGTGGTACCTATTAAGTGCGTCAAAATGAGTCTATATGAGGGAAAGGGTTAATAATATATCTTCGTTGAAGCGACTCTAATGTAAAGCTGTGATTGGAGCTTGATCCGTGTGACTGACTATATTATCATCACTATGTTCTTCTGAGTTATAGGGGCCGTGTTGTATTGACTTTTTTTTTGTCACATTATGTATCCACACTGTAGTAGTGCCTCCCACTGACAAACAGTAATCGAATATCTAATATTTTCTGACGCAAAATCATGTCTTTCCCAAGTAGACAAACTTAGAAAATAGGCCGAACGAATACATTTTACTCGTATATAATCCCAACATTTTTTTCTTTCTTTACCTGAGAATCAAAGCCGCGACTGTACAAGTTAGTAATAGTTTATTGTACGTGTCTACAATAGATAGTAATTATGCAAGCGTACATAGAGATCGGACCTATCATCACTTCAGATTGTCACCTCCTTCCAACTTGTATAGTAAGGAAGCAAGCCAGTACTGTACTCGCATATGTAAAATCGAAATATGTTAATTTGATTTTATTATATGTATAATTTACCAAGCTTGACGTTTGTTTCATTTTTCTACAACATCCATTGCTCAATTTTACTGTATATTATCTCTTGATACGATTTCAAAATGTAATTTATGGCCACTTAATTTTGAATGCATTTTAAATATGTCTGTATCCTGGAGTCATCGTGTAGTTGATTGTAGACATTGCTGACAAGAAAGACTCAGTTTGGGGCATTTTCTTCAATAAATCGTGTTCTTTCATCGCTTGGCACAATGCTATAAACTAAACATTTCTATTTCCGAATTCAAGTGTAAAACCACAACATAGGGGCATTTCCGTGGGGATTCAATGCTGTGTCATTTCAAAAATCAGGCGGCCTTTCCCTCAATTTCCAGCTTATTATGTTTTTACAAGAGAGTTTATTTCTATACTGGCTGCACAGCTTCAGTACTATATTGAAATGTCGCATCCGTCTGGCAAAGCATGTTTAAAGTTTCTGTCGAAGTAGTCACACTAATTATCGTCAGTTTGATTGAACATCTTGAATGGAGGTTTTTCCACCACTTTAAAAGATTTTCAGACATATTTGGATGTCCACCTTATTAAAACTGGAGGAAGACCCCGAGTGCACTAGGGCACAGAGGGTAGAACCAACGACCTACCACAAGCTAGCTTGGAGGCTTTCTAGCATGGAAAATCTAAGTTGTCATGCCGGGAATTAAACCCACAGCGGTGAGGGGCATAGTGATAATAGGGCTTTATGCACTCGGCCACGGAGACCCCATATATATGCAATGTAATAGGGCAGTTTGGAGAAAAAATATGTTAACAACTTCAACATTGTTGTATATAGTTTTAGACATTAACGGTATTCCAAATTTCAACAGTACAATGATGCGTTTGAGTTTGTATTTCGTTCATATTCGCTCATTTTCGGCGGAGTTGTGGCCCTTGGACTTCGAAAAAAATATAAATTATAAACGATTCCATTACTTTTCACCACTGAGATAGTTGTATCATGAGGAAGTAC
>CM037781.1:12372706-12422706 GCA_021229015.1 Solen grandis
GGTTTGTTTTATCAAACATGTCATCAAGCATTATGGAAAGTCGGCCAACATGTCCCATTCCTCAACATTTAGATGGTCATTTCCTCCTAGCTCATCAAAAAACTCATACAACATGTTAATGTAGTTTATCAACTCAGGGTTAAAAGGGCTAAAATATACAGGCTCGAATTCCACCAAAAATACTTAGCGCTGAGAAATACTTTAAAACTTAGATGTGAATTCTATCATTTTGATTATCTAATAAAAATACCCTAGAATTTCATTTCTTAACAAATATGATTAATTAACATTGTAATATGGTATGTCAATTTAGTTTGACTTGAATATTTCGTATTTAATATTTGGGTACTTTTATTAGAGAAACAAAATTCATGAAAATCTTCCCTACGTATTTAAGTATTACTTAAGGCTAAGTATTGTTGGTGAAATTCGGGCATGATGATATTTACATATTTCAATCATTCATAAAATGTATATGTTATGATATAAGGTACACATCAGGTGAATCGATATAAACGTGTTATCACAAAATTGTATAACTATGTTGTGTAGCCAGTCATGAGTTATGGCCCGCTTTACGAAAAATTTCTGGGCTGGATATATCATTTGTTGCAAATATATGTGTCAGAAACTCGTATATACAAGACGAAAGAGGGTAGTATAAGTGTTGTATCGTGTAGAAAGTTTTAGTTTAAAATTTATTAATTTTACATCGATTACGAAACAATTTTTCCTAACTTATATTAATCACTCTCGATGGCTTTGGTGGCGGCGCATGTGTTTATTATTGTGGGAGGAAACCGGAGAACCCGGAAGAAAACCAACGTGTCTGGACGGGCGAGCACTGTACCTTCTCACGTACGTGACCAGGAATCGAACCCGGGATGCATTGGTGAGAAGCGAAGCGCATTAGGCACATGAAAAGTTTATATCGTGTAGAAAAGGTATATCTTTAAAAATATTATATTTACAAAAATATAATGAAAATTCGATGAAAACGTTCAACTATAGGCAAGGAAACGCGGGCTTTGTGTGTATGTGTGGTGGGGAGGAACATATACTTAGAGCATGAAAATACATTTCATTACATTTCTGAAAAGCATGTTAATTCCGTTTTATCATACAAACACAGACCTGCTCTTCCTAAACTTCGATGTGGTGTGACTCTTACGTTTGGGAACGGGTTGGTATGAAAAATTTTTTGTAAATTGTGAGTTATGTCCTTATAGTTTAAATGTATAAGAGGATTAACAGCATGAACAATGCGCAAGAATAGTTTAACCTGAAATGAATTATTTACCAAAGCGTTTTCCTATGGGAACTGTCATATGAATACACATTATTTTATTGAGACCCAAAGCTTATTCATGTAATAGTAAAATACAATATAGTAGGTATAGATTTTTATACAATCAGTAATTGTTAGGCATACCGCTTATAAATACTAATCATAGTTGGGTTTTTTTATTTTATAACTCCTTTCGTATCCTAAATTGCTATATTTTAGTACACAGGACTATGATGTAAATATCAGTCAATTCACAAGATCAACAAATTTCTGAAACAGAATGAACGGTTGGGGACAATATAACATGCTTTGTTATGGCAAATATTTTATTATTTTTATTTTTATGATTAATTGAATCTGTTTCTTTAGTACACTTCACATGTATTCTTTTTGCAACATGGCTATACCATATTTATTTACAATCTTTTACAGCTCAATTCTCATGAGTATGGCCATATAATTTAAACACGTTTTAGGCAATGGCATTTATAGGAAACGTAAATTAAAATTATGTCGTATTTCCCTGCAAAGTAAGGTATTAATGGAAACCATTTAAATGTTTTAAACGAGCTCGGTATGTTACATGTCGTATATTGGTCTTCTTTATGCTGCTGACACAAACACAGTAAAATTTAGACAGAAACGTGTTTTTTTTTTTTTTTTTTTTTTTATAAACTACAGGATTGCGATCAAAACTTATAAAGCTGACAGATATATTTGGATTTTCTTTCGTGAACACAGGAAAAATTGTCAGCCAAAATTATGCAAAAAATAGTTCTTTAGGTACGACAATCTGCCGTAAAACTTTTTTCTTCAACATTCGCCTGCCTCCATATGTACATCTAATTTTGTTCTGATACGTCAAGGAATCAATCTAAAATGCAAGACATTCCTTCTTGGAGCTGCAATAACGGTAGGGAGAAAGTAGCATAGATTTTCCATTCCAGCTTGGAAATCCTTAATGCTATTCTCCTGGCTGCCCTTGTCTTCTCTACTAATGACTTATGTTATGGTGATATCTAAAATTCATTATTTTCTCCAGCAGAGCTAGAGTCTAGTGCCATTGTTTAAACCTCATACGTATTAATCTTTTGATGAGTACAATTTTATTTACTTCGTGACAACAAAATGCTTGATTTATTAACATTTCCTTGACTTATTAAATTAAAAAGAATGTCTATATAAAACAACTGGCACTGCGTTTTTTTTGTGTTTTTTTTTTCATGTCTATAAGTATCTAGTATATTTCAATCCTTATAGTATAAAACTTTCAGCCATAAAAATCTTTTCTCTGTATTCAGTATGCGTATAACGTTTCAGCGGGTTACCACTAAATGTAAGTGTGCGATTAATTTTATTTGATAATCAATTTTGAGTAGGAAGTAGAATGTACATGTGACATTCTTTATGTGTTGTGAATGTATCAGTAATTTGAATAATTGTGTATATTACAATATAGTGTTATGGCGCCTTATCAAAAAATGAAAGCACAATTTGGAGTCGGCGATCTGGATTAATGATTTTAAAGAGGGAAACAGTTCCCCAGGTTAGTTAATGAACATTTAAACACAATACTTTACAGCTGGATTTGTCTGAAAGAAAAACTTACGAAATACATGAATGATAATGAAAACATGGACTGATCATGAGAAAGTTACATATATTTAATAGGTCATGGTATACACCTGTTATCAACATGTGATTTTTAGGGAAAGAGAGAAATTGTATGTTTGTTATCGTGTGTGAAGATTTATGTATTCTAAAAGGTGACCAAATGTTACTGAGATATATTTAATCGTCGAAATATTTATATGTGCATTAAAAATCGTGGCTGCGGATTAATATCTGTCTTATTATTGCTGTTTATTTCCCCCTTTTACAGACTAGGAATACGTTTCCAAATATGGTTTTGCGTGCTACTGCCAAAGCTACAAAATCCTGTGTGCGGAGCTATAAAAGAGCCCTATAATTCAAAGTCTCTAGAGGACAAGTTTTGTTCGTACCAGCGTTACACAGTGGATAATTATGCTTGCATGACAAACTCCTGTTTGGGCGTAATACATTCTTTCACATATCTTATATGAATAAAGTTCACAACATTTTTTTTATATGATTTATTTATCATTTTTTTATAGACTTTATCACGGCATACTACGAACGATAACTCTGCAACTATGCGTAAGTGAGAAAAATATTAGTGAACAAAAAAGGATTGAAATTGTGTTACGTAAATTATTAGCGTGTTATACATGAAGTACATGAGTACACGCTCCTCTGCCACGTACTATGCTTTTGGTTAATCTAATAAAATTATGTCGTTCATTGAAATATATTCGGTCCTCACAAAAAATTTATATTGATGTTTTAGCAACAATATCCAATTGATTAAAACAGATCCAATTTAAAAGCCACTTGTATTAGTCCTTTATTGTTCCAGTCATTTAATTAGTAAATTATGTACAATGTACTTTCATACTATGAAAATATTCAATTTGACGTATTCAGAATTTACTTTCATTACTATATCACAAATTGAAAATACTGTTGTCCTCAAATATCAAAACTGTCCCTTTTGTTATTTATTCAATTAAATGTTCTTGTTATCAATTTTTGTAACTTAATCTCTATCTTTATGTCTATTATTGATATAAGCAATCTTGACAACATAAAGTGATATGAATTTGATAATGCATTTGATCTTCAATTCTTGAATAACTGTTTTCCCCCAAATATCTGTGGATCAAAATAAAAAGCCCTTAAAGATATAGTCAACGAATTTGGAAACTAAATGCAAGTAATGACAAAGAAAAAAATAAACGGAAATGTGAAATAAGAAAATGTCAGTAATGTGACAAAATACCGCTTAGAACAAAACACAATAACATTTTGCCAGGATGGAAATAGTAAGAAGCAAATTTTGAGATTGTATAAAAGGCCGAAAGATAAATTACGAATTCAAGTTATTTCAATATCTTTAAGATTGTACCATAACTGCTCGATCTTGTTCAATTTGATTTATTTCTTTACATTTTTTTTAGATAAATAGAAACAAACAATTTGTTTCATAAAACTTTGAATCGATTGCATGTATTTAATTTTAATGCAAACCATGTATATATTGTAGCAGCACTTGATAAATTACAAACTATTGTATTCTACTGCCAAATGAAATATATTTCTCTTGTAAGTGTTTAGATTAATATTGCATTTATATTTGTTTCTGTAAGCAAGAGAAACCAAGCCACTTTGTTTACTTAGAAATAACAAGACTTATCTTTCAAAAAGATATACAGCGTTGATTAAGATTAATGTACTGATATATGATGCAGGGAATTATGGAAATTATATCTGTAAAGAGTTCCATACGATTCAATATAAGCAAGTCATAATAAGTTTAAACACCCACTCAACCGCCATCGCCGAAGTAAACATTAATGTAATGAAGCGGACTATAACCGTCTGTCAGTCATACAGGCACGGTGAAGCAGCCTATACTGTACTTTTCGAGTGTGCAGATGTTATAACCATCGGTCCAAAACAGTTCTCATTGTGCATTTAATAGAATTGATTTAATATAACTACACATACATTCATGATATGATGATAAAATACAAAACGTATATGTCAACTAGACAAACGTCTGTGCGTATCATTTTTTCCTACCAATGGAAATTTGCTACCAATGCAAACCGTCAAATATTTATTTGGTCTTATCTTGCGTCATCATACGTAAATAGGTCAAAAGTGATGTTAGACAGCTACGCCGAAAAAAAGGCGTTTACTCGTGCCATTATTTTGTCTTTATTAATGTTGGTTTGTTGATGCTGTGGTTAACCGTTTTAGGCTTTTCGGGGCTAAAAATCATAATGATTTTCTATTTCATTCATGACTGTATTTAACAATCAGTAGGCTCTATTGACAAGAAATCATGCATTTACTTGATGAAAGTTTATCCTCACAGTTTATTACACTGGATATGAATACAGGACAGTCAGTCAAACAACTGTGTCCATGTCAGCCACTGGAACTATTAAATTTTCGTTTGCAATCAGAACTAATCACGTAATGGCGATGATATGGCAAACCGATTTAAGTTCAGGCAAAGCGGATTTACAACCATCAGCAATGCCCCTAAACTTCTGTCAGCCCGTTGCCAACCTTTTTTTCTTTCGTATGGCAACAGAGACCATGGCTCCGCGATGTGACATTAAGACATCTGAAAAGCTCATTGATAACGTTATTAGTTACATTGACATCAAAATATTGAATCATAAATATATTCCCACATACAATGTCATCTTCAAAAGACTTTATGAAGATGTTATCTTTTTGTAATCATGTAAATCAGGAAGCAGTTTAGTTATGCGGTTTGTTCCTGAAAAAAACAACGTTTTGATTATATCCCTATTGGATCCTTCTGTAAACTATAAACATAAGGACCCAGAGGTATCGTGAATATTCTTATTCTATGCTTTATACATATTCTTTCCGATAAGCTATTTCTTAATAAGGCAATTCGAGTCATATAAAATGTAAAACTAAATTTGATTTATTTGCAACATTTTCACCTTTTAAAGAATGGCTCTAGACTGTATTTCAGCTAGCCATAATTTACCACATTTAAGAAGTATATTTAGTTTGAAATAATAGGGAACATATTAAAGTTAAATTGCATTTATATTTTGGGTAAAAAAACAACTTAAAAAAGTATTTATCACGTAATCCTTAACTTTTAAAAGGTGGTAACCGAAATAAGCAAATCGGCGACCCAATACAACAAAGTCGTAAGTGCAAATTGAGTACTTTCAAGAAATTGAAAAAAAAAACCTCTAATATAAACAGTGTTAAGGTTATCAAATCCTATGTGGCAAGCAATATAATTAATCAATTTGATCACCAATGTATGGTGTCTTTTAAACTATTTTCATCATTTATAGTGATTTAAAGTACAGAAAAAATGCAAATATAGCCTTTCAAAATTAATATATTTTTTTCTAAGCTAGTCGTAACTACCTTCTTAGACCTTTTTGCGTTCACCAGTTGTATTATTCGTAGATTGTACGTACCAATTAAGAATTTATCAGTTTTCAGTAATGTATGTTTTGAAGATTTCATATACCAGTTTTTTGGTTTTTTTTTTTGAAAGAAATTGTAAATATCACCTACACATACATGTTATAGTTAAATATTATTATTTAAATTTTACACTGTCGGTGTAAGTAACATTACTTTAATGCCTTATTAAACATTATCTTCAACAAACTTTGTCTTTGAGAAATGAAGTACACAAAACAAAGCCGCATTTGTATTCATAATGACATAACTTGTACAAAGCATTTTCTAAAATATTGTAGCTCAAAATATAACGACCAACTCTCATAAAAAATCAGTATTTTTAAACAAAAGCTATACAAAAGTGAGAACAGTCAATTGATAAATGCTGCTAGATAATCCTTAAAGCTTGTAACATTGTGTGGAATGAAAGTGTCATGTGATTTTGCAATCATAAATATGTATTTTAATGCAAAAAACCCTCAAGAACAGATACTATCATGCTCCACACAGATACTGCCACGATTATGATTTGTTTGTATTAAGAATTAAATCTGGTGATGGTAGATATGTAGGTCAACCTTTACGAACTACAGTTCTTTACGAATTTTATGCGCAGCAGGTATAAACAAACAATAACAATTTCGTTCTCTCCGGAATTACAAATACATGTAAAATATCATGAATATGCCATATTAACCTGATTGCATTACATACCAAAGCAAAATATCCTAAAAAATATATCATCCCTGATTGAATATCAACCATCTTTACCATGTCTAATGCTCAATGACAGCGAACCTGTATGGAAAACATAAAACAGATCAAGAATAGTATTTTAGCATTTTTTCATTTAGTAGTGGGCATACATATTTTGAGTCCACGACAATAAAGGAGGTATACATTGACATAATAGTTTCATGTATTAATATGTGTAAAACTTAAAGATCTCACTGTGTCTTGATGAACTTTCAATAGAGATTAAATCTCTGCAATCGAAATCTTTCTTTCTTAAATTAAATTTTACTAACCTTGAACTTTCAAGTGAAAGGAATACGCCTGCATATACAGTTGAACCCTGTATTAGCGGTCACATGTATTAAGCAGTGCATGCACCGGATATTTGATATTACCAAACTATATTTTTTATAATTCAACCTTTATTCAGAAGCCAACTCTGTTAAGCGTTCACTTTCTCCTTTTTTTTTTCTTAAATGACCACCAAGACAGGTTTGACTGTACCTAGACAAGAATAATACACAAAACATACCTCATTTAAGCAAGTCTATTTGTTTAGGTGACCTATAAAAAGCATGATGTCCTTCGTATGACCATTAGTGAAATGTTCATATTAATGTTGCGATTGCTCCTGTTCAAGTTTACAACTTTGCAGCAGAAAATGTTTTGATGTCTAAAATCATACAAAGCAATATAAGGAAAGGTCAAAGGAGAAAATGTTAACGAAAGTCAGGACCACAGTATATAAACGAGTCTACTTCCGGTTTTCGCAAGAAAGGTGCAAGTTAAAATATATAGGCTTCCCAAGAAAAGTACAACGATCGGATATAGTAAGTGCTTGTAATTGCAAGACAGGGTATACATTGAATTTTAAAGGCTTAAAAGACATGGTACAGTGATTTTGTTTATATATTGTGAGGATAATATAGAGATGGTTCGGCAGTGTTAACTTCATTAAAAAGTCCCGTGAAATCGCGGAAATGTTACTGTTAATGTTTACTGTTATGACTCGTCTTGAGCTATATAATGTACCAAAGCCCAACCACAGTTTCATATAAATAAACCGGCCTTGGTGGCGCTTGGCTGTAAAGCCGAGGGTTGTTGGTTCGATACACACTGGGGTCGAGCACGGTCTCCGTGATGAATGTTTTGCAATTTCGTTTTGATGGCCATTCGTCTTCCACCGTTGCACTTAGTAAACTGCAGAGATGTGTGCTAAATTTTCAGTACTGTCAGAATCCAAGGAAAAAGTTATTAGGTGAGCTGACCATCTGTTAGCCTTCGGTGGCATAAAATGGCGTTAAAAAAATTCAAATGAAATTAAATAAAAAAGTTTAACACACACAAAGAAGATAAAATTAAAAAAAGGATTCATTGCTGTCACATCTTTAAAGGTACGTATTTTTAATTTCACGGGGGAGGATAACAGTTGCAGCATTGGAATATAGTTCAGATTGATCTAATAAATGAAAACTTTTAATTGCTGTAAACAATAGCGTTATTGCGACCTCGACCTGCATAGCAGTATGAAACGAATTCTAAAGGAATGACAAACGAATTGAAAAAAAAATGCAAATCTAAGACTTATGAAATGATGCTTGCAAAATGCATAATTTTTGGCTGTATAATCCGTTGCCCATTAATGATGTGGAAATATTAACATTAAATCGGGTACGAATGACGCCTCAGCCCCTCACCGCTGTGGGTTCGAATCCCGGTAGGGATTTTTCATGTGAGGAAGCCTTCCAGCTGGCTTGCGATAGGTCGGTGATTCTACCCGGGTACCTCTGTGTACTCGGGGTCTTCCTCCACCTGTAATTAGCTGGACGTCGCTATATGATTTAAAAACTATCGCAGCGACGGTAAACCCCAATACAACAACAACAACGAATGACGCCATTGCCCCACTTAATACTGCACACAGCTATAAAGTTGACTTAGCATAGGGCCATATACCATGCTTTTCACGTGTACCTAATGCTGTATGAATACGTGAACGCATACAAGACAGAACAGCGCCTTCCTTCCGACCGTTCGTATAAACGCTACACAGCATACATTCGAAAGATAACATGACTGCGAGGCTAGTCGAGGTTCTCCCAGAAGAGTAGACGTATTTTCAAACCAAATGAAGAAATCACTATACCAAACGGTGTTCCCCAGAAATGTTACTATATTTTTATTTATCCAATTTCGATGGAGCAGTGAAATTTCATTTATTTTAAACACAAATAACACAACTAATGAATGGTTACTAAATAACCTTGATACTCTTTAAAAAATAGTGTTTCGTAACGGCGCACAAATCCGACACAAAACATCAGCTCGTTCTTTTTAGAAATATATATAATTTAGTTTTAATGCGACCTGCATGTGTGTGTGTGTGTGTGTGGTGTGTGTGTGTGTGTTTAGGGACCAGAAGTCACCAGTAAAATTATTCGAATGAAATGTTTGATATACAATATATATATATATAAAATATATATATATATATATATATATATATATATATGAGGATATTTGTTATATACGCATTTCTTTTCAACTCTTCTCGAAACAACAAGAACCTTAATCTTATCATTTGAGCCATGCTAACATTGTTTTTGGTAATAAAATGTGCATGCATTGGGAATAGATAAATCATGGCTTTTCACTTGCAAAACAAACAAAAAAACAGTAAATTATTTTATATTTGAATATAATCCGTGACATAAAACGCGTGTAAACCCTATTGAAACGTATTTACAAACAAACTGTAACGGTGAACACACTAAAAAGCGAACGAGATGCAGAATTATTTAAATAGAAGGATTTTCATTTGAAATTCATTTTTAAAATTGAAATCCGTCAAACATTTCCATTTGCAAGGATTTAATTCTAAAAGAAATGACTGATTTGGCGCATTATTCTGATTTAACAGACAAATATGAATCTGGGTAACAAGAGAAATTCCAGTATTATCTCATACAGTATCGCTGAAACACGCTAAACTGTCCTATTTCAATTTTAAACTAACCTTAATGCCAGGTTGTGTTTATTTTACTGCTGTCATAGTCTTGAATCAAGCGTGAAATTTCTGTTACAGGGAATGAAATGAAACAAAGTATAATACTATGAAATTTTAATCTTTACTAAACATTTCTTCAGCTTGATTTAATTTTTCGAGATTTTCACAAACGTTTGAAAGGTGATCAGAGAAATACAATATCATGGTCATTTTTAATACATTTTGGTTAGGAAAAAACCACATGCAGCATCATAAGCATTGAATATAGTTACGTTATTGTTATGTATGGACTGCAGTTGCTCTGTTAAGTGTAAGGTGTATTCCTTCCTGATAGTGAGTGTACCATTGGTATAAATGCCAAACGTAACACATAAACATTAAATTCAATATCTTATCATTATGTATATAATATAACCGAGATTTTCAGTGAATCAGATAACAAAGGTGTCTTCACTGATACATAACACAAATGAACGAACCCTTTATGAACAATAAGCTATATTTTACAACTCCCAATAGTTATATAGCATTCAATACTTCTTTGCCTGATATACCTAAAGCACCGGGTTTATTTGATAAAACTACAGGGGATCTGGACAATGTAGTGGTGCTGTGTACACCAACGGAACCCAACGCTTCTTCAAAAATACAATAGCAGCATCGATGTCGTGTCGCAATACATACTTGCTATTGCCTGTATTTTGCTCGTTTCATGAAACATTCATGTTTATAAGCATTTTCATCACTTCAAGGTTATTTGTGTCCACATTCATTGAAAGCGGAGAACTGCACTACTTGATTTGCAATCAATTGCTATTTTTTATGGCAAGTCCAAATCATTTATTGTGTAAGTTATCTTTTACAAAGACCTTCTATTTTCCTTATATATGTTCAAACAATTCCAAAATTAAAATAACGTCACACTGCATCTTAATGATGAATGGAATGTATTGCAAAATATATTTGAATACATTCGTGAATATCAAGGCACAGGGTGGGATAAATCTTTGTAGAAAAGTAAATTATAGCTCTTTACATAACATGATATTTGTTTGATTGTATGGTACATGTAAATTGGGCCTAATAAACACTGTAATTGTTTGCTGATAACCATTCTAACTTTTGATCAAATCTAAACAAAAATCATTTATAGTCAGGTAATCAAGTAAATTTGAATGACGCATGACTTTAAATCATAACGGCCTATGTCAATCACCAGAATCATGTTTAATTCACGATCTCAATCAAAACAAACCGCATGATCAAAATGCAACAATACTGATATAGATCAAGCAAAATTAGTTAGCATTGGCAGACAATCCTCGATTGCATGGGGAAAAAACAGCTGCAGAATCTTGAATAATTGAGTTATATGTTATATTAAAATATAAATTAAAGTAAAGGTCATTGTTCACCGGTTATATGTTCTAAAGTAATGTTTATAGAACAGCATGTGTACGTGGCAATACTGTAAAATAAGAATGTTATTGAAAATGTATTATTACTGTAGTAGAATTTGTGTTTCAGATATGTATGTCATTAATGTATTTTCATATTAATTAACTCACTTACTTGGAGCTTAGCATATATAAGATATTTCAAGGACTGTTTTGCCCGGTGTCAAGACCATGCGACTGGGTGTGGTGTCATACCACATGTCTTCGATGTGACACTGCAATGTGACAGAACTACATTTCTCTCAAGTAGACATAGACTCCAAATGACTGAAAAATTGTCGATGGAACGTTGAAACCAATAATCAAACACACTTGTATAGCAAAAGATAGAAATGAACCCAGTTGCCATAATAGTATGAATTGAAATAGTGTCTTGTTTGAAATAGTTAAAGCAAGTAATTTCTGTTGTATTCAATAAAAACACAAGGCTTAACTCAATGCGACTTAATTCAGTTTTAACCATATGAAAATACTTTATCTACATTCAGTTAAGTTTGTTTATGAGACTCTCAGTAAAATATTAGTCTAGACAATCAACTGACACGACAGAAAATATTGTTATCTGACAATCATCCAATATATTACACACAACCTATTAACGGTTTCATAAGCTTGCTGGTCACTGAGAATGCATTTTGCAGATGAAGAAAACCTTCTACTCTTTCCTATTTGTGTAATGAATTCGTATTCTATATCTCGGTATAAGCAACATTTCTAGCGATAAGAAGGATCAATGAGCATGAACAGACGTCTACCTTGTAAATTATTAGAAGTCGTCATTAGATTAAGATAGACATGTTTTATTTGGAATGCGTACTGCTTGAACAGCAAAATTCACATCGGACAAAAATCCAGTTACCTCGAAATACTCCATCGGTATTACAACGGTTGGCGTAAAATTTGACTTATTTTCCTGTCTAAGTTCTGGCCCTACTCAAGATGATCAGTATTAACAGGACTACTCCAGCTGATAATAGTCCATCAGCAGCCACACTTGGCTGTTAACTTCTCGATGTGCCCTCTGTCCACGCTCTTCCTTCTACTTTTTGACGGGAAGACTATTCGTAAATACTATCGCATATAATACGTCTTTCCTAGTTATAAATAAAAACAACAGTATGTAAGCCAAAATATTGAGCTAAAAGGGTATTAAAATACAATATTTCAATATTTATGGATGTGTCACTTATACATATATGTATTTTATACATATAAAAATACAAGCGTGATTCAGATTGTAGGCGTTTAAACTATGTGAAACTGTCGGATAGTTATTAAGAAATGCTTGTGGCACGTGAGATATATTTTGACATTTATCATCTTTGGAGTAATAAAATAATTTTTTGTCTGAAATAGTACTGAGATGGACCTAGCTTTCTTTTAGCCGTTTCGATTAGTACTTATAATGCGTACTTATAACAGAATATTTATTTCCTCTTGCAACGAAAAGGTAATAAGACTGATTTATAATGATCTCTTTACGTTTAGCTTGAGGCTGTATTGAAATAGACAATACATATTCTTATTGAAATTAGTCTATAATGTCATTTATTTCGATATTAAATCAACACTGAAACAATGATTTACAGGAAATGTCCACAACGTTAGAAAAAGATGCGAAATAAGCAATACAACAGAAAATCGAAATGAAGACAACACAGACACAATACCATTTGCATCATTCCCTGATTATAATGTCTAAATTCGATCGGGATAACAAATCATTGTATAAACAAAATGATTATATTGGAAATTGATTCCCCGTTTAAGGCACCTTGTCAATTTAACCTTTGTTACTGACAACTTTTTATTGCTTAATTGCATCATAAAGCTCTGTTTTGCCTGGCTTACATCATGTTGATTACTGTATTACTTAACTAGATATAAAGGTCGCATTGCATTATTTTTTCAGATGTACTTTACGGGTATATTCTAGCTAGATAGGTTTGTGTTATCAAATATTCTATTAAACGTTATGGAAAGTTGGCCAGCATATCCCATTCCTCAACATTTAGATGATCATTTCCTCCTAGCTCATCAAAATTCCATACATGTTTATGCAGTTTAACGACTTAACTTAAAAAGCCATATATATACTAATTGTCAGATTATATTGTTAAGATATTTCTGATTCATGAAATGTATGTTTGTTGATAAAAGGTATACACCAGGTGAATTTATGTAATCGTCATTCATGTTATCACAAAACTGTATGACTGTGTTGTGTGGCCAGTCATTAGTCATGAATTATGGTCCTGTTGTAAACATATTTCTTGTATTAATCAAAGTAGGGCAATGTGATTCTATTTGAACATATTGGTACATCTTTGGAAGCTGGTAGTGTAACCAGTCTGGGTTGGATATATTACATGTGTTGCAAATATACTGGTCAGAAACCATATATACAAGAAGAAAGAAGGTAGTATAAGTGTTGTATCGTGTAGATAAGTTTATATCGTGTAGAAGAGGTATATCTTTAAAAATATTATATTTACAAAAATATATTGAAAATTCAATGAATACGTTCCGCACTATGCAAAGAAACGCGGGCTCTGTGTGTATGTGTGTTTGTCGGGGTATATACTTGGGCATGGAAATACATTTTTGAAAAGGATGTTAATTCCATTTTACCATACAAATACAGACCGGCTCTCCCTAACTAAACTTCGATGTGTTGTGACTCTTACGTTTGGGAACGGGTCGGTATGAAAAATTCTTGTAAATGACAGAGTTACGTCCTTATAATTTAAATGTAGAGGAGATGAACAGCATGAGCAGTTCCCACAGATTAGTTTAACCAGAAATGAATAATTCAAGAAAGTGTTTCCCTATAAGAACTGTCATTTGAATACACTTTATTTTTATTCTTTGAGACCCAAAGCTCTTAATGTAATTGAAAGTTACAAAATAGTAAGTGTGGATTTATATACAATCAGTATTTGCTAGGTGTACCGTTGTAAATACTTATAATAGTCTATTAAAGCTCTTTCGTATCCTAAATAACTATTATACTTTAGTACTCCTATGATGTAAATATCAGTCAATTCACAAGATCAATTACCATGTGAAACAGAAGACAATTTGTTAGGAGAAAATGTCTGCTATAACATGCTTTGTCATGACATTTTTTTTAATATATATTGAATCTGCTTCTTTAGTTCTCTTTACATGTATTCTGTTTGGAAGATATCTTTTATGGTAGCTATACCATGTTTATTTACAGTCTCTTAAAACTCAACTCTCAGGAGAATGGCCATATAATTTAAACATATGTTGCTTAAATTAAGAAAATGTTGTATTTCCCTTCAAAGTGAGGTATTAATGGAAATGGTTTTAATTGTTTTGAACGGGCTCGGTATGTTGACATGTCGTATGCTGATCTTGTATACATTTGTATGTTGCTGACGCAAACACAGTAAACGGTAGATAGTTTAAATGGGACAACAAACCTGTTTTATATATACTGCCGGATTGCGATCGAAACTAACAAAGATGGCAGTTATATTTGGATGTTCTGTCATGAACAAGGGACAAGTTGTCAGTCTAAAGTATGTAGAAAAGAGTTCTTTAGGTATGACAATCTGGCGTAAAACGTTTTATTCTTCAACTTCGCCTGCCTCCATGAATACATTTAATTATGTTCGGGCACGTCAAGGAATAAATCCAAAATGCAAGAAAGTCCCCGCCTTTGCGCTGCAATAACGGTAGGAAAAAAGAAGCAGAGATTTATCAACCAGCTTGGAAATCCCTAATGCTATTCTCCTGGCTGCCCTTGTCTTCTCTACCAATGATTTATGTTATGGACATCATTGTCAAAATCTCCAAAACTGTATTTCTCGTAAAATACCTTATTTCCTCTAGCATAGCTAGAACTCTGATGTTTAGTGCGGTTGATTAAACATCATTCATTTTAATGTATTGGTGAAAACAATCAAATCACGTCGTGACTACTGAATGCTTGATTTATTAACATTTCCTCGACTAAGCATACTAAAAAGAGTGTCTGTATGAAACAACTAGCACACTGTTGTTCGATCTTCGCGTCAACCTATGTATATAAGTTGCTACCACATTTCAATCCCTGTGGAATAAAAAGTTTCCACCATAAAAACATTTTGTTTATCTGTAACGTTTCAGTGGGTTACCACTGAATTATTTTTTGGGTATTCTATTTATTTTTATTTTTTTGAAATTTCCATATATCTTAAATAGAATGTTCAAACCCAAACTTTAAGATTCGTGTGTAAAAAAAAAAACATATTAAAAGTACATTTGTCATATTTTGAAGTTCCAAAAAATAACATTTAGTGTTTTATGCAAAATTTTAACACAAAAAATGTTAAAAATACAAACATGTTGAGGTATATATATTATATATATAATCCCTAATATTAGTTAATTGAATCTGAATAAAATTAAGGAAATATGTCCGTAGAAATTAGTTTTATTAAGAAAAATATATATTAAATTCCATAGTTTTGGAGTAATTTTGTAAACATTTTGGTCCTGGCACAATGGAGATTTTATGCTCATTGGTATATTCCATGCATGGTTGACAGTATCTTCACCTGTAACTTTTAGAATACATTATAAGTTACATATGGTGATAAATCATTTCGGAAAAATCATTTTCAGTATTTTGAAATAAAATTGTTAATACATTGATATATCAATAAATTGTAACAAACAGCGATCTTCTAGCATAAGCTTAATCTCTAAAACGAGTATGGTGACGCGCTATTAATTCTTATATCTTTTAGTGATAGACTAAAGTAGTTAGAAAAAACTGTCGGTAACTCAATGTGTAAGTGAGAAAAAATTATCAAGGAAAGTCCTATGAATGAAATTTTGTGATGTAAGCTATGCATGAAGTGCAGAAGTTCACGCTTCTCTGACAATAAAGTCATCTATGTCCTGGGTTAATCTAATAGGTATATGGAAAATATATTTATATCGTTCACTGAAACTTGTTTGGCCCTCACAGCAAAATGATAAATATGTATTAGCAGCAAGATACAATTATCGTGGAGAATGAATAAAACATGCATGTATGTGCATCTAAGTGAATTTAATAAAACTATACAAATCGTGATTCTGGCCGGATAAGTTAATAAAATTTGCGAATGCTGGCGTAAATCTCAACTTCTTGTCATCTAAACAAACTATTGTGCGAAATATTTTACTATAAGAGAAAAAAGTCCTGTGGTAAATCCAACAAAAAATACCTACACCCAAAACTGTATCATATATGTTTATTATTCGCTTTTGATTATTTTATTCACAAACATATTTTTTTTTTTTTCTTTTTTTTTTTTTTTTTGTGGGGGGGGGGGCGTTTTAATGTAATAATTAGAAAGTGTGTCAAGGAGACAGGACAGTATAAAGAATCATGAAATACAAACAAAAACTTTTCATAAATGCTAAAACACATTGTATTTGCATTTGGCTATTCTTATTTCTTCTGGGTTTTTCAGGGGGTCGCGTTTTTTTTTTTTTTTTTTTTTTGTTTTTTTTTTTTTTATTTATTTCTCGTTTTAAATGTAATCATTAGAAAGTGTGACACCCGAGACGGTAAGGATACTTTTTTTGAAGATAATTCATAATCTGAACACAAGACAACATTACCGTTTAAGATTTTACGGGGCTTAAAAGAACACTTTTTATTATTAACGTGACATTTTTTGACAATCCTCAGGCTCTCTTGACAAGAAATTGATTAAACTTTATCCCCAGAGTTTATTACACTCAATATGAATACAGGGCAGTCACTCTAACAATTGAGTTCAATGTCAATCACGGGAATTATTTAATTTTCGTTTGCAATCAGACCTAATCACGTAATGGCGATGGTATGGCAAACCGATTTAGGTCAGGCAAAGCGGATTTACAACCATCAGCAATGCCCCTCAGCTGCTGTCAGCCCGTTACCGCCCTTTGTCGTATGGACATAAAGTTACGATCTCTGTAGCAAATTAAAGCGATGAAAATTAGTTTTCTTGATATTAAAGCCGCAGAGACCATGGCTCCTCGAAGTGAACTTAAGACATCGGAAAATCAGGTTTATTGATAACGTTATTGTACCATTTACATAAAAACATATTAAATCATAAATGAATTCCCACATACAATATCCTCTTCAAAAGCCTCCATAAAGTAGTTTTCCTTTTGCAAAGGCAAATCAAGAAGCAAATGTATATCATGCGTTCAATTCGATTTATAATATACTAGATATTAATGATATGTTATGAAATATAAGCAAAAATGTTTTGTTTATATCCCTGTTGGTTCAATTCGAATACTTAACCATTATGATCCAGTGGCATCATAAATATTTTGCTGCTTTCTTCAAAATGAATTATTTCCAATAAGCTTTTTCTTAATAAGGCGATGCAACTCATGTCATATAAAATGCAAAATTATAATCGATTTATTTGCTTATATATACATATAACTTTTGCCCTGTGAATAATTTGTCTATACAATATTTTAGCTAACCATAATTTAATATATTCTGGCACCCACATTTAAGAAGTATATTTAGCTTGAAACAATGGAAAATGTCTAACATATTTAATTTGATTTTTGAATTGGTATTAAAAAAAGATATTTATTACTTAATACTAACCACTTAAAAAGTATCAACCGAAAGAAGTAAATCGACGACCAAGTGCAACAAAGTTGTAACTGAATATAGGGAACTTTCGGAATTTTAATGAAAAGCTGTCTAATATAAGCAGTTTTAAGTTATTTATCAATTTAAACACTAATGTTTGGTGTCTTATTCACCCATAAAAGTGATTTAAATTACAAATGATAATGCAGATACAGCCTTTTAAAAGATATCATACTCTTCGTTCCAATCCATTTGAGTATAGTCGTATCTAGTTGTGAAGATTTTTTTCCATATTTGATTATAATTGTTTGAGGATTTTACGAAATAAGACCTTTATCAGTTTTCAGTAATGTATTTTATGAAGGTCATCACCGATATATGATTTATTATCAACATAGTTAGCCTTACATGCTGTATCAATGTTTTTAGTGCCTGGATAGCGTAGTTGTAACGCGCTTTGCTTCTCACCAATGCGTCACGGGTTCGATTCCTGGTCCCGTACGTTAAAAGGTAAAGTGGTCGCCTGTTCAGACACGTGGAATTACTCCGGTCACTCCAAGTTCCTCCCACAATAAGGAACACATACACCGCCACCAGAGCTATCGAAAGTGATCAATATCAGTTGTGAGAATAAATAAAGCCTATTTCATTTTTTTATATAACAGAAACGTTAGAACACATGCATGCTATCGTTATTATTTTATTATTTCAGTTTTAGACTGTCGGCGTAAGTCACATTCGTTTTAAAGTAATACTTTGGAAACAAGAAATTCTTAAGTATGCTGACTTCTGTGATACTGCCTAATTAAATATCGTGAACGCAAATTTTGCATCTTTAAAACAAGAATTATTGCATCTTCAGTAGAAACAGATATAATATAATCATTTTGCAAAAGAACCAAAAACTCTATAAAAGTTTTTCCCAATTATTTGTACTGACAAATAGGATATTCGTTTAGTAGACTTAAACATGATGAAATATAAGCCAACAAAGGAAACTAAACACAAAAGGCACAATCATTGCAAAAACATTCTAAAATTATAAAAATCAAATAATTATTCATTGAGGTTTACAAGGGAACAATTAAAGCACAATGTAAAGAGGCAATGGTAAGCATAATGACATAACTTGTATTTATCATTATCTTCACCAATTACAGTAGCGATCATCCCTAATGACAAAACTGTATTTTTACATCAAAATCTATACAAAATTGAGAGCTGGCAATTGATAAATGCTGCTACATTATCCTGTATGCGTATAAGTTAGTATGCAAGGCAAGTCATTGGATTTTGTAATCATAGATATATAAATGCAATAAAAACTCCGGAACATATACAACAACGTTCTACTTATATACTGCCAGCGTTAAGTTTTTTGTATAAAAGTTAAGATCGGGACAAAGTTGAAATGTAGGTCAACTTTTACGAACTTTATCACTTTCCGAATTTTATGCGCATTAGATAAAAACAAACAATAACAACGTCGCTCTATCCGGAGATACAAATACATGTAAAATACCATAAACATGCCAAATTTGCCTGAATATCGTAGAATCTGATATATGTCGACTGATTGGATGTTATAGGATGCAATATTAGCTGATGGAACTAAAATACATTTGGATATTGTGACCTCTCCGGGTCCAATAGACTAGTGTACGGACAATGATACGGTATTTTAAAGTCGTAATTAAAAACCAGTTTAGCATCATTGATTTTTCTTTTTCAATTCGCAAAGCTTTATATTCAACCATTGTATCTTCCGATGCGAATTTTAAGCCAGTTCGAAGATCGAAATTCAAAAGCTATAAAAGGCCGAATATCAAGCTAGGTTTCAATATCGAGCCAAGTTAAACATCATTATTTACAGTATAATAAATTAGAATACCAGGCTGGTAGCAATTTTCAAGCCGGGTCCAAGATTAAAAAAAATTAAAGATTAATAAAGCCGACTATCAAGTTAGGTTCCAATACAAACCCAAGTCTGTATCCGTCATTCACCTAATAAGAAATGTGAATTTTGAAAAGGGGGGGGGGGGGTGTGAATATTGAGCAAGACCTGAGGTCGAAATAAAAAAATAATGATAATAAGGACGAATATCGAGCTGGGCCTCAATATCAAGCTAAGTCGGACATCAATATTAACAGTATGAGAAATGAGAATATCGAGCAGGAAGTACGTAAAAACTTTCCATTTCTCGCAAAGTCACAATTTCAAATATGTCCTTTTCCTATTGAAGATATGTATAAATAAATTGTATCTTACATTAGAACAATACATTACCATCAAAATGACATCTGAAATATTAAACTAAGTCAAGAAATAAAAATGGTTTATGTTATATAAAAAAGTACCTGTATAATGATAACTATGTAAAATGTGTTGTTTTTCAGATACATTGGTTGAATTTGAAACAGAATTTATTAGGAGGTTTTAAAATATAATTCCTTGCAGTAGAGGAATTATTAATTCATAGTATGGTTTCATTTTCCTCTGTGATTATTACATACTTTCTCGAAAGTTTGCAATATTCAATGATCTGTGTGCTTAAACAATATTTTAAAATGACTTCTACTTCTACAGGATTTTCTATCTCTGTTTAATAAGGCCGAATATCGAGCTGAGGTTTCAATATCGAGTTATGCCTAACATCATTATAGTTTTTCTACGATAAGTCTAAGAATTAAGACTGATACTGGAATTTATAAAGGTCTTTACTGGATGATACAATCAAACTTCCATCAAATTATGTTGTTTTTTTAAACGCCGTGTCTGCCACTTACAACGTTTAAAAATGACACTACATTAATCAATGTAATTACATTACATTACTCAGAAACGCCGTTACAGCCTCATGTCACATGTTTTAGATTTGAAAAAGGGTGCAGATACGACCTTTTTCATATTGAACATGAACATAATTTCACATAAGACCGAACTTAAAATTTAAATACTTATAGAAGCCCGGGACATGCGCCTTGTGATCCAGGTTATGAATATGCATAAATATTATAAATGTCGTATAGATCATATAGATAAACCACTTCAACTTTGTTGCACTGGAGCGTCGAAATAGTTTATGAAAATGGACACGATACGAGGAAGATCAAGATAAGAAATGTATAGGTAACTATATCTGTAAGTACAAGGCAATCGACATTCTCAAATTTGTCTGACTACGTTTAGTGACAACTTTCCAATAATGACAGGTTACCCTAAGGTAATGATAGACTAGCAACATCCATACCCACACGTGTCTGATGTCAGCTGCAAACGCCACACGTGCTTTATACGGCTGTATTGTCGATGTGTTTACTGGTGATTCGCCGTTACGTGTTTTGAGTCCGTTTGTTTGACCGTCAAGCTATGCGTCCGGAGAACTTTGATCATGCATTTTCTTACTAATTTCTGAAAATAAAAATTCTGTTACTCTTCATTATTTTTAGGATAGAATATATGATTGTTATACATGTCCTTTGATAGGATTGATATGACAAATAACAATAGGATTTTTGATGTAATGCTGATAACACTTTCATCATCTCACTTTGATTATCAAATATACGGAACATCATTGAATTTTATCTCGTGACATTGACCATCAAATGAATGTTAAATATATAACAAAATGCTATATATTTGCAATATCAAAACTCACCACTAAATACAGGTTGACCGCTTCATACAAGTGCCGCTAATACAGGTTAAACTGTGCTTGTCCGTTGACCTTGATCGAATAACTCATTTTTTTTTAAAATATAATTATCAATTAAATGATAATGTAATATGTGAATAAATGTATAAAACAACATAATACATTATTGAAAATGATGCATACTGTGAAAAGGACCCAGATTACATCAGTCTCTTTTATATCAAAGGAATGTAAGGAAAATATCATTTCAAATATGTTTATAACACTATGTTTCTCTGAACCTATCAAGAAATACGCCGATATTACACTTTTATGGAAAGCCGTGGCGCCATGCTTCATGCGCTATGCTAAACGCGATTTGCAAAATGCGTCATGCTTCTTGCCAAATGCGTCATGCGTTTTGTGAAGTGCTTTAGGCATGTGATAGATGGCAGCGGATATGGAAAACTTAGATGAACTGATTTTTCGTTATTTTCAAAGAGGATTTAATACCAAAGAAATTGCAGCAACTATTGGAATCCACCATGGAATATGGAAAAGGTATATCTAATTAAATAACGAACAGTTGATCCTATGGTGATTATCCTTTTAACTAGTAAACATCAGATGGCATGGGAGAATAAAAGTGTTAAAGCATTAAACGTAAGTGTGAATGGTAAGTATAATCACCATTAATTAAAATATATCTTTCACACCTTTAAGAATTTCACTGTAAATTTAAGCTATCGGCAAATGATTCTGTGTTCAAAGTTGTATCTGTAACTATTTTATCATGAATGTCGTACACACAATTTTGTTTCTTTCAGTTTTAATATATTTATTGCTGCATTGGTCACTTTTGACTTCAAATATGGAAATAATTTAAGAAGAAGAAAAAACATGTATATACATTTTAGAGATATAAATATGGAAATATCTATAAAAGATTTAGAAGTGTCACTGTTTTAGGTCTACTACAAATCAAATTCAATAAAATACAAACCAAATAAATATATGTAATCATAAAAACACACAATATGAAAATATCATTATAATGAAATATTGAAACAACAAAAACATACTTGGATACATTTTGACTAATAGGTTGGTACATTCTGACAAAAAAAGTGTACTTTTTACCAAAAAAGGGCACGGTTTAGTATTGGGGATGTTTTGTCTAGCTTCCATAAACCGCTTCTTAATACAAAACAGTGTTTGCTTTGAATCGAATACAGCATACAGATTTGTCTTTGAATTTAAGAGTAGTTGTATTTTCACTTCAAAAGTGTAAGAACAATCCAACGGCGACTGCAATCCTTAAACTCCCAGAGCCATGGAAAGGAATCCGATATCAGTGTTATAATTGAAGCAGTGAGAAAAGAACTTTCGGGCCTCAGCAGAAATCTTGGATTGGAGCGAATATGGAAAAGGCTGAGACAGGAATATGGATTGCTGGTTAGAAGGTTAATTTTATTCTTTGATATTTTTTTAGCCATATCGAATGTGACACTTTAGTACGCCACCAAAATAAGCATATAAAAGTAAGTCACAAGTAATATTCCTATCAAAATATTGTTGAATTCTCAATTGAACAGGTCTCAGTCTCAGGCTCAGTCTCCTCAAACGTTGCGAATAGTAATTGCTAAAAAAGCAGTTTCATAAAAAATCTTATCGTCATTTGTCTACATTGCTCAGAATATTTCCAATTTGAAATTTCAAAAAGGTGAACATCATGTTTGATTATCAAATGAAACCATATTGGTCATTTTCAGACAGACGGTTAGAGACATTGTCAATATTCTGGAGCCAGAAAGGAGGATAGAAATGCATAAAGGAAGACTACAACGAAGAGTATATTTTGTACAAATCCCTAACCACATTTGGCATATCGACGGTAATGATAAATTAAAGCCATTTGGTTTTTGTATAAGTGGAGCAATCGACGGTTGGAGTCGCTATATTCTTTGGCTGGAAGTTGATATTACTAACAATGATCCAAATTTGATCTGTACTTACTTTCTCAATGTTGTAGAAAAGCTTGGACGTGTTCCTTGCACAGTGAAGGATTGATCGGGGCACCGAAAATGTAGGAATTAGTGACGTTCAGTCCTTAATGAGACAAAATCACGGAAATAGTGCTGTTGCAGTGATGGTAGGATCCTCAAATCATAATCAAAGAATTGAGAGATGATGGAGGTACTGTAGACATTCTGTACTGCAACACTACATGGACCTTTTTAAAGATCTTGAACTGTCAGGAATTCTACGGGTAGACAATCAGCTGCACATGGACTGTCTTAAATTCTTTTTATGAATGTTCTTCGGAATGAATTAAAGATGCATGCCAAAATATGGAATGAACACAGAGTTCGAAATATGAAAAACACAAGGTACCCTAGTGGCATTCCAAACTTTTTATTTCACAATCCAGAGTATTTTAATGCAATTGAAAATGGAAAACTAGCTGACACTAGAGAAGTAAAGCTATGTAAAAATCTGTACCATTATGATCGTTCTGAATATGGAAGTAGTGACATTTTCAGCGAGTGGCTTTAAACTTTATGCTTCTAAATGGCTAAGATTTACCAAATTCATTTAACACAGCATTTGATCTATTTTCAAGGCTTATTTTTAAAATACACGAAGATAATCTATAATTAAATCTTTGTTTTGAATTTAATTTTGTAGACTTTGCAACACTGATCCTGACGGTAGACTCAATTTACACCATTTACAGGCAAAGCTTATATCTCAATGCTGCTTATGATAGTATAATGTTACTGAATTAAGCTCGAATTTCACAAACAATACTTAGCGCTAAATAATGCTAAAATACTTAAGGGTGTATTTCACTTTTTCTTGTTAGAAATACCCAAATACTTAACTGTTTAACAAATAATGTTAGGTATTCAGTTATTCATGTAAACTTAGTTATGTACTTGTATATATGGTTGGACGTTTTCTACCTAATTTAAAAATTAAAGTATCACTTATCGCTAAGAATTGCCGGTAGAATGCAAGCCAAGACCTAATCAACCAGGTTGGATCAGAGCTTCAGATAAGCGTATCATTTTCCTTTAGTCTCTTATTTTTCTTTTAATAAAAAAAGTAAATGAATGATGCCAATTTTTATCAACACCTTAGATTTTTTTATCTTGGTGATGGTAATTTTACCACATCAACGTTTTAGAGGAAAGATTTTATTTTCTAGTGTAGTTCTAAAATTGTCTAGTTCTAGCAAACAATACTCTAAACATGCCATTTTTCAAAACAGAATTTATCAATTGTAAATGAAGTTGATCAAGCTTAAAGAAAAAGTATAAATATGGTAGGTTTTTTTCATAGGTTTGAGTTAATATTTCAAGGAAAATTATGCGAAAATAACACATTATTTTTGTGTTTGGTACGATATACTGTATTTCAAGTGGTGTAACACTTCAAAGGCGTGTGTGTTTCTCTCGGACCTGCAAGCACGTTATAAAGGGTTTTGTCAAAAAGATAATGAAGACAAAACTATCGTACGGCTCTCGCCATTTACTGAAAAGAACTGAAGTGAACAAGAAATCAAGAAAATTTGACAAATTTAAAAAAACTCTATAATAAGAATTATGAACCGTGTGCACGGCACTTTTCCTGAATGTCTTTTGGCATTGTATGAAGCCTAATATCAATACCTTCGACAAACAGTTGGGGTCATGCATGAAGTTTTTATTCACTCTGAAACTCTTTCTGAATTATTAAATACGACAAAACACTTTTAAAAAAACTGAATCCATACACATTTACGGTTGCATTTATGGTCAAATTTCATAAAATTAAGAACATGGATTTCCCCAGAAGGTTGGGAATAGGTAATCAATGGATCAAGTTGGGTTTCAGAGTGAATATAAACCTCATATATTACCTATGCTATAACTGTTGTAGATTGCAAGATATCATTTAAGAGTCATGAAGGTCATTGATCTATGAGGCACAAACACAATTTCAAAGATGACAAGTATAACATAACGCATTTAACATATTAGGATAACAATTGTGCTGTTTAACCCATTACATCATATGCAATGTTTAAATCATAATAATTATAACATTCTCTATGTGTAATTTTAAATTTGAATATTTTTAAAAATATATATATATATATATATATATATATATATATCCAAATATATAACAACATTTTGAAAATGGAGCAGTTAAGAAGCAAATGATCCATTCTTTATTGTGTTCATCATGTATCATGCTTCTCAGATTGGTGATTACTAAAACGTAATATTAAATGCAGTGTTTATGAAACACTGATGCCCCAGCCATCAGCATTTACAGTAATGCGATAAATCAGTTAAAGATCAGAGGCCGAGGTTACAAGATCAAAATTTTATGTATGAAACTGTACTGTCAAAAACCATGCTCATGTAAAACAGAAAAAAACATGGTTCTAAATTCACTGGTAAAGTTTACTTTTCTGAAAAATATCGTAAGTCAAATGTCACATTGCAAAAATATAGTCGTGTAAACAAGGCAATGTTAAATTATTACTGTGGCAAAGCTGTTTCTATAAAAAAAATTATATTTTCTAGCAATTTTCTATGGACTGCAAATATTTGCTCTGAGTGATTCTTTTAGTGACTCACACCAATCTTTGTATTCATTGTTTATAAAAGGATCAACATTTGCAACATTTTCAGAATGTGATTTATATCTAATTTGTTCATCTGCATAAAATAGCGAAAAGGTATATTAACAACGGCAAGATTTTCCACACTTTGTTGTTCCCTGAAGTCAGTGAAGTCCTCAAACTCTTCATTTTGGAAAAGAACTAATTCCCCGTGAGCAGTTTGTACTTTGGTGAATTGTTTATCTTCTCTGCTGTTCAAATTAATAAAGTAAATCACTGCAGGATTTGATGTAGAGACCGGGACTATAGACTGATCTCCGTCAACCCGGATTGTCACTCTGGTCTCAGGCTGGGCTTGATTTTCAAGTATTTCGGCCAGCAAATATTTTTCAACATCACTCATATCTAGTGGTGGGTCTCCTTTAGTTGGTGTGACTGTCTTTTGTGGTGTTAAATCTGGTGGACCTGGCGATGCTACAGCAGTACAATCATCCCTAGTTTGGTCTAGGCTTTCTGTGTGTTTTTCAATGTTACTTGTGGCCGGTGTTGGTCCTGTAGATTGCTTGACAGCTAAATCTTCCTGAGTCGTGATCAATGGACTTGGGCAATCCTATACACACTTGTTACTGGTTTCAGTGTTTTCAATTCTTTCTCCTTGTTCACGGTTTATCCCCAAGTATATTCTTGTTGACCCTACCTACTTTTTGTGCATTTGAACATACAGTTGAACCCCGGTTACTCCACCACCTCTCATTCAAATACCTGGCGTCATTCGAAATACTTCATTGGTCCCGATCACTCTCCTTCTTATTTCTATATAAAAAGTATCTGGGTTATTCGAATTTGTGCCATTCGAATACCTGGTCTCATCCGAAAAGATTCTTTGGCCCGTGCTAATCAATTCGTATGATTTTCGCACCCCTTTATCCGAAGTCGCTGACGAGCATTAATTACCGGCGTCATTCTGATATGGAAACAACTACGATAGCACAAGATCTTTTGGCTGAGCAATCTGTGGAAGGACCCGGCAGCGGGGGGATACCCAGATCAGTTACTGGAGGAAAGGGGGTGAAAAGAAAGGAGAATAAAAGTATTGAAGAAAAGTACGTTGCAGTCATAGAAAGCGAAAAGGGGACATTTCGAGACGCCGTTGATATCACGTTTATACATTTAGTTCTGACCTGGCGAATGTTTATGTATGTATTGATGTATGCATTGGTTATGTAAAATTTATGCAGAAAAAGATTGATTTTGTCAATAAATATCATTTATCCGTTGCCGTTTTCAAGACGACGTTGATAGTGGATACATGTATTTGCTTGTGATTTAGTCAGACCTGAAAAAAATGTACATGTATGTATCTTTGTCATTGACGTATGCATTGATTGTCTTTGTATCGATATCTTTTATGCATAAAAAGATGAAAGTTGTAAAATAAAAGTTCATTATCTTTATTCGTTTTCATTTACGCTCCTAAAGTGTAATATCATATTTTACATTATATATTACGTTCACTGCATGAAAAAGTGGGTGGGATTGGTTTTTGTTCCAACGGTCGACGTGATTTGGGTTATTTGAAACCATGTCTTACTCGAAATAAAACGCCGATCCCTGGGATTTCGAATAACCGGGGTTCGACTGTAATTGAAAATGGTAAAATCATCATTGTTTTCAATTTCACCGTTTCCCATGTCTACCAATGCATGATCTTCACCGTTTATTTTAAATTCTTCACTCAGTTTCTTTACAACATCTAGATACTTGTCATTTCTATTGAATGAAACTCTTATTGAACTGTATGGACTTCCTAGTCCTCTGAACTGCACCCATCCATCTCCTCTCCATTCTTTAACACCACAAATCAAAAGATACGATGTTTTTTTTTCCGAAAACTGTCATCTGAAAGAAAAATAAATATACATGTATAACCATTTATTTAATAGTAAAGCCCTTTCCTACCGGTGGACATATTCTCTATCTCTAATAATAAGATTGACTTTAGACTCTGTATTCACTAATATATACAATAACAATCACCGTGACGCGTTTAGATTGACTAAAGTTTTGACAGTCGTTGATTGGCACGAAGACTTCCCACGAAAACTTGACTAAAATAGAATTAGATATCCCGTCATATTAGTTAATCACTTTCATAACTACTTTCCAAAGACTTTGATTTAAAACTGAAATCAAACGTTAAGATCTTTAAATTCAAAAGAAATTGTCTTTAATCAAAACAGCACGGGGAAAAGTCGGAGGCAACTGGATAATTAAAAAAAGCTTATTACTACAACAATTGAATAAGCAATCACTTTGATAATTATAGGAAAATTAGAGAAATTTAAAATGGGTAGACTTTTAATCGGCATGATATGACCATAGATTTTAATTTTAAATGTGTAAAAAAGTTTTATAAAAATAATCAGGATTATATTTCATAACAAAACTTTTTAAAAACATTAAATTGATTCAAGAGATATTATTTTTATCTATCAAATTAAAACAAGTATTGAATTTGATCAACATTGAAATGAAATATTTATGAAAAGACCAAACTCAATAATGAGACCAACTCAATAATAAGACCACTTTCAGATGGACCCAATAGTGGTCTCATTATCGAGGTTTTACTGTATGAATGTCAAAACTTCAGCAAGGAAGGAACTCATGATCCATGATTTAAATTGTTCAGTTTGAAAATGGGACCAAAGACTTTAGACTTTATAAATTTATAATTAGTAAAAATTGGAATATATTAATACATGTATATTCATACTCTAAGATATATATGAAATATACAATGCATAATGTAATGAGAAAGATAGCAACACAATGATATTTCAAATTATTGTTTGTCAGACTGCACTTTCAAAACTCTAGCAATGAATAAGAGTTAATATATACATTTTATCATCTAATGCATACACTTTAAAATGTTCTAACTTTACCGTTTTAAATTGCAATATCTCAGGCACTAGAATCTTAAAATATGGAATCGAGTTGCCATCATCTTGATTAAAGGACATAGACATAGATCTTTTATATACAGTACTGTATGTTTCAATATACCGCTTTGGAGGACAGCAATACAGCAACGTTCAGCCCAGGCACATGGAAACAGCACGTTAAATGGCTGATGATACAACAATGCAGTACTGTTAAAAATATATACATGCATGTCCTTTTAATCAAAATTGCACTGAAAAGGATGGCACATCCACATTTTGTTTCTGTGCCAGTGTATTAAGTTGAATTTTTATCTGACCACAGTACTAAACCTGCAGTGCAAACACGATAAAACCATTCACCATAACGATCACCCTGGTTTGCACTTATAGCTATTTTTATGATTATGCAATAATTTAAATGTCTGTAGAAAATTAAAATCCGTATATAGTTACGATATAATAAAATGTATGTGGCATACCCCTACTGGATGAATTTATGCTTATGAAAATGTCATGGATTGGGATTATTTTTAAGATTTTTACATTATGCTACATGTAGTTGCATATCTAAGTCGAAGTCTTGCATTAATTACCTTCATATTCTTTGTCTTTGTCTGCGTTGTATCTCCGTGAGATCGCCTCTTAGCTCTTATAGCCTCTAACTTCAACTGAAAAGTTAAAAAATGATGATTTACTTATTAAAAACTTCTCTAAAATAAACTTAGTCCAAAGATTTAGACGTAATCGTCGCATTTGACGCTTATCTTTGTTTTGGTCAAATCCAAAGTATGTCTAAAATTCGTGTTTTTTATGTTACCAGCATACTGCACGAGCGTACATATACACAATTTAAGCGAGGAACATGGGGATTTCGGAAATTTACTGCTATTTCAGTTAATGTTAGTTACAACATTTGCTTATGAATTTCATTTTTTAGTACAAAGATTGTTCATCAGTGTCAAAAGAGTTCTTTGCCCCACCTGCCACCATTCTCGCATAGTAAGTTGTTAATTAAATTTCGCATTTAGCAAAAAGCATGGCGTGCCGGCTTTCCATACACTTTTTTATGTTTTTTCCCCAAAAACAGTATATATCTTTACTACTAGTTCATTTCTTACGAATATCGATATTTGATGACCATTTTGCGAAGAGAATCTTTCAGTGACATTATAATAATTAACTGTAACGGTATCGATGCCGTACATCCAGACATATTTACACGATATATCTACTTAAAAAGGCAATAAGTAATTAAAGTTTCAAGGGTTCATCACAAATACAAATACATTACTTGGCCAAAAAATCTAGTCAATTTCAAAATTCGATGGTCGTCACTCCTGACCAGTAATAAATGAAAGGAGTAAAGAGAATTACTAAACATGTTCAACACGTCAATATGGATGCTGAGATGTAAATTAAACTGAGATGAGCATCATCCGACCGGAAACATTGACGCTCTCGCCTTTCACGTTTTGAAAGGGCTTGTTTGTTGAACTGTAAGATATACCATTTAATACATGTATAGGTTTTATACACTATTGATACTTGGACAGCCTTACATACAAATACCATGATTGCTGTGTACCAGTTCATAGCTTTGAAACACATTTCTGTACCCTTTGGTGTAAAAGAGAGGATACAAAACCTTTTGGCTTATTTTAATGAATTTTTTCACCCTGTACAGGTATTTCTGCTTTTATAGAGACAGATGTACTGATGCAAGTTTTATATACTAGTATCTCTCTCAGATTCAGACTTATAAACCTATGCCCAGAACGAAGACGGTTAAAATGGAATGGATTAGAGTCATTAATGAGAGGCATACAACATAATCTCTTTAGTAATCATTTTTAATCTAAGCGTATGGCAAATGTACAGCACGCCAGGTTGCCTTAAATCAAATATCCGTAACTGTTAACCTATACAAAGTTCATATCTTCAACAAACAATTACACTTGAACCCTGCTTTCAACAAGTTCCGTTATACTACAACATTCCAACAACATTTGAGGCGGAGATACATTGATTTCTATAATGCATGGAACGGATTTTGTATTATAACGAAAAAGTATAATGATATTTCTTTATTTTGTATGTACATGTAGTTTGTTGTTGATGTGTATAACATTTTGGTGATAAGGTTATTAAAATAATAATTAAAACTTAAAGAATTGTTTTGAGGACCATCAATTTAGCGTAACAGGGCTGGTAAAATGAAACATTTTGGGGACCATCAATTTAGCGTAACAGGGCTGGTAAAATGAAACAGTTTGGGGACCATCAATTTAGCGTAACAGGGCTGGTAAAATGAAACAGTTTGGGGACCATCAATTTAGCGTAACAGGGCTGGTAAAATGAAACATTTTGGGGACCATCAATTTAGCGTAACAGGGCTGGTAAAATGAAACAGTTTGGGGACCATCAATTTCACGTACAAGGTCTGGTAAAATGAAGTACATTGCTTTGAGGACCAACAATTTCAAGTCACAGGTATGGTAAACTGGGCATGCTTCTATGTTTTGTCTCTTAAATTCATGTTGTACTTTACTCATTCAAATGACATTTTTCCCAAGCTTCTAGAATTATTAATTCATAGGTATATGCATACTAAAGTTTAAAATGATAAATTCAGCACTGAAATTACGGTAAATAAGTTAAATAATGGCATGAGAGTCACACCATGCACAGTGAGCGCGACCACCTTTGGTACTTTCACTTCGATACTCGACTGCCTCTCGCTGCTGTGTATTGCTCCTCTAGCATTGCAGTCAATTTAGAATGCAAAGCATTCTGCAGCAAATTGGTAAAAGAAAAAAGGCAGCATAAAGTTGTCGATCAATCTCTGGATCTTTATTGATATAAGAAACCCTAGAATAATCTGAGTACCTCTACTCACACTCGTGCGCTTAAGACTGACATATTTTGTTTCATCTCCAGCTCTCAAATATTAGCTGCCTGTTACTTTCAATCATTGTGAAAGAAGAACGTTCTTAATTTGTTAAAAAGGGGGTTTTCTGTCTGTTTTCAGTAACATAAATATAACGCTATCTTGATTTCAGACTGACGGGAATGAATATTGCTGGCACTGGGAGGTAAACACAGCAGACTAACGTGACATTTAACATTACCATCGGTGTCGGTTTACACTAGAATTTTCAATGGATCTATTGTTGATATCCAAAACGTTGCTAAGTTATATAGCAAGTCAGGGTATAATCGTTTAGAAAACATGGCTAATATGCTACAATATGATAGTATGTCGCTAAAACTACATTATTATCACATCCAAACACTCTACAAAAGAGTAAGCAAATATATCAAACTTTATATGTTTATGCATTTATTGAATAAGATTATTTATTATTTTTTAATTAATTACAATCAATATGAGTTCGTTATATGGATTCATAGAGAAATTTTAAAATTAAGCAAATTGATGACATCCCGGTGGCTCTAATGATTCAATCCCCTATTGCGACATACCTAAGTGTCAGTATCTATGCGTTTATTGGCTTTGTGCTTACCCTCTAAGAAGCGCTAAGCAGTAGCATGTATACCCTGAGTTCGGCTTTTGTTCCCCTGAGATTTTCGCAAATTGGAAAACGTAGTGCTAGGCAACAATGTGGAAATTATAAATTCGTCTGATGTTCCCCTGCTTTGCATTTAGTTTGAAACGAGTGTTAAGCACCAATACAGACGATCTGTAGTTGCTCCATGTTTCCCGGTTTTACGTTAGATGTATTATAAAATGTAAGTCACCAGTACCGAATATCTGTATTTGCCATATGTTCCCTGACTTTACGTTCATATCATTAAGTAGTGCTAAGCAGCAACATGGAAGATTCAATTCCCCCATGATTTCATGTCATTAGATTATAGTTTTGTTGCCGTCATACGAGCAAACGTACGAAGAATATTTTCAGCTGACCATTCAAGTCATATACCATGAAATGGTCAGCAAGCAAGGTATTCGATTTGAATGGTCAAATGAATTACCAAAGAAAAATAACCTCACAAAATCCGGAACGTTTGTCTGCATGTCCGTTGTCTGTCTGTCCAGATTTTAACAATATTGTAAAATGTATTAGGATCCTTTGTCATTAACCGTTAACCAAACAAACAAAATAATGTAGAGATTTTCTTGATATATTGGTCAAACACGCTTTGATGTTTGACACAGCGACCCATAGGTATTAGCTATAATAAACTTGGTAGATTTAAACCCATTATACATTTTTAACACCAAAATGCAACATTTTACCCTATAATGTCTAAATAAACTGAAACAACCTCATACTGTATTATAAAATGTAGATCACCAGTACCGAATATCTGTATTTGCCATATGTTCCCTGACTTTGCGTTCATGTCATTAAGTAGTGCTAAGCAGCAACATGGAAGATTCAATTCCCCCATGTTTACCGACTTTGCGCTCAGTTCATTGCGTAGTGTAGGCATTATCAATACAGAATATATAAATTCGCCCCACGTATCCCGACATAACGTAGTGTTGTGCACTAAGCACGCAGGCCAACTTTGCACCCAGTGTATTGTGTAATGCTAGACACTAATACAACTTGTCAACAGTGTGACCATACCACGTGGTATATGACGTCATTATTAGCTATTACAAGCAGCATAAAAAAAAGAAATCTTCTATAAGTATTTCTTTACCAATTCTAATGGGATAAAGCGCATGCGAATCGGAAAATTGCGCACAGCACAAAAGAACTTTAATACCTCTCACATTCCCCGTCTTTGTGCTAAGCATATAATGTTATGCTATGTCACATCCTTTAGAGCTTACTTTGAATATTTAGCTCTGTTCGGTGAAAAGCACTTCAACTGAACATATTTACGAAAAAAGAAACATAAGCTAATTCAAGTACAGTCCTCGTACACTTTGATCAAACTAATGATATAACAGAAAAACAGAGTCAATTTGGCCAAATGATTTCATGTCAGTGGAGTACAGTTTTGTTGCCGACATACGAGCAAACGTACGAAGAGTATTTTCAGCTGACCATTCAAGTCGTATACCATGAAATGGTCAGCCAGCAAGGTATTCGATTTGAATGGTCAGAAAAATAATTGCTGCGGTGAATCATACAGTAACAAATCGTAGTTACCTTTTGTGTTTTGGAACCTATTAACCACTTCCGGTCGTACGAAACTGCTATATTACGCGTATTGATCTGATAATGAAGCATGTTTTATGAACAATGAATACATTGGTTACCGTATTAAGATGCCAATTATTCACAGTTTCATGTTGTTTTATCATAGAGTTATCATTATCCAGTACATAATTCCATAGGTATAATCATACAATGGAAGAAATTTAACATCTAAAATTCTATTAACAAATAATAGCTCATTGGAGTGAAAACAAATAAGCGATCGAAGTCAAAACCGTAATGATGAGCTTTCTCATTAAACAAAGAACAATATTAAGAGTATTCCGAATATATTTGTTACGTTCACAAGTTGCCTTAATCAAAACAGATATCTACACTGATTGGTGTTAAGAAGGTTTCATTTTTAATTCAACGTATGACTTATCAATCGATGTGGAAATATTATGTTCCCTTACCTTATTTCTAACCATCGTACTCTCTCCTGGGGATGGTTTGATATTAGCAGTTGCCTCAATTCGATCAGCCCTCTGATCCGAAGTGTGTAAACAACAACACCCAGGACACGGCGTCCATGTAAGTCGGTGCTCATTAAACATTGCATGAAATTAAATGCCAGCTCTTATATACATGCTGAAAAAGCACTTCATAGTTGTATAGTATATAAAATTTCCAGTGGTTTTGATATCAAGAATGTCATAAGAAAGACTGACGCTAGAACAACTGTATAAATATCTGAGATCTTTTTAACTTTTTTTCCATACGTACATATTCATGATATCATTATTTTGATTTTCAATTTAACTCTTTTCAATAGCATTTTGACCTAAGGCCGTTATCAAAAAAAAAAAAAAAAAACGATATTGACGAAGGCCTTTGGCCGAACGTAATTATAGAGATTATAATTTAAAAGCTTTCTTATATAAGTTTTCCCTACTGAATAACATGGAAGATATATTATCATTATCATAAATGTCTGCTAATGTATTCGATTTCACAACGGTAACATAAAACGAGTAATTCATGTTTCCATTTGAACTCGCAATTTAAATCACACACCTTCTTTTATATTTGCATAGTTACTACATTACATTGTTCCCTGATGTTTTTAAATCAGCATACTGCTTTTAATCATTTAAGTAAATAGTCTGTTATTATGTAAATATGTGAAAACCAGATGCAAATATATTTAAATCGCTTGATTTAGATCAGTTTATTTTTCGTTTATAAATTGAAAATTCTATTTGAATATCTACATATGCGAGAAATAAACTGCCGGGTGTTTTTGGCATACGTTTCGTGTGGACAAACGCCCATCAGTTAAACACGACGAGATATCCCATTTGAATTTTAAGCGAAATTTGTTTTCTGCTGTCACTGTCATAGTGTCAGTATTTTCGTTTTGCATATGCATGTATTGTATACCTCTGGAATACAATGGCATTTATTTCTGTAGCCAGAATTGTGACTGTTTCTCAAAACAAAATCAAGCTATTGCTAATGCAGCATTAAAAGGTTAGATATGTTGGTGACATTTTTTAATTTCTCCGTTTAAGTGTAAGCACGTATATGCAGCTTTTAGTGTATGTTTTGTTTTTTATTGGTTGATTGGTAAACGATTATTTCAAAATAACTAAACATATATTCAAATACTGTTTTATCAAAGATAACGATACTGTACCAGTCCAATTCATATTATCATATTATTATTATTATTATTATTATTATGCTCTTCAGGACGCTTAATGAGAAGGAAAAAAAAAAACATTCTCTTAATGAAACTCATATACCGACAGTTTATTACTCTGGCAGTCAATCGACCAATTGTGTTCCATGTCCATCACGGGAACTATTCAATTTTCGTTTGCAATCAGAACTAATCACGTAATGGCGGCGATAGTAAAGCAAATATGATTTAGGTTAAAGCGGATTTACAATCATTTGCAATCATTTGCAATGGCCCTGACAGCCCGCTGCCGCCCTCTATCGGGATATTAAAGCTATGCAGGGTTTTGAATGAGGCATTACAGTATCTTTTGCCCTCTAGAAATCGTGCTCACTGATAATGATAATTCTACAAGGTTAAAAATGATGAAATATAGGATTGTGGAAGTTATGGACAACAACTAATGATACGACTAAGACCCAAAAAAAAGTTCAGGTCTCTAATATTTAATTCTTGCGTCATTAAGTTAATCAGTCTGATTAAAATTGTAAGTGTATTTGTTTTTGGAACCAATGACTTATCAGGTGATTAATAATTTATTGTTAACTTTAAACGTATAATGTAATAGTACAAAATCATGGTTTAATGATATCAAGAACTTGTGGAGATATGGCATAAATTACAGATTTGATTAAGAAATACTCACCTCTTTGTTTTCTGCCTAAAGAAATTATATACATAAGCCACAAAAACGCATATACGAATCAAATTCTGTTAATGTTTCCTTTTTACCAGCACATGTATAAAAAATGTGTACAAATAGCATCACCCTAATGATACCTGTTTCATTTTTTTCATTCTCAAATTAATTAAACACTGAATATTTGAGACTCAAAAGTGCGTTGGACCCCAAAGTGCAATGATGATTCAAATGCATCGTAAGTATTTTCGAATTGCATTTTAGTCATGTTAGATTATTTCGTTAGAAAAATCCTTGAAATAAATCGATTTATATCACAAAAATTGAAGCTATGTTCTACTATATGCTTAGACATACCGATATGGCTATCTGTAATGTATTGCCTAGTTGATCATTCAGTTAGTCAAACTATACTATATTATGACATTCACCTTTAAAATTGATGATAGCTTGATATAATGAAAACGTACTGAATGCTTAATGCATAATATGAATTTAGATTCTGCATATCAAATATGAAAAGTTTAACCCCGACTCCAGCCAAAACCATTACCCTATATCACATTAATGTTATCTAATAAAACGGATAACTATTTTATAATTTGTGCACAATATAAATGACCAAACAGACACGTTGACTTCTTTATGTATGAGTGCAAAACAATCGACTTGAGCTAATTCGTCTGACGTCTTTCAGTGTCTGGCTCGATCAAGGATCGATCTAGTAATGGTAGGGCTACCTTCCACTAATGATAGACTGGCATCATCCAAACCTCTATTTACCTGATGTCAGTATGACACGCCCTCTTTTCACCGCTTTATACTGTCGTGTTCCACAGATTTAGTTTACCTACCATGAATTAATCAATATATAGAATATCCGCTCGTGAGAATACACTTTTCGAAGCACACGAGATGAAATGAAATAAAGAGTGTTCCAAAAAAAAAAAAAATTTTTTTTTTCTTTTTTGTTTGAAACAGAGAATTTGTTGTTAATCATTTTCACTGTGAAACCATTAACTTTAATTTTGATTTATATCGCTGGCATCTATTTAAATACATAAAATAAAACGGCTGCATTGCAAGACGGATTTATTTATGTATTTATTTTTGCAGTGAAAGTCATAAATGTAACAATGTTTTAAGTAGATTGCTATTTCTTACCCTACATTGACAATCACAGTTTTATTTGCGATACTGTTGCTGCGATTGAAAACTCTAAAATAAAAGCTACTACACTACTATCTAACACGCATGAGTCAAACTGGTATTTCGTCTTTTTGAATATGATCAAATTAACCTTCAACTAATGTTAAACATTAAAGTAATGTGCCCGAAAATTGTTGATGGTGACATTTTTATATTCACCGGGCGGATAAGAGCATTTTTTAAAAAAAAGAAAACATTGTGTAGTTATAGGAACACAAAACGATTCATTAAATATTTGTAAAATGTGCAATTAATGCTATATTCTAAGATGAAATCATGTTACTATTTATAGAAAGTTCATGCAGAACACTGAGTCTCAAGTATTACCTCGTGGGGGAACTAATAACTCAGCAACTTATTATAATAATGGTAAAATGCAGGAAATACTGATTTTTTCTGAACTATACATCTAACCAATAGTATCTGGTCGATATTGAACTTTGCTTCTACGCAGTCTATGGCACCTTGATAAAGCTGTTAAGAATTTGACGAAATATTAAGTTGAGAGTACTGAAGAAGAACACGACCAGTTAAGTGAATGAATGTTTATTGATAATTGATAACCCAGACGTCATGTTCACACAATATATACATTCTGTTTTCGAAGAATTTTCTCACTTTCTAAAGTACTAAAATGCAATTTGCGTCCTCTGAATAGACATGGTATTTGAAAAAAAAATACAAGAGTAGTCGCAGGACTGGTTGGCTCGGTGTCAGGATAATGTGACTGGGTGTGGTATCATGCCACATGTCTACGGCGTGATAATGCAGTGTGGCAGCACTATATTTGTCTCAAGTAGACACCGTCTCCAAATGACTGAAATACTGTCGGTGGGACGTGAAACTCAACAAACAAACAATTTGTTAATTTAAATAATATTAAGTGATGAGACGAAAGTATTTTTTTAAAATCTGGTTATTGTTTGTATATGGAAAATATCATTGAATTAGAAAAGGTAAAATTTGTTTAATTCTTATCTTGTATAAATCAAATCAATTATCCTTTATTTTCACCATTACGATAATGTTGAAGCAGTAATAACAAAGGGGCATCTGACTGAATTCGCTGCGAGAATTCAGACACACACACACACACACACACACACACAAATAAAATAATGAAATGAAAAAAAATCACGAAACATATGAATTTGAGAGTTTCCTCAAATATATATTTTCGAAGATCTAGTTCTGCTTTATATATTGACCTAAATAACAACAAGATAGCTAACCTGTTTATATTAGCAGACGGGGAATTGTGTTTAAATGTTGAAAACATTCATGACTGAGGTGGTAACAAATTTGTGATTTTTGGCTGAGGGATTTCTCTCTTTGAGACGTTACGTGAAACACAGATCAGAACTAGAAGTGTTTTTTTTCTTTTCCATAAAAAACTGCTGTCTCCAGCCTCTCCACTCTCACACACACAATAGTAATATGTAGAATATAACCTATATTGCGGTCAAGAACTTGAAAAAGGGGAAATAACTTCAAAAATAATAAAATCTGAGTTATGGACCTTGTGCATGATGCTTCCTCTCATCAATATCTTTCAATTAATGAAATTTCATTTCAACAGCATGAGTAGAACTACAGTTTTCTTAAAGAAACGAAATTATGAAAAAGGAGATAATTCCAAAAATATTGATGTTAAGGTGATAGACCTTTTTATAACACTTGTTCCCATAAATGAAATTTCACTTCAAAAGCATAGGTAGGAGAGGGGTTATCTTCCGTACAAAATGTGTGACAGACAGACAACTCTGTCAAAAACAGTATGTCTCCCCCATATCTATATGGGTGGGAATATAATTATAAGAAAGAAATGTGTGGATCTGGGTTCCATAAATAAGATAAGAAGAGTTATGTTTATTGGCTAAATCCAATACACCTACAAATGCGCGCGCGCACACACACACAAATACGTATTATATGTAAATGACGTAATTATTACGTATGTTTTGATCATGACGTTTTTTAACCAACTACATGTACATTGCAATTAATAATTTGACTTATTTTAATATCGTTGTATTTAGTAAAATACCAACACGTTTTATGTATATATGTAATAAAATTTAGGATTGCATATAGATGTCAAGTGACACACTGTTTTTATCTCCATTTAAAAATATTTCAATTAATTCAAACACACAAGATCATCTTATTTTCACATTTACGAGAGAATAGTTATGTTTCGTAAGAGAGATGTCTAAATGATTACCAGAGGATGAAACAATATACCATTTCTCTCAAAGATGAGACAATAACCTGCGTAAATCACCGAGAACTCCCCGAACACATACTCTAAATGCTGGTGTATAATTCCACACATTGTTCAATGGGATATAAACATACTTTTGAGATTTTCCCCAGTCACTGATTGGTCAATTTAAATCAGCGAATTATACCGCGTATTGCCAATCGTCTGGTGAAATGGTATATTTCAATACATTACAATCAAACAAATTATATTGTTTTGCAATTACATAAATAAATAAATAAATAAATAAATAAATAAATAAATAAATAAATAAATAAATATGACGGTACTTGAAACATGTTTGTGCTTGGACAAACACTGACAGTTTTCGTGTAACAGAGCATTGGCATTACATCAGCATAGTTTCGAGCATTAAGACAATAGTTCTATAACTATTCAAACAAATTTGGTGATCAGGTGACCAAAACCGCCAGTCTATTATGATAGAAGTTTTAATAACAAGAGTTATTTGACTACAAGAATATCAAGACATGGTAACCATGGAGTCCATTATTTGTTATTGGTTGTTGTTCTTTTATTGTATTTTAAGGTGAGTGGGATTTTTTTTTCTAGTTTTGACCAGGATACAAATAATTGCATAAAAGTCGCTACTGGAAATTGATTCCCCGTTTCAGATCCGCTTGTCAATTTCATCTTTGATACTGACAACTTAACATTCTGTAATTGCATCATTAAGCCCTGCTTGCCTGGCTTACAACGTGCCACTGTCGATTACTGATTCACTCGACTGCATATGGATGCCGTATCTCGGCGAAGTACACTTAACCAAAATGCCGCTTTGTTTTTGTGCACTACTGCTAACAACTGGCAATTCCATTTATCCTCCAGAGTCAATTAAACTCACGTGATTTATGTTACTGACTGCTGTTAATCCACATACCGAAGAGAGCGTGCAGCAAATGTTATGGTGCAGTGACATGATTTTGTTTCTTTTGTGAGTTTTTGTCTCTGGTTTTGTTATTATATTTTACTGTTGCTGTTGTTGTTTTCACTTTGCAGATACAAATGATTTTTTCGTAGTCAGTGCTGTAGATATCAAACAGGAACGACTTATCCCCCTTATTGTATAACATAATTTTAATAACAGTAACCTAAATTTATCAGTTTTTGATTTTAATTATGATATTTAAAAAAAAAAAAAACTCAAATAGTACATTGTATTCCTTTAAAACAATGACACTTATGTACTGGATGAACAACCTGTTTCTTCTTGAAGTATTGAGATTGAATATAAGCAAGATACATACTGAAAAAAAAATCTTATGTTTCGTATATATGTCTTTCAGTATTTCACCCGCATTTGCCTGGTCGACTACATGTGACAATCGCATTGTATTGGATTTCGTCTGTTATTTAATATATTCAAAAGAAAATGGAGTTTTTATAAACAATCAGTTTATAAGCAACACAGGAACAACATAGTCTTTTTATTAATTCATTTCAAACGTAAATAAATCACACCATGGGGCAAAATTGCACGAAAATTCGATATTAAAAAAATAGCCGAAAACAGTGTCCACCCTACCTGTTTTAATTTTTCCATGATAAACGATATGAAATTCGAACCATTCACCTTCGACCTAAATTAGGCTGATTTTTTTCTAAGAAAATAAAAGAAATTCGGCTGCTGTATACGTCGTTCATCCATTCCGTCAGTTTTATCTGTTTGCTTGTAAGAAACTCATAACAAAACCGTTTATTTTCATCTATTTTAAATTCTTCTTCTTTTCTTTTTTTTATTATTATGGCTGATAATTATGGCCATATTTAAGACCTAGCGGCCAAGGATTTCCCTCGTGTGTGTGTGTGTGTGTGTTTTTTTTTTTTTGTTTTTTTTTGCTGAAGAGACAGCATTGGAAGAGACAGTATTGGATACAAGGTAGTCCGGGTGTGATACCCTAGCTCATTTTGCGAATAGACCCCTTGGTTCTTGAACATGCCCACGTGCAATTCAGCCCATAATGTGATGCAAGCTCAATATGACACGATTTATGATAGGATATGATATATTTGTGATATCATTATGACATGCTGATGCTGGAACCGATATTGATATCGGACGTCATACCGTAGAGATCAATCCTATTTCTAGACATGCCCCATTGTGTGTCTGTCTTTATTGACACCATGACAGTAAATAATACATAAATGAAGGGATACGTAGATAGGGGGATTCAAAAACGCATCGAGCTTTACAGCCATTGCAACAAGTAATCCAATAGTATTAGCTCTGTGACATTTCCGTATTAAGGTGACGTTATAAGCAATCTACCTATGACTGCGGAGACCATTCTTGGAAAACGGCGATCGTCTAGACAACTTGATTTGAGTGTTAGTAAATGTAACCAGGCATAAAAATATCTCCCCTCTCACACTCGTCTGCATCGCACTGCTGCTCGTCTCCGAAAACAGTGAACCATATTTCCGTTTAAAGAGAAAGCTAGCCCAGTTCAATATTAGCCGGTCTATCCATGCATTTGTTACTGAACCACCAACTGTTTTTGTTCAAATCTCGGCTCAAGGATGATAAATAAGTACCGTCGAAGAATTGTTCTCACGTGCTTGCAGGTGTCGTTTAATACTGTGGGTCATATATGTACAGACTACATTAATAGTTTTATACAGATTTTTTAACAATATCATTTGATTACTATTACACATGTATTATAACTAAGACGGGGGAGGGGGCCGCTGTGGCCGAGCGGTTACAGTCATGGACTACAAATCTCTCAGCCCCTCACCGCTGTGAGTTCGAATCCCGAGCGGTTACAGTCGTGGACTACAAATCTCTCAGCCCCTCACCGCTGTGGGTTCGAATCAGGCAAGGTGGTGTTGTTGTTTTTTGTACTTGATTGTCTTTATTTATCCCTTCCACACAAAATAAGACCAATTTTTTGAAAGTCTATCAATAATCAAAGGAATTACGGCAATTGAAACGACAAGATGTACGTTTTCAGTGGACGAAGTTACCTACCTTCTTATTATATATAAGGTCATTGATTTTTTTTAATGGGCAGCAACGTACCGGGTACCTTTGACTAAAATGAAATTAAAAAAAACTATTTAACAATATTTACCATCAATAAAGCATTATATATCCACAGACACTTTTTTTGTTGGTAATATGTTTAAATCAAAGTAAAAATAGTTATTGTGTTGAACTTAACAAACTTATAGCAAGGAAATAATAGTAGTAAAGAATACAATTATTATATGTAGACAGCATGTCGGGGAGAATTACATGAAATGTATCTAATGGACTGTTACATACTCTACCAAGACAGAATCTCTCTTTGTCAACGTATTTTATATGTGTCTCGAAATTGTAATGACCTTAACTTCTGTAATACTTGTCCATACGGCTTTAAATTCCACATTCCTTTACAGACCAAAACCATTGATTGAATACAGAATCTAAAATCTCATTTTTTAAGATAAAATCAGACAGCAAAAAAGTTACATTATTCAAATAATTTTCAAAGCATTTACATTAACTGCAAGCAATTTCAATATTGTCTTATAAATTTTAGAATTGTGTTCCCATTTTAAAATGTTAGTGTGAAAAGGAAAGTTTTTTTGTTTTTTTTTGGTTGAGTTATATTAAAGTTTGTAAGTAAAATAGTTGCTTTTAAGTGTAGTAACTTCTGTCTAAGTTTGATAATCTAACGTAAGTGAATATTTCTAAAAAAAAATCCAAGTCAAGTTCCATTATAAAAGATACAATGTCAACCTTACACAGCAAAAAAAAATGTCATAGGTTTCCTAAATTATACATATAGTTCAAAGGATGTCTACCTTAAAGTTTTAATATTCACAAGAAAAATACTAATTCTGTGATATCAGTATGGGCATTCAAAAGATACAGATACAGAAACTATCATAGATTATTATTCTGTAACACCAACATAATTGTGATAACGATTTCTAGAAGGTCAGAAAATGTGCCATATAAGTTAATTTACTACAAATGTTTGATGTTTGTTCTTATTTCCGTAAAATTCCCTTGTCCGAATTTACCTAAAATATATTATGTGTTTTAAGGATCTTTTCAAAAACCTTATTAAAATTTAATAAAAAAAAACACGATTATTTTTAAAATTCTGAAAATGCCCTCTTTTTATTTTTCATATCGTTTATTATTCACCTTAAGACTAGAGTTTCTTTTTATTACATGCAATTATCAGCTGATTTGAAATTTGCAATCCTGCCGTGACAGTGCATCATATCTGAATTGATATTGTGAAATCGCAAAATCACCAAAATATAGTTTTTGTCCCAGAAAAGCGCTATCAAAAGTTATGCTTCTAGAAAATGTCATATTTTTGTGAGGTCATGGACACTGAAGGGTTCCCTTAACTGTCACCCTGATTTATATCAGTATGACTATAGTATCTTAACTGGTACAGTTTAAATCTGCTCTCCGTCTAGATCTGTTATTTCAAGATTTGTCGAGGTTGGAAGGGACTTGCAAATAAATCGCGATCAAAAATCGCCACATTTTAGAAATTGCGTCTGTTCTCTAACTATAAATATCTTAGTAACATGCACAACTTCAAACTCTACGCAGTAGCTACCTCCCCTTACAGCTTTGTCAAGTGAGAGTGCAAGGGAGATCACTGCGTGAAGTTTACAATAAAATCGCGATTTTTCGAGGACTGATGAGAAAAATATTCGGATTATCGAAATGCTCGGAAACCAGGAGTATTCATCATTCATCATTGAGGTTCCTCAATTCTCTATTAAAAAAGACTAGAAAATTACCTCGAATAATGCATGATGCTCGCATAAAATCGCAATACACTCAAGTTTCAATTTGTAGGAAATCAGCAAAATTTCACCCAATATCTATTAAATGCTAAATCCATATTGGCAAGGAAAATGGAATAGTTGGACGACGAAGGTCAGTGACCAATATACGCGGACAGCGCTCTTGCACATGCACGGTAAAAAGTGTTAGACATAGAAAATGAACTATGATGGAACAAGCACCTTAAAGGAATACGCTCGGCTGATAACAACTAGGTTTTAATTGAAAGATATTGATGTAAATAAACCAATTTAATTACTCATTTCATTGAATCAATCGTAATAAGAAAGAAATTGCAAGTTAAAGACGTCTATTTACACCAATTTGCTCCGAGACATGGGCGCAGACATTGTTTACGTCTCGTGGTCTCGCGAGACTTTTTTTACAACAATCGTGACGTCACAGACACACTTCCGGTTGCGTACATACATTGAAATATAGAAGGGAATTACGTGTGTTGTGGAGAAATTTTACCCCCAAAAAGAAACAGGAAGGCAAAAAGTATGAATATGATGAAAATATATTATTAAAAGATTAAACTATGATCAATTTTTTGTTTTCTTACTCGTGAGTGAGAGAGTCTGGAGCCCCCTATGACCTTTGTATGCCAGAATGGTAATGAATGCAACTTCTAAAACAGAATCATTCACAACTAAGGTGTGAAAGTCCGTATGGTCCGTAATGCACGTAAGTTCATCAACATACATTTTCCATATTGGATGGCATCATAACACAGTTATCACACAGACAAAAGTCCTCAGCACATAAATATTCCTCCTCCCGTACGTCATTGTCTTGAAGCAGTTGCAGCTCTCCCTCAGTATATTCGGGCTCAAAGTCGTAAAGAACTATACACTCCATTTTAAGAAATATCTCAAAAACTTTATTAAACTTCCTGCTATAGTGATCGAACCATAACTAAAGTCAATACCCCTTGTCACGAAATCATTTATGCACATTCTCACAAACATCGCTATTTTAATTGCGCAAATCATTACAGCAATTATCAACAATTTTTAAACACTTTTTTAATCAAACATATAAATATATAAAAGGGGCGGTATCATGTAAGAAGAAATCTAATTGCAATGACGGTAACTGTGAAATACTATAGAGACGAATCAAAGGGACACCGTGTTGTAATTATGATTAACACACCTAATTGCTCGCAATTTAGCAAAATAATGTAAATTATGCTAACTACTTTCTGTATATCACACTAACATTATTAATTTATTTAAACAGACAATTTTATAAAACGTGGATTCAACACTTTTCTTTCATATTTATATAATGCATTTAGTATGTTTGTGGTGATGATTATACTCTACATGTCCGTTTCAGTAAAACGTGCACATCAATTGTCTGTTGACATGGTGACTCGGTCGCACGCTTCGTTTTATGCCCGTGTTTTATGGCCCTGAGGTGCGATTTTATATGACGCTTATTCTGTTACAAAGGCTTGCCAGAGATTTCTTATCCAATCAGTTTAACACCACACAACTTTTCAATAACCGCAGTTGCAAGCATTTCACGGTAAAAATGACAAAGATGTATTATAGAAATAAAAAATATCGCGGATCAAATTGGTTTAAATGGACGTCTTTAACTTACAATTTCTTTTTTTATTACGATTGATTCAATGAAATGAGAAATTTAATTGGTTTATTTACATCAATATCTTTCAATTGAAACCTAGTTGTAATCAGCCGAGCGTATTCCTTTAATGCTTTTATCACAACCCCTATTAATCGCACTCATCGATCGGGATATGGTTCAATGGGTATTTGTGACGTCACAGAAAGGTAAACATGAACAAAGATGGCGGCGGCCATAGCCGATCGAAATCACAAACTTTAAACAGCTATATCTTCACAAATATAGCGTGTATAAAAATGAAAGTCATGTCAAAGTGATCTACACTAAAAGGTTTGTTGATGGTTAAATTTTCATTTCAGCCGAGCGTATTCCTTTAAGTTTACAGTATGCCTTAAATACTGTTAACACAGCAGTACCTGTCATTAATTAACCCACTTACAAATACATCCTCAAAATTGGTAGGTAGATTGGTCTGCATGATATTTTTCTGAGCAATTAGTGGTATTATACTTGAATGTGACTAATGTAAAAGCCATATCCCTTTTTCCTATTAGATATCATCTGTCTATCAGTGGTAGCTAAGAAATAAGTGCACAAAAAATGTCGACCATAGGGTCGACGTAAAATCTGATTTGAAAAGGGGTCATAACTGTGTCAAAAATGAAGTGAAATGTATCATTCTTGAATGTCACAGATCTTCTAGCACTGCTCTACATTATATGAAAACATTAATTGACCCCGAGTTGACGTGCAAGTCGTCTGATTTCATCGCCACATTTCGTTTTAAATCATGACATCGAGGAAACAAATACGACGTCTTGCCAACCTATATACCTTATCTTCCGACATTAATTTTTGGTACTAGCTTTGGATATCATTATGCTGACCTAACTTCATCAGTGTTTTGCCCTAAATCATGCCGTGGCGACAGTTGGAATGTGAATATCTTCTCATGATCAATCCTCAACTCGTGTGTGTGTGGGGGGGGGGGGGGCGTCTGATATTGATGCCGGAGCTAGGAAGATTAAAATTAATATATATATATATATATATATATATATATATATATATTAAATTAAGAACTTTCTCATGATTAGGCTCGGAACCAGAATTCTTCAACAGGCCGGCGGGGTGCTTTCGGACAAAAAAGTTTCTTGTATGATGGAAATACATTTTGAAGGATACCTTAGGATCTTGGGGTGAAAGTGATATATATTTAAGGTAGTCGCACCCGAAAGAGCATCCATAACCATCAACTGCTTTGAAACTGGGGTCATCTTTTCTTTCGATTTATCTCTTAAACCACTATATCTGTATCAAATAGATCAGATTTAGAAAGAAAAAATAAAACCCAATAATGATCTTTTTCGGCCTAGCTGTATGACATTGATTTTCACCTATTTCTTCAACCAATCAAATCTTGGAATGCAAATGAAGCCAGAGTAAATGAAATGTTATCATTGGCTTGTATTTTTCTTTTTCTTTTTTTGATACACGCCTACTTCTTATTTAGTTGTTTTAAATTTATATTGCCAAAGCAGCATTCCTAAATTGATAAGGAAGTTTTGAATTTTCATTACTTTGTTTACTTACCTTTCATGTTTAAACTGTAAAAAGAAACCTGTTATATCAAGTAGAAAGATATAAACAACCTAAAACTTCCTATCGTAAACAAGAATGATGCAATACATGTTATTCCCTAAGTATTTAAGTACTATTAAACGCAGATGGCGCCCGCTTGTTACTAGAAAGCAAGCCAACCAGATGCAAATTTATTTAAATCGTTTGATTTAGACCAGACATTTATGTCTAATTTGAGCTTTCCGTTAAACATTTGCATATGCATGAGTTAAATTCCCAGAAGCGAAACTGTGTATGGCATTTTTTATTTTTCAGAAGACCGCATACACATACGAATCACGTGACTTGAGGTGCACCACCTATTTTTATTAAACATTGTTTAAAGTCTACCCCGAAACAAAATCACCAATTTTATCTTTTACTAAAGACATTGCCCATCAGTAAGGGTTAATATCTTGCTATTTTCGTAAGGATCTGTGTATTTCGAAATAACGGTTAATTTCATTTAAGTTGAAATAAATAAAGAATTTTGGAATCGTAAAGATAATTCATGAAAATAATAGTATCCTGGTATAATAGAAAAATATAACAGAAAATTATCACCGAAAGATGAATGTTCCGGTGAGTGTACCACGAGTATTGCCCCTTAAATCGTGCTTTTGGAGATAGGCTTAAATAATGAAGCGAGATTTATTATACTTGATTGGCATGAATATCAAGAAAAACACACTGTATTACTGAGTTATGTTCATGACTTACCCTGCATTAAAATCTATCGTTGTATTTTATTATGTTTTAGCACGCATTTATTCAAGCAGGAAAGGGTCGATGCAAAATATCAGTGTCGCCGAGAGACATGTGTCTAGGAAAATTATGCAATGTTTTCAACAGATACAAAATGAGATTTTATATGATTCTCCCAAAATAACTTTTATCAAAACACTCCCAGTAGCATTTACTTTATGTGTATAATGATATATATGGTATTAAATGTTTCGCATCCTTACGCAACCTCCACAAAGAAATGAATGAGACAAAGCACATATATAAGAATTAGTGCAGTTTTACTTTTAGAACACAGTCCACTTATAAAAACATAACTAGAGTATAAAAAAGATTACTGGCATCTCACCAAGTTATTCTTTAGCAGTACAACCTCAAAATGTGGAATCAAAAGACAAGTAGTAGTAGTTGTTGTTGTTGTTGTACTCAAATGTGAAACTAAATCCATTTATTACATTTTCTCCATAACTTGTATTTGGCAGGATGCTTTATCCATCGTTCTGATGCATCACCCAATGGGCTATTCAACGACCGAATTTAGATACGAGTAAGGGTAGCCTTTCAAGGAGACAAACAAAGCATAAATCAAACAGCGTCTAAAATGCTTTATCAAAAAAATTACCAGAATTGTTTTGTTTTGGAAGTTTAAAAGGTATAGCTCACTTTATTTGTACTTTCAATACGATTTTATATCAAGCCGATTAAAAGTTTGAGGACATTAACTTGAATCAGCGCAGAGGTTGCCGAACGCCAATTCGTAAGTAGAGGTGACTGTTTCGTACAACAAATCGTATGTATGTAGAGGTGACTGTTTCGTACAATTCGTAAGTAGAGGTGACTGTTTCGTATACCAAGTCGTTAGTAGAGGTGACTGTTT
>CM037781.1:12422806-12472806 GCA_021229015.1 Solen grandis
TTTAATGTCTTTCAGTTTATTTTCCGGTCTACCGCAGCTGTCTCGACACACTTGACTGACAGAGTATAGGATTGAGCGCATAAAAATATGAACATTGTGTCCCGGCTTCAGTGCAATAGATAAACTAAGCTTGGAATTTCTAAGTCGGATAGAATACATTAAGACATTTCTCCAGACAATAAAATCCTACCCTCGCTGCGCTCACTTCGGTCTCTTATTGTTTCTATAGCAATATCTTAATATACGTTTTCCTATACAAGAAACTTGTCATAGTTTAAACAGTAGCTAAAACAAATTCTGTTTCAAAAGCACTCAGTTATATATTCAAAATAATTCCATACTTACATTTGCACCTAAATGCATTTCTGAAATTTTCTCTTCCGCTAGGGCCAATGCTTCTTTGGTCAGCTTCAATGATTCTTTTGTTTCCATGACCTCGTTTCGTAAACTCGTCATCTCTTTCGACATCATGTCAATCTTTCCTGACAAAATCACACATACCTCGCTTTTTTCCACCTCCCCATAGCAGCTTTTTACTGTAAGAATTACAAGTAAACCAATTCTTAAGATTCTATCCATGTTTCCTGAAACAAAGTTACTCCGTGGACAGTAACAGTGTTTATATTCGACGAGTGCAAAGCAGTAGAATATGAACGATTTCAACACGAGTGTCGGAATGATAACACTAGCTCGCGCACGGCCTTTTAAACGATAAATATCAATATTTAAATAGAGACTGTGAGCTCACTGGCTTACTAGACCATAACATTCACACAAAGACTGCGAATTGTACTTCCGCGCAAATAGACCCACGTAGTTGAAGCAGTTTTATAAATATGACCAAATGTTAGTACATGCCTAGATACTACTAAATGTGCCTTTATTATTGTCGACACATTATATTGTAATTTCGACACTTCTGTTGAAGAATTGAGCAATGCATATAAATGAGAATCACTATCTTACTTAAACTTTCACATGAATTTTTGGAAAACGCTGTCGTGTAGGTGTGTGTGATTTGCAGATAAGTTTTCTCTCTGATTGTCATATACAATGCGAAAGAAAAACACATCCCACTGGCATAAAAAAGACAATAACTTGATAGCATAATAAAACGTTATCCTCTCTCTCTCTCTCTCTCTCTGTTAAAATAAGTAAAAGTAATTGATTGTTAAACTGTTAAACATAAAATGGTTATTTGGGAAATTATTTCATTTTAGACATCAGCTTCAATAAACTATTTATACTGTGAAATATTTGAGTCGCATTTATAGACTCGGTAGATTGTATTATGGCTTAAATTGTTTGCTTGGATGCAATATCCCACCCTGATGGTATTTTTCTTTTGTCATTTTGAGATGTTGTTACATGAAGAAGATTTAGTTCTGCATAACTTAAATATCACATCAGACATGTGGTATAACAACACATACGCCCAGCGTTCAGTAAACTTATCACTTACGTGAGTGTTTGCACCCTGTAATATATAATGTAATGTATAGAACACTTTAAGCAGGACACCAACTCGCAACCAATTGCAAACGTCATTTTCAAGGGCAGATAACTCAAATCCAAGCCCATCGATACCTTATTTAATTTCACATTATTGTTTGTTGTTTCTTGTCCAGTCATTATGCAAATTTTAAAACAATTCTGTTCAATAGATTTTTCATTTGTTTCAGCAAATAAACAAACTGCCTTTTTATTGAAAAAAGTAAGAAAATTTCTATATATCGTGTATGCGACTATAGTGGAAAATCTGTTGCATAGAATTTCTAAAACTTTTCCACAGTGACAGAGAATACAATACTAAACATCGAGTTGAAGTTAAATGAAGTATTACTAGCCAATAATGTTGAGTTATTTGCCCTTGAAAATAACATAGCAAAAAAACTCACTTTCAGGGGCAGATAACTCAAAAAGTAGAGTGGTGACCCCCATTTTTTCATAAATTAATTTCTAATGAAATAATTTCATTCTCTATTATCATGCAACGTTTTAGAAAAATCTCATGGATAGTTTTCATTTTCTTTCTTTGTCTATATAGAAAATAACTGCATTGTGCGCGTATGCCTTTAACATAGAGTAAAAATGCATATATGCTTACTAGCCTATAGTTTAACTTTGGTAGCATAGAGGTGACATGCACAACTTTTTTTATATTGAGGGAACGAAAAATTAACCTGTAGGAACGACTTAATTATCTAGAGTGAATAATATGATAAGTCTAGGGAACAATATATTAACTCTTAATTATTTCGAGGGAACGAGATAAACGCCAAGGGAACAAGATAATAAGTCGAGGGAATAAGATTTTGACTAACTCGTTCCCTTGAGATATTATAAGTGGTTCCCTCGAGTTAAAATCTGCTTCCCTTGACTTATCTCGTTCCCTGAAGATATATAAGTTTTTCCCTCGAGTTAGTTTCTGGCTCCCTCAAGTCATTTCCTTGAAATTAAAAAAGAGTAGTGCAGATCGCTAAACAATAATTTTGTATCGCAGTACGTATCGCAATATTTCATGGTTGTTGTTGTTGTTGTTGTTGTTGTTGTTGTTGTTGTTGTTGTTGTTGTTGTTGTTGTTGTTGTTGTTGTTGTTGTTGTTGTTGTTGTTGTTGTTGTTGTTGTTGTTGTTGTTGTTGTTGTTGTTTACCGTCGCTGCGATAGTATTTCAATCATATAGCGACGTCAAGCAAATAACAGGTGGAGGAAGACCCCGAGTTCACAGAGGTACCCGGGTAGAACCACCGACCTACCCCAAGCCAGCTGGAAGGCGTCCTCACATGAAAAATCCGAAGTACGATATTGTTGACATTACCATTCAATGGTTAACTTTGTGTGCTATCATCCCCCTTGGGATGTGATATCTTCTTATATACCAATCAACATAAATAAAACAAACAATTAAATCTTCTGAAATTACTCAGAAAGTCTGAGAATCTATCAAAACGATGCCAAAGGGCAACATGTCGAGCCCGCCAAAGGATACCATATTGAACAGAATACCTACGAGAGGCATTGTAGAAGTTGTTGTTGTTTTAAAATTCATGAGGTGTCATCTGTGCGGATTACAGCATTATGTATATAATCCTGGGTGTGAACTGCAGTTACTCAAGTCAAATTTACAAAAGGTACATTATATATGTAGTGGGAATGTCATAATAAAATGGTTAATCCCTGCAAGAGAAAATGACGTGAGTAATTCAGCCAAAGATATGCCTAAAGAGATTGATATTATTCACTTAAGGTGGGTATAAATCAGGATGTAGAGTTTCCTCAACCCTTTACCTCATTCATATGCTTTTTGATGCCCCTAATATGTACCTCATAAAGCCTGATCTGCAAAAAGCAACAGTTAAACCTTACCAAACTTAATGGTAAAAACCTCATTTTCAAATGAGGTATGATGTGTTTAAATAATTTAAGGACATCATTTTTCATGGTTGCACACCTTCAGATGAATTAAAAAAATCTTTAAAGGCCCATGTCAGCAAAAACAAATGTGAAATGTGTAAATATTTCACAATTCATGTGATGCTTTGCCTCTTTGTTTTTTTTAATAATTCAACAGACTTTACTGATTTTATCAATCACTTTATTCCATTATTTTATATATATTCTGTTACTAACAGATATATTTTATCATAGATAAGCTCAAATATAAGAAATTAACGCGTATTAAGATAGATAAAATCAATATAAGTATATCTGTTATGATGTTTACTATTTAGAATATCTTCTTAATTTCGAACCTTCGACCTCCCGCTCCCGAAGCGGATGCCTTAACCATTAGGCCACGGGATCGGTTATGTTTTAGAACTTTGACCTCCAACTGTGACCTTGACCTTTGAGCTGGTTCTTTAGCATGACACTCCGTCTCACTGAGCTTGACATTTGTGCCAAATTATTTGAAAATCTTTCCATCCACAATGAAGTTACAGCCCGGACAATCAAAAAAGACATGTTTTTGACCTTTGACCTCCATCTGTGACCTTGACCTTTGAGCTATGAATCTTGTTCTTGTGCATGACACTCCGTCTCACTGAGCTTGATATTTGTTCCAAATTATTTGAGAATCCTTCAATCCATGATGAAGTTACAACCCGAACAAGCAAAACAGTACATGTTTTTTACCTTTGACCTCCACCTGTGACCTTGATCTTTGAGCTACGAATCTAGTTCTTGTGCATGACACTCCGTCCTACTGAGCTTGACATTTGTGCCAAATAATTTGAGAATCCTTCCATCCATGATGAAGTTATAGCCCGGACAAAACCAAATCCGGACGGACGGACGGACGCACGCACGCACTAACGCACGCACGCACGCACATACATACACCGAACCGCCATTGTGACAACAAAATCGAACTCACCGCAAACGGGCTTGACAAAAAGATATAACCTACAATTGTTTATGTATGGAATAATGTCAACATGGCCTCCACTCTGGCCAAGGTTTGTAATGATTATCTGCGGAAATTCAGGAATCATCCGGGCAACAACTCAGTTGTTTGATAGTCAACACGATAGTCTGCAGTAATTGTTTATGGTGGAAATGCATCGCTTAGAGACACTTTTTATATGACCGAGATTGTAACTCAATTTCAAGCAGTCATTGAAATGTTACTCAGCATATTAATCAGTAATTTCTAAGGACCGTTGTAACACAAAATGTCTTCTTTAACAGAAGATGTCAAGAGGTCTCTGTCATAAATCATTGAAACCAGGGTGGAGTTAACTGCTTTTCACTGGTCTGATACCATGATGAAGTAAGGCGGGGTCATAAGGTCTGTTCTTGGTCTGACTGCATATTTTCCTCATCTGATTACACATAATGGAATGATATGAAATAATGGGGACATGAGAAATTCTCATCTGGTTACATTTGGTGCCCGACGTGGGACCATGACAGTATAGTTCTTAAAGTATGTACTGCCTTTGTGTTAGTCGGGAACACAGGAAATTGTTTTCTGTATATTCCATGTCGAATTCCAAATTGAGAGGGGAGTATGTAAAGCCAATAAGTCACACTTATCTGTGATAGATTCTGAGTAATCAGTTTGGTACTCAGTCGGTAGAGCACTTGTCCTGTAGGCGAGAGGTCCAAGTTTGAGTCATTTTTTGTCAACTGCGCATTTTTCTCATCTGATTACATATAACATATGCAATACCATGAAATAATAAGGACAAGAGAGAATTGTCGCGTACATCTACATCTACATTGATACGTTGAGCTGTCATAAAGTTGACAAGTATACAACAGTACGCTAAGTAGTATAGATACTAGCGGTTCTGGACTACTTTTTTATGACAAACGGAGCCTTTCTAGTCATTTCTTACTATAGCGTAATTTTTGCCGGAGCTACCACAAATTTCGGCTACCAGGGCCCGCCCCACTCCAACAGCCGAGTAGTATAGGAAATAGCATAAAAACCTGTTTTCGTACCTGTGCTAATACACGTTGACCAAAAGGTGGGTTACTAGAGTGTATTTTTCGTCGGAGCAACCGCGAATTGGGGCAATTTTTTTTCGCCACCAAACCCAACCCCATCGGGGCAACTCCAATTTGGAGAAATACGAAATTGAAAAATGTAGTTTAAACAGTAGCTAAAACAAATTCTGTTTCAAAAGCACTCAGTCACATATTCAAAACAATCCCATCTTACATTTGCACCTAACTGCATTTCTGAAGTTTTAATGATGTTTTTGTTTCCATGACCTCGTTTCGTAAAATCGCCATCTCTTTCGTCACCATGTCAATCTTTCCTGACAGAATCTCACATACCTCGCTTATTTCAACCTCCCCATAGCAGTTTTGTGCGGTAAGAATTACAAGTAAACTAATTCTTAAGATTCTATTCATGTTTTCTAAAGCAAAGTTACCTCCGTGGACAGTAACAGTGTTTATATTCAACGAATGCAAAGCAGTGGAAAATATGATTTCGGTTTCAACACGAGTGTCGGAATAATAGCACTTTCTCGCGCACGGCCTTTTAAACGATTGTTTGTTGTGCATGGGTTTGTCATTAAATCACAAACCATGACAAAAGCATTTTTGTTTATGAATCTAACATTACATATCATCCACGTCGCTGTACTTTTGCAGTAACGGTAAACTCCATCATTTGCATTATTTGTATGCATGTATTTTTATTTAACGACATGTCGCCTTTAACAACAATGGAAGGGAATATCCGACAATTTTATGTGTGCTTATCAGATGTTCAATTCTTATGTTGTATGTGCTGAATTTATTCTTTTGTTTAAATTTATAATTAATTCATATTTCTCACACACAAATATTTCGTATGAGAATCGAACCAGCGACCCCTGTAACGCAAAGCAAACACTCCACCAACTGCGTCACTGGGCACTTGGTAACTAAACGTTATTTCAGCTGTATATATATTTACACACAGCTGAAATAATGTTTATAAATTAGTTATATATGCCGAAATGATCGAAATCTAGTTTGAGAACTCCCCCGGTTTTACTACGTATTTACATTATCATTTCAATGTGGAAAGGTCCATTACTAAAATGGAAACAGTTAAATAAATTAAATCTGTATAATTCATATTCTACCATTTTTGTCTGAAAAAGACATTATACATGTATATCAATAATTATCGGTATTAAATCAACGCACACATTGATAATCTACCACTGGTTTTCATATTATTTTCTCGCGTTAGCAAAATAAGGAATAAACATTTACGTGTATGTAATTCTATATGCATAAATGCGTATATGTAAGACATGTTGTGTGTATATATGTTTGTATATATACTTTTTTTAAATATTTTTTAGTACAGATATACATAATTTTATATTTTAAGTATCTAACAAAAAGTATATATGTAAGCTCAGTTTTCATTAAATTAAAACTGAGATTATTATTAATAATATTATATTTATTGTTATATTATAATTATTTATTAAATTTATTACTGTTTTATTTATTTGTTTCCTTCGGGATTCGAACCCATGCGGTGAAATTGAAATACATTGATGACTTGGTGTCGTTACCACTGGGCTACTTTGGAGCCTTATTGTAATACGATTAACAACAATAATAACATTATCCTCTTGCTATTTGATAAACGTTTCCCTTACGTTGGGAAAAATAATGATAACTAAAGAAGCTCTATTTTGTAAACAATAGCTTAATCATTGTTATTTATTTGGATTTGTTTTAAACTTTATATTAAAAGTGAATGAAATAAATGTTCAATGAAATAAAATAATAATTATTATTAATGAAAAATTAAACCCATCCCAATGATACTAGTACGAAACGTATATAAGGTATGAACTAATTTGTCAAGTTTGCATCAAATTTCTGCACAATGCGGACAATGCATATCTATATAGTTCGCTTCTGCGAACTTATCCTACCTTAACTGTTTTACAGTTGAGGTCTCAATCAAAGCATGATCCTGGTCGTGGGCTCTCATGCACAGTTCTTCTATCATTTTTCGCCTTTTTCAGTTAGAAATGTTTACCTATTTTATTGCGTTTCGTTTTGTTCTCATAAGTAGTGAGAATTACTCATCCATATTGGGGAACATTGCTTAACCCATTTATGATGAGTGATACTTAAGGATATAGGTAAACATAACTTACTAAAGTAGACGGGAAATCGTAATTAATAAGGTATAAGAATAACTTACCTTTTTTAATTGGTATTACTCATAAGATAAGGTGAACTTAAAAAGGTTAACATCGTGCGTAATGCTACCCAATTATATGAACAGTACTCAGTCTGTACTGTTCTACCAGTTATATGAACGGTACTCACCCTATTCAGTGTGTACTATTCACTTAGTTTTATGAACGGTACTCACCCTGTTCAGTGTGTTCTGTTCTCCCAGTTTTATTTACAGTACTCACTCTAATCAGTCTGTACTGTTCTACCAGTTATATGAACGGTACCCACCCTATTCAGTGTGTACTGTTAACTTAGTTTTATGAACGTTACTCACCCTGTTCAGTGTGTTCTGTTCTCCCAGTTTTATAACAGTACTCACTCTAATCAGTCTGTACTGTTCTACAGTAATATGAAGAGTACTCACTCTATTCACTGTGTACTGTTCACCCAGTAATATGAAGAGAAATCATCCTATTCAGTGTGCACTCATCGCCCAGTTTTATGAACAGTACTTACTCTATTCACTGTGTACTGTTCATCAAGTAATATGAAGAGTACTCACCCTATTCACTGTGTACTGTTCACCCAGTTTTATGAACAGTACTCACTCTATTCACTGTGTACTGTTCACCCAGTAATATGAAGATTACTCAACCTATTTAGTGTGTACTGTTCACCTAGTCATATGAAGAGTACTCAACCTATTTAGTGTGTACTGTTCACCTAGTCATATGAAGAGTACTCATCATATTCATTGTGTACTGTTCACCTAGTATTATGAAGAGTACTCACCCTATTCAGTGTGAACTGTTCACCCAGTCATATGAAGAGTACTCATTCTATTCACTGTGTACTGTTTACCTAGTAATATGAAGAGTACTCATCATATTCACTGTGTACTGTTCACCTAGTAATATGAAGAGTACTCATTCTTTTCACTGTGAACTGTTCACCCAGTAATATGAACAGTACTCATCCTATTCACTGTGTACTGTTCACCTAGTCATATGAAGAGTACTCATTCTTTTCACTGTGTACTGTTCACCCAGTCATATGAAGAGTACTCACCCTATTCAGTGTGTACTGTTCACCTAGTAATATGAAGAGTACTCACCCTATTCAGTGTGTACTGTTCACCCAGTCATATGAAGAGTACTCATTCTATTCACTGTGTACTGTTCACCTAGTAATATGAAGAGTACTCACCCTATTCAGTGTGTACTGTTCACCCAGTCATATGAAGAGTACTCATTCTATTCACTGTGTACTGTTTACCTAGTAATATGAAGAGTACTCACCCTATTCAGTGTGTACTGGTTACCCAGTTTCTGAACTGTTCAGTGCGATCCATGTATGAACAGTCCCAACCTAATCAGTATGTACTTCGTACCGAATTAGTTTCTTAGATATGTGAGCACTTCTTCCTCAAAGTCTCACATTATTCAGTAACCAATGCCCGCTTACTTAATGACTAATGCTCACTTATTTCAGTAATATGTCGATAATTCTAATAATATAAATTTCATTTTAGTTAATAATTTTTTGGGTAATGCCTTTTATGAACAATTTTTCCAGCAAGTAATATTCACCAAATTGAGTTTATAATGAACACAATTTTCAGGTTTTCAGTGAGTAATGCTCACCAATTTGAATTTATAATGAACACCTTATTCAGGTTATCAGTGAGTAATGCTCACCAATTTGAGTTTATAATGAACACCTTTTCCAGGTTTTCAGTGAGTAATGCTCACCAATTTTTGCAGTCAGTTAGTAATATTCACTTGTTTCAGTGCATCTTTAAAACTGTAAGCATATGCATCGCTGAAATCAAATATAAAATATATTAAGACGTCAGATGTTTATTGGGCCTCGACATACCAAAGTAGTTAAAAATGGTATGGTATCCCTTGCTTGGCGTTCAGCATATAAGGGTAGTTCCAGGACTAGTTGGGCCTAGTCTCCAAATGACTGAAATACTGTCGGTGGGACGATAAGCCCAACAAACAAACTTACACTGTCCCACAGGAATTCACTGGTATAGATCAAGGTACACTTCACTTATTGGCCCCTACCGGTGTTTACACCGGATGAGACTACAGGTTTGCCCTCCGTCTGTCTGTCCTTCTGTCAGTCCTTCCGTCTGATGTCCAGAAATCTGGATCCCGCGATAACTTAAAAACCGTTAAAAATAAGATTATGAAACTTGGTATATGAATAGATGGTCGTATGGAGATTCTGCACATCACTTTTTTTTTCTCGGACCAATATTCTGGTTACTATCATAGCGGTAATAGAAAAAATATGCACCTCAACGGTAGGGGACTCGTGTGTTACGTGCAACACCAGTTACTTGTTCAAATGGTCCTCAATACTGTTAACACCATACAAACAAAATAGGATCTCTAGATACTTTGCGTACTAGTTGTTGTCGCTGCAACAGTTAGTCATGCTAATTACTGGTGGAGGAAGACCCCGTAGAACTACCGACTATTTACAAGCCAGCTGAATTTGAATGTTCAGTATAGCTATTCATTACAGGAATTATTTAGAGGTAGTATGCATTGAAGTGTACAGAAATGAATGTACCTCTCCATTTTTTACCTAATTAATATGCATACCAATGTTTACATATATAGACCAGTGTGTGTGATGTCGAAATATGAAATTACTCTAATTAATATGCATACCTCAGTACGACTGTGAAAAGTTCAAAATAACAATTTATACAATTTATACATTTTAAAGTGATTAACAATAAGTAGGTATGACTTAATAAAGGTATGTGAAATTCTAGGCCCTAACATCTAATATTAATGTGATACCTCCTTACTGTTGCACTCAGGTATTTTCCTCACTTGGTGATATAGACAAACCTCTCTCTCTCTCTCTCTCTCTCTCTCTCTCTCTCTCTCTCTCTCTCTGTTTAACATAAAGTGTGACTTTTGGTATGGACTCCTTACAGTATGCTTTAATACAAAACCAAATGCTTATAAGCCAGTAGGAAACATAAATTAACATGTATATGTGCTGAGTCCCAAGCTCCATCCATTGTCAGCAAGTGAGCGATATTGTTCGATAATTCAAGGGCCATAACTCTGAACTTTTGGAAGGATATCAGGTATTATTAAATATGACGAGATTTTATGGCTATTACATTTTTTAAGTGTGGAATGATTCGACAGCATTGCATGTGGTCAGTTTATAAATATGCTTTTAGCGTGTACTTACTTTATTAAGTATAATAAGCAAACATATTAAGACTAAATACAGAGTCATAAAGTAAGATGGTCCTCAAAAAAGCTTTTTTATGGTAATAACGGATAAGTTCTTTTCTTAAAATAACGCTTGCCACGTTAGTAATCACCGTGCTAGACGTGTGTGCAGGTTTGATGAAACCTTTTAATCGGGTGGCCACGTGGGCAGATGGTCACCAGTACTTCCGGTACGTTGGTATTTGGCTTTAAGTACGCCTAACATGCAATAACCTAGAAATCTAAAACGTTCTCAAGACAGAAATAGTTGGAAGTTTGTTTAAATATGTTTGTTAACATTTTTACAAAAAGTTTATTTTCCAAAACACATTATCACGTGATGCTATTAGGTATTGAAGTGAATGCTAAAATGTATGATATAAAAAGTGTCATTAATATGTACATAAATAGCTTAACCAATGCATTATGATCTTTAAACATCAAACTTGCAAAAAAAAACATAAAGGGCAAACTAACCTCTGAAAAAATTTGAGTATGATGTAAACATAGTCATAATTATGCACATATATAGCTTGTTATCATGCAGTCTGATCGTTAAACATCAACCTCGCAGCAACAGTGGAGCCATATAAATCATTAAAACGGAAAACTTAAGCAATTCACCTCTCAAATAGTTTTTGCATGCATGTTAAATTATCTTACGGTTGTGAGCGATATAGGGAATATACGCATATAGTTTGTGCCGAGTTGGAGAAAGCTACCACATACAGAATTTATACATGAAATGATTAAATCTAGTTGAATTCTTAGAGTCTTTTCGGAAGCCCTTATCTGCTGGACCGCAGCAATATTCATTCAGAAGCGGCACCCATTTGGTAATAAGAATAATAATCAGAACAGAGCTACTCCCTCAGCTTTGTTCAACGGGATCTTTATACGACGTGACACTGGACCCCTTTTCTGGCATAAGTGTAACAAAAATGATATTTGTAGTTTCCACAACGTATGTGACATACAGTCAGGACTCGATGTACCGACACCCGATATACTGGCAAATTCAAATAACGACAGGACGAGTTGTTTATACGTTTCGATGTCATTATCAAAAATGACAAAACGAACAAATGCTCTGACCTTCACTTAACATCTTGTAAATAATATTAACACCATGAGATGTCATGTTGTCAAAATTAAAAAAAAAAAGGAAAAAAAAAGTTTTAAGCACTACAGGTCTTAGTTTTCTACCAATTTGCATTACATGTTTACTGAAGTTGCAGAAAAGCATCTGCTTTGAGCTGGCACCTCCGCATTCGAAAATCACAAAGGTCAAGGTTGTAAATCAGTCATCGTTTTTTGTTGTTGTTTTTCTGCTTGTTGTTGTTTTGCTGTTGTTGTTGTTGTTGCTGTTTGTTGTTGTTGTTTTTTTTGTCTTTTTTATTGACCTTAAGTATCTCGAAAACGAAAAATTTCCTATCGAGAGATTTTGCATATACATTTTATTACCCATAAGCTTTCAGGTGCTTTGAAACTTTCGAAGATCGGGATTGAAATAGCGCGGTAGTGGCGCGAAAATGAAATGGTGTTACCCCCAATTCGGTAAACGGTTGATTACTTGAAAAATGTTGATGTTTGTAAATAACATACATTATATATTATGAACATTATTTATAGCCAGATTCATGGCATTTCTAAAGATGTGCAGTTTTTTTTAAGACAAGACCAGTAAATACAAAGTTATAAGAAAGTCATGATTTTTGCCGTTTTCTCGAGGTTTTACCGTCTTTATCTCAAATTGCCGTTAAAAATAGTCCCTGTATAAAGACATGTTGTTACGAACTTTAAGGATTTTCTAACGGTACCAAACGTTTCAAAATGAGACTTTGTATAAGAGAGTGAGATAAATATTAGTACTTAATGTGCATCATTTTCTTTTCATTTGTTGTTGCAAATTTATGCTGATAAGGAATAATGTTAATTTGACATTTGGTAATAATTTTCAGACAGATTAAGGTTTTAAACTGTACATGTGCATAAGTAAAGAGCGCCATCGTTTGTTCGAACAAACGGAATCTAGTGCTATGATCGTGTTAGGGGAGATCAATGCAATGGAGACTGCGTTTATTGCTCGTCAGTGTATTGTACCTTGAAACAGGAAATAAAGAAACGTTTATGTTTAATTTAGTGTTGGTGTTAAAAAGCCGCCATGTCGCTGAAATTCTAGCAGTCTTTCAGCGGCCTTGCGAAAAAGAAAAGGAGTTTGGAAAATAAATCCTCTTAATCATTTTTCTCCCCTTAAAATGCATATTTGGACTGCTTGATTTATTTATTTCATCAATAAATAAGAGGGAAAAAAATTTTAAAAAAATAAGCGGTGTGTTTAACTTTTTTTTTTTTTGATGCTGAAACGCCACCAGGCGGCAGGAATCATGTAGCCTTTCAGAAGTCTACGAACAAAACTATTTTCGAAAAAATTCTTCCATAAAATCTTTTATTCCTCCCGAAATGCATATTTGGACTCATAGTTACCTTGTATCGATAAATACAAGAGATAAAATGAGGTCTCGATAATACTGCGATTTTAAGTAACCTGGATAAATCACAACCACACCGACCTATACATAAGGGAAAATCGTATTTAAAAAAATGCCATTTTAACGCACGATTTATTCGGAACATGAATTGATACTTTCGGGCCCTAGGCCGTCAGGACGCTATTTTCACCCCGCCAGACCGCTTCACGCTAGGCCTTTAACTTGACGCCGCCAGACAGCTTTAGGCCGCTAGGCTGTTAAATTCACGCCGCCAGACCGCCAACTTCACGAACATTGCACTAACTGCCATCCTTATCCTAAAAATACAAATAATTCAAGATCAATCAAAATCTACATGTGAAAGAAATTCTTCATTTTTTACCCGCAAAACAATAAAACACGTATCTTTCTTATATTGATATTGAATAGACTTGAATCTAAGAACAACTTTGACGTTAAAGGAAGCGAGTTCACGTAATAGTGCATGCATGGCCATTGAGTGTGTCTTTTTAAGCTATCACATGAACCAGCATTATTTGCCTCGATTCGAAAAAGAAAACTGCTCTAAGTATTTTATTCATTCACCAATTTTAATGAGATATATACAGCCCATGCGAATCGGAAAATTGTGCACTACACAAAAGCACTAATGATTTATTTTTCAGATGTACAGTATTTCCTAACATTCGGGAAAACTTTATTAGCGATGTGCTTTACGTATTTCACGAATTTCCGAATGTTACGAAAAATCTACATCTAACAAAAGAGTTATTGGCACCTATCACTAGAGCACAATGTTCCGCTTCGCATGCTCTTTGTATTATCAAAACGGATCTAGAAATGAAATGCTTACAAAAGATTTCCCCTCTGAATCGATGCAAAATAAGCTTTTCGCGATAGATTGACTACAATGTTGTATTCCTTACTTTCTTTAAAAAAAACTTCCCTCTCTACATACATTTTACTCTGGATCCATTACCGAGTTGTTTGCCTCACTTCAACTTGAGTCAAAATCCCAAATCTAATGCGATGGTATTTAATTCCAAATGACTGAAATACTGTCGGTGGGACGTTAAACACAACAAACCTGCAATATTCCATGAGAGAACTTATTCAATGCAGTCGTTAACACAATACGGAACCATGAGACATGTATAACTAGATAAGAAAAATATACAGCCAGACCGGTCTGAACCCGGACCTCTCATGAGTGCCTTACTTAACCCTTTCCCTCATATAGACTCATTTTGACGCACTCAATAGGTACCACATAAAGCCTGATCTGAGAAAATTAACAAAATTTAATTACAAAATCCTCATTTCCAGACCACTGAGGAGCAGCGAACAGCATAAAACCTGATCAGCCTGCGAGTTACTCGCAGGCTGATCTGGTTTTATGCTGTTCGCATAGGTCTTTTCATGGTGTCCTCTATGAGGGAAAGGGTTAACGACTGAACTGCTGGACCTATTTTACTCATCTTTCACTGATATAGATTACTTACAGGTCGTTATATGTACCTCCCTATCGAAACGGAATTTGTCCCCGGATTAACAATACGGAAAATAACTCCTATGTTCTCCACGAACCCACGGGCAGTTATGTATACATGTATTTAGAGTAACTGAAGAACTGAGTTGTAACGGCCCAACGTCGGGCGTCATAAGTAACCAGGTTAGAAAAATGTGCAGCCAGACCGGGACTCGAGCCCAAGACCTTTCGCTGACAGGTCAAGTGCCCTACCGAACAGCTTACACAAAAGTATTACTTACAGCCAATACACGTGTACCGAGCATATAATCTCTTAACGTTGACCTCAACATGTGGTTCATGCGAAAATCAAACCATAAATCACATATCCACTACCATTTGATTAATTGATCCATCTTATCTGTTTGAAGCATTTTTCACGAGAGATTATTCTTGAAAAATCAAACATATCTCCCAGTCGCTGCGGGGAATTGAAACTCTCTTTTCTCAGACAAAAAAGTATAAAATCCAATTAGGATTCCTGCTGGGCTTGTCCTAATTTTCGTTATGTGTGACATAATTGGAGAGGTAAGGAAGAAAACGGACAAATTGTGAAGTTATATGATTGGAAAATGTCGCAACATCTTTCTTTAGCTTAAAACCCACAATTATGATGTTCTGTTGAAAATTTAAGAATCTTTTACTAACTAACATTTAAGCATGCATCAAACCATCGTCGAATACCCACGGCCGATCGATAGGTCATCTACATGATATCATGTAGTGAAACGGAAATAAGTCAGCCCGGGGTATTCGACGATGGCATCAAAATGAAGCAATTAGTTCAAACATTTTACGTCAAATGTTTAGGTTTCAGAAGATTCAGTTATTAAAGTATAGAAGATAAATACACTTTACAAAACTTTTAAACTTGCAGCAAAAAAAAAAAACCTCTGTTTTCCAAACAAAATATGCCCAATCAATATCGAACATGTGTTTTTGGCTTAATCTGTCGTCTGCTTATATGATTTTGATGTACATGTAAAATTAACCATACGAAGCAAATTTCGCGGACAGCTTATAACAAGCCGAAAAATAGCTATTTTGATTTTGCCACGTTACGCCCAATCTATTATTAATAAATATTATTGTTTCTCATGGCTGTTTTATTTTATGCTGGAATAACATATTTAAGAACATGCAGATAATTAATAAACATTGTTGTTTTGAGTCTAAGGTCGCTGCAAAGAAACCGAAGGGTGCATGGAAGACCCCGAGTGCACAGTGCCGCCTCACTTGAAAAGCCTAACTGACCCTTTTCTGGATTCGAACCTATGGCGGTATGGGACAATGCGATGGTTTAATCACCGACGGATAATTATAAAGGCATCAGGTGAAAGCCAACAGCCACAGACTTTTCCGATGTCATTGACGAGAAACATTGAGTGTCCATCAGCTGAGAGCTGTCTTGTTGGAGAGGAGGAACTGTAATGGCATCCAGTAAGATAAAAAAAAAAGACTTAATCTGGTAAACACGAGACTTGATGTTTCTATATATATCTAGAGGCTATATACGGTATAATGGTATAATATGGCCGATGTGAGCCGATATGGTTTACATTACGCATCAAGTGCGGGCGCTTGTCACGTCCGGCGCTGGGCAGCGGCTGCGAAAGTGAAAATGTACATGTTTGTGAGTCTGAAGGTGGGTTCAAACCATTTTGTGGCTTTCGGAATCGTATATTTATCGCCAAGAAGCCATCGTCGGATACCCTCTGCTGACTTATTCCGTTTCACTACATGACAGACAGATGGTCTATCGATCGGCCGTGGGTATTCGACGATGTCAGGAAGCCTGCTCCGGTTCATACTGAATTAACACGAGTATGACATTAATAATCAGATATTTTCATAATGGTTCGTCCTTATTATCCACATTATTCCACATTATCAACATAACAAACCTCTGCATGCAAATTTACCGTTTTCAGCAGTAGAAATATTTTTTTTGGAATTGGGTCGGACCACAAGTTCTATCTAACTAAACAATGAAAATGTAAGCCACGCCCTTCACATTACTGCACTGCTTACAATCACAAACAAATGCACGTGTTCTTTTGTATAAACCAGGTAAACAATCGACTATCTTTTATCACAAAGAAACTGTTCGATAGCCTGTGCATGAATTGGAATATGTTAAAACTGGAAAGAACCATGGGTCAGTCGGTCGGTCGGTCGGTTGGGTTGGTGGTTGGTTGGTGGCTAAGAGCTTCTGATAATTTTTTAAAACATTATCGAATCATGTCTCCATTTCATTAATGTTTTTGAAAATTAACCTATTAATATCATATTACTAGTATCTCTAACATTCGTTGTGATTTAGTTTTGCAGTTTTGACAGTCTTAATCTTTAGGATGTCCCTCAAATCTTTTAAACATAATTTGAAATTATCGTTGAAATAAATCAGATTGCAAAACTATAATGCGTCAGATCGTTGTATTGATCGAAATTAATTTCAAAAGAAATGAAACTATCTTGAATTATTTATGCCTATATTAAATATAGTCTTTGATTATATTTGCTTAATTTGTGAACGCGTCATGAATAAGTTAGATGGAACAGACACCTTAAAGCATTATATTTTGAGTAGTTACGCAGTGTATTTTTAATTATATTAAACAATGTCGTTTCTAAAGAATTGCAATGAATTATACTGCAATAAACACAAGAATTGTGATTTTACAGTTTGGAAATACACATTAACTGCATGTAAAGAAAGGTTTAGGAGTGATATACCTTGTCGGGTATATGATAGTTTGATCTATGTAGGCGAAATACTTGGAAACATTTGAACAAATTGGAGAAATAAAATATATGCACGTTCTTATTAGTTTTTCTACATATAAGACATTTTTTTACATGAAATGCCGTATTTTGTAGATCTAAATGACTCCAGTTGGGCAAGGCTGACATCATATTAACAGTAATTTGTGACACGAAGGGTTTATGTACTTATGAGACTCTAATGCATGATATATTGAATCATAAAAACGTTATAATATACTGAAAGTATTATATATAAGGTATTCAATGGTGAAATTTTTAAGAGTTTGAACAGCTTTAACTTACGGCATTTTTCGTCGTAGTTGTCTAACATCACTATTTACCTACTTAGAGATCATGACGTAAGACAATGCCGAATGACTATTTTCACGATTTTCATAGGTAGATATCCGTTTTACTCACGGATAAAAAACACCATTGTTTGTTGAGATGACAAGTAGCTATAATACATTCTTACAGTTACAGTTTCTTTGATAAATATAAAGTTATCTAACCAAGCCGCTTCCCTTTCATACACATTTCCGACTTGTTTTGGGCCGATCGTTATATATAGCTAAATGTATTATATATGCCACTAAAAATTCTATGATGTTTACCCGCCGATTGCGGTGGTTAAGGCGCTTTAATACTGATTCCGAGTTGTTTTTTCGCAGACAACGATTCGTGCAACATATCAAAGCACTGATAGCGCTGAGGTAAAAGCTACTACGTGCGCACGTAAAGCTACTACGTGCGCACGTAATAGCTACCACGTGCCCACGTAATAGCTACTACGTGCGCACGTAGTAGGTTTTACGTGCACACGTAGTAGCTATTACGTCCCACCACTTGGTTTTAATTCATTACCACCAATCACATTCTTGCATGGGGAGATATATCCCAAAGCAAATACCTGCGGCATGCTTTTGCAGTTGCCTGTTTTTAAAGAATATAAACAGTTCAAATCCCATATGGTGTTTGGGATTTCAAATTCACCAGAATTTGGATTAGCATGGTTATTTTATCAAGATGAAAAGAAAAGTAATTTAACATAATATTTCTGAAACAAATGTCTGGATGTCAAAGTGAAACATCACCTGAGTTTGAATCACTCAAATACACTTCTTCTTTTTTTTCACTCTAAGATCTTTATTTCTTTAACAAATCTAGATTTAACTTCAAGACAATATTAATGCCAATGAGATAAAATATTTGAAATCAGTATTTATGGCTGTAATATTTAAATGAATATTGGTATATCTGATCTGTAAGTCTTAGAATTATTTCCATTGAATTATTGAAGCTAAATTTTCACTTTATATTCTCTCCTCGTTCATTCACATCATTTTAACTCACTTAATTAGAAACAATGATTATGGCTACAAGGCCTCAGCTAAATTTAATTATATTTAAAATGCTAATTTTACAGTTTCAGACTCTATCAATTTCATGTATCAAGCATAAGGGCAGTGCGGTTTAGTCGTAGGTTACCATTATATGACAATGGAACTGAATTTTGGGAGTTCAAACACCAATTTGGGCAAGAATCTGTCATAGCCTTACACGGTTCAAGTAATGGCCAAATCCAAGAACTACTGACAAAGAACTTTTTTAATTATATATATATATATATATATCACTTGCACAAGTGATAACTATGTCTAAGCATACGATAACCTTATTTACCACGTGCAAACGCAATAACTACTGCATGTGAACATTCTAGCTACTGCATGCACATGCGAAAGCTACTGCATGCGAAGACAGTGGTTATTGCATGGGGCGTGATATAAAAATTATCTTCCATGTCTCATTGCTGCCACTATTTTATATTAATTTAATGGTGCAAGGTATACCAGGAAAATATATGATATGCAAATCAAAAGGGGGGGGGGGCATTTTTACTACTTCACCAGTCCCAATAATACTTATTTTTGCTAACAACAGTGTAATAGTCACCTATTTCATTTTATAAGTTAATTGTAGGTTGTGTAAAATCTAGATTACAAAAGCTGCTATTTACTATTTCTCTTCTTCGAGCATTTGTGAAAAGTGCTTTAACATGTATAGATGGATAGTTTTTCATGCAGCTTGTTACTTATAAAGATGTATCAACACGCAAACTAAGACTGTAAACATTGTATAATGTCTGTATTAAAAGCCTCATGTGATTTTATTGTTCTGATTACAACAATATGCAAGTCATTTCCTTTTGTAAATTTTATCAAAAGTCTCATTTTACTTGTATTTACTTTATCAGATGTTAGTATTGTTTTAAGTTATCCTACAACCTTTAACATCTATATTGACATACAGAGCCGGATCCAGGAGTTCGGGTTAGGGGGCGTATTTTTTTTTTTTTTTTTTAAATATAGGCAGTAACAATGCAATCGGCTTGCCGCTTTGCTAGGGCCGTTATAAGGGTGTAGAACCTGTTGGACTAGGCATCTTGGGGAGTTCCTGTGCGATATTTTTTTTATTTTAAAGCTGTAAAAAACTGCAAAACTAGTATAAAACTACTACGTACGCACGTAAAGCTACTACGTGCGCACGTAATATAAAAAAAATATCTTCTATGTCACCTTTATGCCACCGTAGGATACGGTCGTTACAAGAAAAGAGGAACACGCGATATGTTTCAATGGACTGCTAACAGTAAGCAAATCGCCACTCTTACTCTCTCTGTTACTCTTGCCTACAGTATTTGAGGTCTATATCAATATGTGTATCTAAATCAAAAGAGGGCAAATATTTATATATATAAAAACTTTCATTATGTAATTTATGTTCTTTTGTTATTTTTGTTGTTGTTCTTTTTGTTGTTTATTGTGTTTTGTTGTTGGCGGTGGTGGTGTGTTTTTTAAGCTCACAAGAGCACAAAGTGCTCAAGGCGAGCTGTTGTGATCACCCCTCGTCTGTCGTCTTCCGTCGTGCATCGTCCGGCGTGCGTCGTCAACAAATTGCTTTAAACGACATCACCTATGAAACCACTGGATAGAAATTAATGAAACTTGGCATGGATGATAATTGGGTGGCCCTTCACAAAAGTTGCTAAAATATACTTGATCCTTGCAGAACTCTGGTTACCCTGGCAACCTACAGAATTTTACTTTTAAGAACTTCAAAAATCTTCTACGAAATCAATGGTCAAATTTTGATTTCCTTTAGCACAAATGGTCACCTCATAACTCTCTACCATAATTACTAAAATAAAGTTGATCCCTTGAAAAATGAGGCCCCAAGGCGGTCGACTAATTTCCTTATATACTCTACTTGGTCGCCTGTCTAGACACGTGGGTTTTTCTTCAGGTTCTCCGGTATCTCCCCATAATAATGACCACATACGCCGCCAACGGAACCATCGAAAGTGATTAATATCAGTTATGATAACTTGTTTCGTGATAGATGTGAAATAAGTAAAGTTTAAGCTTTTATATTTTCTATATGGAAAATTTTAAAATACTTCTATGTTGCCAATGGCCAGAATATAATTACATTAAGCACAAATGGGCACCTCAAAACTGTCTACCATAATTGCTAAAATAAAGCTGACCTCTTGAAAAATGAGGCCCCTATGGGGATTGGGTAGTTTCCTTATATAGATATTTAAAGAAAATTTCAAAATTCTTATTCTATGAAGCCAATGGCCAGAATTCAATTTCATTTTAAACAAATGGTCACCTCATGTCTGTCTACCATAATTGTTGAAATAAAGTTGATCCTATAAAATATGAGGTCCCTAGGGGTCGGCTTGTTTCCTCATGTACTCCACAGTTGTCTGCATTTATTCCTAAAATAAAGATAATCTCATTAAATACACAGCCTCAAGATGATTGACAAACTTAAAAAATATTTTTATCTGAAACTTTAATCTGGTTGCTGCTGGAAGTAGTTATATAAAGTAATTTGAATGGCTTTAAATAAGCTTATGTACTCTGGTGAGCGATCTAGGGCCATCATGACCTTCTTGTTTTATATACAAAAGTACTTAATATAGGTATTTTGATGATATTCAATATCACAAAAAACATATATACGAGAAAATAATATTGCTGATTTTTCGCCGCCTATGAATCGAACCTGCAACCCTCCCTGATAACGCGCTGGTGGCAAATATCCAAACTATCTTACCCGCGACCGATGGGACAGCAAGTTCGTCAAGACAAATTATGACCTTCCTCGGTGGCCATACGGCAAGAGCGGGTTCGACACCCCGACTGAGATCTAACAAAGTCGTAAAATTGGTATTTGTATTGCTCCCTTGCTTAGCGCTCAGTATATAAGGGTGGTTCCAGGACTGTTGGCCTAGGTGTCAGGATAATGGGACTGGGTGTGATACCAAGAGCCACATGTCTGTGACAGTACTTTATACTATATCTGTCTCAAGTAGACTTAGTCTCCAAATGACCAAAATACTGTCGGTGGGACGTTTAACTCAATAGTCAAACAAGCAAGACGAATAATCAGTTATACTGGTTACATCATAATTAATTCATTGTTAAAAAAAATGGAAATAAACTTCTAAACTAAATCTTAATTTGGTTACTTTTCGGAATTCCTGCCAGTGAAGATTCAATATATCTCAAAATGAATTCGCTTGTGCATTTGCTTTTTCATTACAGTTTTTCAAAACACTTTATATCTACAGCATCTATTATTACCACATTTTTATCAAGTTTCGACCCCAATAATGCAATTGTTTTAAATTAAACATGAAAATTATCCCCAATTAAAACCCCCTTCACACTGGACTACGACCGCGCTACGGTCTGAAAATTCAGCCAAAACGGAAGAGGTCGTCGCAAGAGTCGTAGCGAGGTCTTCGAGAGCTTTCGAGAACGTAGGGAAGTCGGCAAAGAGCGTGATATAACGTGGTAGAGCGTAGTAGTGAGTTGTGTACCTGCTCATAATTAATGCCGTAGCGAGTTCGTTGTGGTTTATGATCGTGATGTCAGAGTGTCTGGATCATGGGCGGAACGTGATAGCAGCGGTGGCAATGTATCGTAGTCGTGGGACCCGCGTGCATCAACGTGGCAAGGTCGTCGGGATTTACCAAACTCAGAACGTTGAGCAGATGTGGGAAAAAAAACAGAAAGATCATTGCGGCATCGTTTAGAGCGAAGCTGTATCTCACTGTCGTGCAAGATCAGGCCGAAAGCATGGTCCGAGCTTTGGCATGGTCCTTACGTGACGCAGAGAGCGTTGTGCAAGCGCAGAACGAAGAATGTAGCGCGAATAAGCTGTTTACATATACTTAGAGCGTTGTAGCGTCATGATAACCTTCAAACCGGAAAAGGTTTTCCGATTTTTACCGCGTCCGAGCGTAGAGCGGTCATGATCCGATGCGAAGGGGACTTAAGGTAGTGTAGAACGTAGAGAGCGTAGCGCGGTCATGATCCGATGTGAAGGGAACTTAAGGAAGTGTAGGTCGTGGAGAGTGTAGCGCGGTCATGATCCGATGTGAAGGGGACTTTAGGTATTGTAGGTCGTGGAGAGTGTAGCGCGGTCATGATCCGATGTGAAGGGGACTTTAGGTATTATAGGTCATGGAAAGCGTAGCGCGGTCATGATCCGATGTGAAGGGGACTTTAGGTATTGTAGGTCGTGGAAAGCGTAGCGCGGTCATGATCCGATGTGAAGGGGACTTTAGGTATTGTAGGTCGTGGAAGCGTAGCGCGGTCATGATCCGATTTGAAGGGGGCTTTAGGTAGTGAAGGTCGTGGAGAGCGTAGCGCGGTCATGATCCGATTTGAAGGGGGCTTTAGGTAGTGTAGGTCGTGGAGACGTAGCGCGGTCAGGATCCGATTTGTAGGGGGCTGTTGGTAGAGTAAGTCGTGGAGAACGTAGCGCGGTCATGATCCGATGTGAAGGGGGCTTTAGGTAGTTAAGGTCGTGCAGAGTGTAGCACGGTCATGAATCGTATTGAAGAGGGCTTTAGGTATTGTAGGACGTGGCGAGGGTAGCGCGGTCATGATCCGTTTTGAAGGGGGCTTTAGGTAGTGTAGGTCGTGGAGAGCGTAGCGCGGTCATGATCCGATTTGAAGGGGGCTTTGGTAGTGTAGGTCGTGGAGAGCGTAGCGCGGTCATGATTCGTATTGAAGGGGACTTTAGGTATTGTAGGACGTGAAGAGCGTAGCGCGGTCATGATTCGTTTTTAAGGAGGCTTTAGGTGGTGTAAGACGTGGAGAGCGTAGCGCGGCCATGATCCGATGTGAAGGGGGCTTTAGGTAGTGTAGGTCGTGGATGTCGTATCGCGGTCATGATCCGATTTGAAGGGGGCTTTAGGTAGTGTAAGTCGTGGAAGTCGTAGCGCTGTCATGATCCGAATGAAGGGGGCTGTTGACAGTGTAGGTCGTGGAGAGCGTAGCGCGGTTATGATTCGTATTGAAGGGGACTTTAGGTATTGTAGGACGTGGCGAGCGTAGCGCGGTCATGATCCGTTTTGAAGGGGGTTTTAGGTAGTGTAGGTCGTGGAAGTCGTAGCGCGGTCATGATCCGTTTTTAAGGGGGCTTTAAGTAGTGTACGTTGTGGAAGTCGTAGCGCTGTCATGATCCGCTTTGAATGGGGCTTTAGGTAGTGAAGGTCGTGGATGTCGTAGCGCGGTCATGATCCGATTTGAAGGGGGCTTTAGGTAGTGACGGTCGTGGAAGTCGTAGCGCGGTCATGATCCGTTTTGAAGGGGGCTTTAGGTAGTGAATGTCGTGGAGAGCGTAGCGCGGTCATGATCCGATTTGAAGGAGGCTTTATGTAGTGTAGGTCGTGGAGAGCGTAGCGCAGTCATAATTGTATTGAAAAGGGCTTTAGGTATTGTAGGACGTGGCGAGCGTAGCGCGGTCATGATCCGCTTTGAAGGGGGCTTTAAATAGTGTAGGTCGTCTTCATACGGTGATAAATCTAACACAGACATTACGATTTGTTTCAAACTTAAAGCCGTAATAAATTTCAAATATCGCCTCCAGTTCAATCGATCAGGGAGTTATAACAACACACGAACCTGACGACCGGATATCTTAGTAATGATCATGAGTACTTGTCAAACATGGCTTTACAGCCTGATGATTCGTTTAAGTGCCATATAAGTGGGAACTTTTTTTACGACTCTCAGTTGATTTCTGAGACACACTAATCTGCAGTTAACTTTTTTCGTCCCATTTGTTGAATACCATGTGCCGATTACCCCGCAGTGTGAGTAATCAACACGATAAAAGACGTTAAAAGACATCAGTAGTCTCTCATAGTGACTTAGCGTTTTAAAATATAGGTTGATACATGTTGTTATTGTTGTTTTTGTTGCTGCTGTTGTTGTTGCTGTTGTTGTTTTCTAATTCAATGGAGTTTTCTACGACTTTGCAGAGTCTGGTCGAATTAATGGAAGGACCTGCCTGGCCAGTGTCTGCTCTGGCTATGCCTCAAACTGAGTCTATATGAGGTAAAGTCGCGTGCTATATTAATTTCTGATAGTTTTAGCTTATTTTACAACGACCGAGTTAATTTAAAGGGTTGTATTTATCAATACCTTAAGAAGACACTTTGGGAGTAAAATAAAACAAACAAAATATTACTTATAATTCATTTTTAACGAGGTGAGTCGAAGCTGCATGGTTATGCTCCTTTTTTTCAAAAATGAACTGTCAGTTTTTTACAAAGTGTTCCTCTTTAGTCACGTAGACCACTGTGGCATTTCTTTTAAAATGGTGTGACTAGCACACATATACGTGCAAAACTTCTTTTTTCTCTTAATCTTGGCAAAATACGAAATATGGAATGTATTTTTTTGAATTTGGATGAGAAAGTTGGACAAACGGTGATGCCGTGTCAAGTCTAACCCTACCACAATTTCAACAATATGTATTGCTTAAAGGTGTTACAGCGGCTTCTTTTGAATTCGATACTAGTAAATGCACACGACTCACGTAACTTATTTTTCAAAGAACCTCAGCAAAATACGAAAATATATATTTTTTGAATTTGGGCTGAAATCAGCCAATTCATTGGCTTAGAAAAAAAGTCGGATAAACGGTAAACACATGTTCTTAAAAATATAGATATAATATAGGAATATAATATCAGGAGAAGATATCTTAAATTATAAAAAAAAATAAAAATAAATAATAAATAAGATTCACACCCACTTGGGAAAACACAAATAATTCAAACATCGGATTAAATTTGTCTGATCCTTGGGTGCTTACTTTCAGAAAGTCTACCACAAAATTAAAAAAAAGTTATCTTTTCGTGAAAGATCATGTGTTTATTGCGAAAGTGAAGCAATGACGTCACTAATCCCGGTTTTAATCTTCTTTTCAAATCATGGATTTAGAGCATTTCTATGTATGGACTGATGTAGAAAATATTGCTCAAAATGTGTTTTCTCCTTTCGAACATTTTTATAAAGTTCATCTGTTATCAAATCTGTGAATTAGAGAGCTCTGAATGAGTGAAAGTCTAGAGGTGTCTCTACGCTAAAAACGCCGATATTGACTTCCAGTTTGTAAGACCATAACCGGAAGGTCATAGGTTCATTTCGCGGGCCACGACATAGTTATGTTCATGTATCAGGGTAATTCAATCCCACTTGTACACGACGTGATATCACAGTAAGGTATGCCTCTAATGTCCGTCTAACGGTCGGAGCTCGGTAGACTTTGATTGAGTTTTAAGGTGTTTCGCATGTAGAAATGTATCCTTGATTCGCTTATTTGCTTCTTAGCTACTCTGCAAAACGAATAAAGCAGCAGATGCCACCTTTACCTCCACAACTTAACAATACACATGTGCTTTTAAAGTGTCAAACAATGGTAATCTTAGGGGCAAATTGACATGTTATAACAAGTGACAGAAGTTCTTTTATTGCCATGAGCTATCTCCCCTGAAAACTTAAAAAGTGATTTTCTCCATTTTCCTATGGTAAAGTTGTTTTGTTTTTTCACGAAAGCTGGTAAAAAAAACATAAAATGCATCTTTTTACCATGAGTTTTTCTCATAAATCAAATTCAGTTTTTCATATTCACCGAAAATACATATTTTCAATAGGCTTCAATGTTAACTTATATGCGGATTATCTGCCCCAAATAAGATCAAAATATTTAAAAAAAATCTTGGTGAAATATTTTTTATTTTTTAATGTCTTCAAAGTGACAAAGTTTCATAGATATATAACCATCCAGTTGCAAGATATGGATTATGGCTATTAGGATAGGAAGACCTTAACAACAGTACTTGTTTGTATTTCCTTTAAAAAACGGCTTGTACATTTTCTAATTTTGAAGACTTAGTCATATTATGACATCTCAAGTGCCTCTAAAGTCAAATGATATCACTTTGTTTTCATTCAGAGTATGTTGAATTGTAAACTTAATACGCAGATGCTGTGTTTACACCTTTACACTCGGAAGATGATGACCGTTAAATAATTAGCAAGGTTCATACCGATGATCTTACCATTACATCCAGGCATTTGGAGGTTGTCTAGGAACTGGGGAGGCCCGGTCGGTGTGACTGCCCGTTGTCAAACCGAAGCCTGTCAGGCAATCGACTAGAACACTGACCAGTAGTCTTTATCAAATTTGAACTAGGCGCCCGGCCGCCTCGACCGAATATGGTCGGGACACTTTTTCGATTCGAAAACGATGCCATCCAAATGCACGACATCGAGACTGATTTTAAGTGCGAGTTAAAATGAGTTCGGCGCCTGTATAATGTCCAAGAATACCCAGAAATCGGCAGGCAATCGGCAGCCATCTCGCCGAACAAGCTTTTAAAGTACGCCAGGAACTAATAAATTATAACCATGACAATATTGTGTAATGTGATGTTACAGTTAAACTGCTGCCAGACGCTGTGTCGGTTTTAACACAAATCGGCGCCCGTCAAAGTTAAGTTACTACGACCTTAGGCTAACGGCAACCGGGCAGTTTTTTAGGAGATAAGGAAAGTCAAAAACTAGCCTGCCGGACACAGTCCGGTCGCCGGACGGCCTTTGCTTTGATCAGGAGGTGGACGTTCGATTTTTCTCCTATTTTCCTCTTAAAAAGCAACAATGGGGGAACCATATTGGCGCCGCCGGAAAGCAATTATCGGCAAGATATCAGGCTGTGCTAATATGGGTTCCAGGCGACCCCTGTTTTTGTCGGGTGGCGGCCAACCGGCTTCCATGTACTCAATACCTATTTCAATAAATTTTATTTGCAAATGCACGCATTTACATGAACTTTTATTTCAATTATACATGCTTAGGATCTCAAATATCATGATCGACAAAAGCATAAACAGAAAATGTACATGCAAAGTACATGAACAGAACATTACTTACACGTGACACATGGGATGACGACCATATAAGATATGTAATAAACGGTATTAATTCTTATAGATTCGATTATAAAACAATTGCTTTTAATCATCATCAAACCGTTTTACGTTAATAAATAAGGAATGAATGAATAATGAACAAATATATCAGGTGAAGCATATTTTTGTATCTGACAGAATCATAATATATAAACATGTCTATTCTAATTAATATTCTCAAAATATTTCATTATTTTATCAACCATTATAGAAAGATTTTTTAGCATATTTGTATTTTCACATGAGAGCAACTCAATAAATTTAGGAACATTTGGATTTGTATAGAAATATTTTTTTTATATATTTTTTCTAATATCACCAAAAAGTGGACATGTCAAAGTATAGTGGTATTCGTCTCCTATATCATTACATCCAAAAACACATTTTCTATTACATATAGGGATATTTTTCCATCGACCGGTTTCTACAGGAAGTCTGTGATTTCTAGTTATGGGGGCTATTAGGCGTTTACAGTGATAACTAGGTAGTGATTTTATACAGTGATTTTGAGCAAAGCGATTTAACCTGTAAAATTTGTATATATTACTATTAGACGTTAAAGATATGTCTGATTGCCTTATCTTTTACCTTAGTTTTCAAAGAATTACTTAACCATTTTCCATTAATAGTGTTTTGAGTATCCCAAATCACTTTCACCACCCTGCCATCGTTTGATCACCGCCTGATGTCTTAATCGGTTTTCCCCCAATGTCATTCAGCGCCATCTTGATACGTGACCACGTAAGTAAAAAAAATACAGGCGCCTATCAAATTCAAAAAATCCCCGAGGCTTTACCCGCTTGAAACTAAATTTGTATATGTTTTATCTATTTAAAAAAATCTCCACGGACAATACCTGTTCTGTTTACGATTCATGCATGAACAAAACTCATAAAATAATTTACTCACACAGAAAACTGTTTATTTAAATAATTATTATAAATGTATTATTCTATAATGAAAATTGTGTCATTTAGAACGACAATACGTAAGTTCTCATCATGTACAAATAAATTTTGATTGCGTTCGTCTACATCAATATTTTTACAGAGGACTGATCCATTATATGGACAAACGCTGTACGGAATCCATCCTCGAGGCGTTTCTTTAACCCTTTCCCTCATATAGACTCATTTTGACGCACTCAATAGGTACCACATAAAGTCTGATCTGCAGAAAACCACAGTTAAACCTTACCAAATTTAATTACAAAATCCTCATTTCCAGACCACTGAGGAGCAGCGAACAGCATAAAACCTGATCAGCCTGCGAGTTACTCGCAGGCTGATCTGGTTTTATGTTGTCCGCATAGGTCTTTTCATGGTTTCCTCTATGAGGGAAAGGGTTTAAAAAAACGCAACATACTCGTACACTGCCTCGATGCTGAAGGTACCTGTATTAGTGCATTGCGGTCGGGAATGAATGACGAGTGAAAATATATGATGAATAATTAATTGCATTTCTTGAAACTATATACGATGTATGTGTTGTCTATTAAGGTAGTTTGGTACTTTCATCGCGAAATTTGCGACCTTTCGGATTTTTTGTAATTTTTCGTACACATGACCAATGGCGCACGCATCGTTTTTATGGAATTTACTTTTATGAGGTTGCCGTCGCAAATTTCGCGTGGAAAGTATCAAGCTACTTAATGAATCTTCACAGATATTGTAATAAGAATAATTGTTTTGTTACTAAAATGAAATAAAGAACTGTTTTGATCAAACTGATGGATTTAGACTCTTGAATTTCACATTGTAGTGTATGGAGTTAATCATTTTAAGGTGATATCGAAAGTTGGATTTAATGCATAGTGTTACCAAGCAACAGTTATCTCATTGTTTTTTGTCAGGATATGTGATTAATTTGTTGTTGTTGTTGTTGTTGTTGTTGTTGTTGTATTGGGGTTTTCCGTCGCTGCGATAGTATTTCAATCATATAGCGACGTCCAGCTAATTACAGGTGGAGGAAGACCCCGAGTACACAGAGGTACCCGGGTAGAACCACCGACCTACCGCAAGCCAGCTGGAAGGCTTCCTCACATGAAAAATCCGAAGTCCCTACCAGGATTCGAACCCACAGCGGTGAGGGGCTGAGAGATTTGTAGTCCACGACTGTAACCGCTCGGCCACGGCGGCCCCTGATTAATTTGTACGTATGTACATATATCTTCAAAATACGTTTACGAAAAAATAAAATATATAGATTAATTTCTTACTGATGGTGCACTCTTATTTCTTTGAATGATACAAGGACTTATCAGACATTACCTTTAAGTAGGCTAAAAGTTCGATCCCCATCGGTGTAGGGATCATTAATAGTGCAGAGTACTAGTCCAGTCCTAGAACTTACGAGAAGGACTAGTAAAAGTTATAAGAACTTGCATCTAACTCGACGTAAAAAGAAACAACATGTATGTTATTTTATTATTTTTGGGTTTTCGCATCGCAGTGCGAAAACCCTTTGTTCTTGTTCTGTTTCTTTTTTTTTTATTTTTCTAACCCTTTTTTGTGAACGGCATAGCTCCGAGGTGAGAAAAGTCACATCTATGAAACTTTTATCAGTAATAACCACGTCCTTGTAGATGATCCTAACGTCGAGATAATTTTCATTTTTGTTTTGATTTTCCCGCCAGGGGGCGTTTTATATGAAAATGTTTAATAAGCAATATCTCAATTATTTGAAGTCCGATTCAAATGCGGTTTTCGCATAATGTTCCTTGTAAATAGCCCAATAAAATATGATAGGTTCCAAAAATTTGCGTATATAAAACTTTCGTGCTACAGGAGGTTGAAAGTTCGAATCTCGCAAAAACTGTGAAATAAGGGTAGGTCTACCAAAAACCTACCCATTTTATTCAGAGATAAGATAGGAGAATTTTGTTTGTTGCATATGATTCGCAAGACATATACGCACAAAATATATGGGGTGGCAAATTCGGGAAATACATGGTTTGTCCACAGTACGCGGTCAAACTTAACCAATATTTTCGAAAAATCAACATTTTAAAAGCTGACTTTTAAGGTTATTTGCAGCTCCTGACTTTATTTTTTGTTCAATCTTCATCATTATTTCACTGTTTATGCATTTTTATAATACAAATAAAATCATAGAAAAAAAATCAAGCATAGTATGCAAAGGTCAAGGTCATATACCAATTATAGTTATTTTTATCGGCATAAAATAGTTCTCAATCTAAAAATATTTTATAGAAAGTATATGAACAAAAGTTTAAGTCTGTGAAGAGATCTTTCCATTGGTGTTTAGTTTTTGAAGATCGGACTTCATTAGATCAAATGACCACAGTCCAAAATTTGATCCTTTTATCAAACAATAGTAAATCCGTATGTTTCCTCTTTTTTTGCAGCTCCTGACTTTGTTTTTAGTTCAATCTTCATCATTTTTTCACTGTTTATGCATTTAAATAATACAAACAAACTCATAGTAAATAACTATGAAAATATGCAAAGGTCAAGGTCATAATAACGATTATTGTTATTTTTATCGGCACGAAATAGCTTCAAATCTAAAAATATTTTATAGAAAGTATATGAACAAAAGTTTTAGTTTATGAAGAGATATTTCTATTGGTGTTTAGTTTTTGAAGATCGGACTTCATTTGATCAAGTTACCACAGTCCAAAGTTTGATCCTTTTATCAAACAATTGAAAATTCATATGTTTCTTCTTTTTTGCAGCTCCTGACTTTATTTTTGTTCAATCTTCATCATTTTTTCACTGTTTATGCATTTAAATAATACAAATAAACTCATAGTAAATAACGATGAAAATATGCAAAGGTCAAGGTCATAATACCGATTATTGTTATTTTTATCGGCACAAAATAGCTTCAAATCTAAAAATATTTTATAGAAAGTATATGAACAAAAGTTTTAGTTCGTGAAGATATCGTTCTAATGATGTCTAGTTTTTGAAGATTGGACTTCATTTGATCAATTTACAACAATATTCGAATAAAGTTAATATCAATCAATTATGTCTTCAGTTGAAACCAGTACTCTTACTAGTCAAGTTAAAAGCGAAAACCAAGATGCCGCTTTGCGGTTCTAGTTATTATTTTGTTCTTTAACTTTAAATTCGTTTATTTTGTATGAAAGCCAAAAAGTGCCATTTGAAAGTGAATTAAAAACAAATACTTTCTCGAAAAACGAGATAATTACGAGATAGGTATCTCGTCATTTCGACTTACGTATCTCATTATAACGATATACCCCGTAATTACGATATATTTTCTCGTTATCATGAGCTACTACCTCATGTTTCTAGAAGCATAGTTACGTTATATGCACTTTTTTAAGTAAGATGTATAAAATTCAGAAATATTTTGAAACAAAATTAAAATAATTCGTGTTACATACAGCGAATAAACGAAACTAAATCTAATTTATCTTGCTTGTCGAAATGTCTCTTTTTGAAATGTGAAATGCATTGATATATTTGACAAATGATTTCGTTTGGCGAAAAGATATCAATTCGTCTAGAGGAAAACTTAAAGCAATTCGAATAAAGTATAGGTGCAATGTTTATAAAAGTCTCATGATTGTGAAACAAATAAATGACTTGTGTTAAAATATCTGAACAAAGTGAAAAAATATAATCGACTTTATATTAAACATATCATCAAATGGAGGCCCTTAAACGTTTCCTTATGATTTCAAACTGGAAACATTGCATAAAAAATAATCAGAATAAATAGTTTCTAGATGCAAAGACATTTCCATGAATGTAATAAAACATCATTTCTGAAAATGATACACTGGGAGCAAACAGCGTGTTTTTAGTCGAATTACACGTGTAATTAAATGGTTCTGCTATTATTTGTCGTATCTCATACGTCTGTCTAGAAATGTCAGTAAAAACTAAATGCGTGTTTAATAAACTAAAACGGAAAGTAAGAAATATGGCGGCAATTCATGTCAGATTCTCTGTATATTTTGCAAATAAACATATTTCCTGGTCTGACATACACAAGTTGTTAAAAAAGATTTAGCTTCTTTGAATTTTCGATGTCATGATAATGGGACTGAGTATGGGTGTCATGTATGTAGACAAGTGCCCCAGTATGTCTTAACTACTTTTGGAGGATGTGTTAACTTAAATGAGAAAAAAATCATACCGATTAAAACAACATCACACAGCACTGCGGGTTTGAATCCCGACAGAGTTATTCCTACTTTTCATGTGAGGAAACTCCCAAGCTGGCTTGCTGCAAGTCAGTGGTTCTACTCGGTTGCTGTTGTACACTTGGGTCTTCCTCCACTTGTAATGTATATAAGCTTTTGACCTTGTTGAATTTACATAAATAACAAGGGATTACGATTATATTTTCACAATAATCGATGATATAAATATATATATATTTATAAAAAAAAAATATTTTTTTTTTTAGTGGATATGGAATATATCTCACCGAGAAGTGGTACAATTCAATATTTTCACGAGCACACAGCATTTTTGAGATGCTGAGATGAGATTTATTCCATATTCACTCAAAATAAATTATATTTTTTATTTTATTCAAACTGCTGCTATATACCCATACCAATATACATACCGTTTTCAAGTAAAAAAAAATAAAAGTATTTCCGGCAAATCTATATCACTCACACTGTGGGATATTGATTTTATCTCTCTGATAGAACACAGTATATATCATCAGCATAGTCCACATGGTAAGGTCAATGTGGATAAGGTTTATTGTAACCAGATTAAAAGGTCACCGGTCGGATCTATTCATTAGCTGGACGTTGCTAAAAGTAAGTAAATATGTTATTATAATGACAAGTCAAAACAACGCATCATACAACTGCACCCGACCCTATGGGCCTATGAGTCACCTGTTTATGCATGCAATCAATATTTGAATGTGAATGAAGCTCTTGAGCATGTAAATTTTAAGTCTAAGCTAACTGTAACAAATAATAACCAACGCTATATGTATTCAATACCAGATGTGTAGTTTTATTCAAGCGATTAACCCTTTCCCTCATAGAGGACACTTTGAAAAGACCTATGCGAACAGCATAAAACCAGATCAGCCTGCGAGTAACTCGCAGGCTGATCAGGTTTTATGCTGTTCGCTGCTCCTCAGTGGTCTGGAAATAAGGATTTTGTAATTAAATTTGGTAAGGTTTAAGTGTGGTTTTCTGCAGATCAGGCTTTATGTGGTACCTATTGAGTGCGTCAAAATGAGTCTATATGAGGGAAAGGGATAACATGAGGCAGTTGTCAGATCGCAGAATGTCGGGCCTCATTGCATATGGCTATATGGTTGCGCATATAAACCATTTCAAAGTACTTATGTATACTTAAAGCATCACTGAATATATAGACATAGTATTAAATTTATGTAACTTCGTTATAAAATTTTGCTTGTTCGAAGTCGCCTGGTAGAACGAGCTTTGAAACACGTGCAATATTCCACTATCTGGAAACCTGTACGCCAGATTCAGACCTGGTATGATTTAACCGATACCGCCAAGGACAAATGGGTCACGTTATTCTAGCGAAACGCGAGAAATTGTATTAATTTGATGTGTGTCTCTATTCACATTTACATAAGATTATAACGTATCACATGAATATTTCTTCAAGTTGAAGCTATGTGTAAATATATTAAATAATTTCCAACAAATAAGACATTCCTGCGTTCAAAGTATGCTGTAACCAAATATTTTGATAATTTTCCTGTTACGGTTTCAATTGCTGACAGTGTTATGCGTTTCTCCGTGCCTGTCTTAACAAGATGTAATTTTGTAAAGGATAAAATATTTAGATATAGACACGAATCTCGTCATTTCTTGAAAATTTTCTATGGTGATAATTATGGCACATGTATGTTTTCCGAAATTTAAAGTTAGGTTTCACCTTGTACATTCCGGTACACATCAAGTATACACGAACTTACCTTTTTCGTACTTACACTTTTTCTGCTAAGAATAATAACATTAGAGTTGTTGTTGTTGTATTGGGGTTTACCGTCGCTGCGATAGTATTTCAATCATATAGCGACGTCCAGCTAATTACAGGTGGAGGAAGACCCCGAGTACACAGAGGTACCCGGGTAGAACCACCGACCTACCGCAAGCCAGCTGGAAGGTAACATTAGAGTATGATAACTTATGTTGTAAAACAGATAACACCATATTATTATTTATTTTGTATTGCCAGTTACCACTAGAAATGTAGATCTTCGATTTAGTCATATTGTGATCATGCTGAAATCACCTTCACCAGCCAGTACGAAACCCAATAGGTGTGAACGGTGTTTATAGGGGCTATGTCAAACTGTAGTTCATTAATATGTTGGTTCCAATTGTATTTCAAGCATGTACTAGTAGAGCAGCGAAATGGATATTAAATCATTTTCCCGCAAAGACGGAGAATCACGCCAACAACAATAGCCCTTCGGCCCGATTCTTTGACGCTTGAGTAAAAAGTTTTCTTGTCTTATATTTGTGAAATGATCGCTTAACAATACAGTAAAACCTCTTTACAACGGCATTCATTAAACAACATCCTCTTTATTAAAGCAGTAGTCTTGAAAACTATAGTGCATAATCCTTCTATGTCTCTATTCTTTACAATGACAAATTCTTTACAACAGCAAAATTTCGTGAAACAAACACCGCTGTTGTAAGGAAGTTGACTGTATATCAGAAAAATACTGAAACACTGTCGTAGCAACACAAAAACAACTATATACACTAACAGTGAACATTAAAAAAAAGTTTGGCGTTTAGAAATACTTAATTAATTCTCAATTGAAAAGGATAGAAAAATAAACAGTGAAAAGTAGTCAATGGGAAAATGAAGCTGTATAAAGTAGCCATTGAAAAAAAATAACAACCCATTTAAAGCTGAATGAGTTCAGCCGCATTTTACAGAATGCAAATTTTCTTTAATTTCAGGAAATGGATCCAGTGTCATGTTATTTGTAAAACATTCAGCGTCGCATGTGAATACATTAATGGTTCATGCTTTTTCAACGTCTTCACATGTTAACGTCGTCTCCGTGTTTTGTAACATTAAGACTGAACCTTTTCTATCTTTCCTTCTCTCTTTTTTTTCTTTCTTAGTTTCATTCTTTCTTTACTCTTACTGTCGCTTCGTGACTACATTTGGTTGGCGAATAGGAACGTATATTAACAAATTCATGAATATTGTTTTTTTTATTTTGCTTTTGTTCTTTAACGGTTTAATTAAATAGATTTAGCGTCCAATTAATACTATCACAATGATTTTATCGTTGAGGGACGTTCTCTACGTGAGACAGATATAGTGCTGCCACACTACAGTATCACGCCGTAAACATGTGGTATGATACCACATCCATTCACATTATCCTGACACTGGGCCAACCAAACAACAAACCATTTCATAACGTAGTAATGTAGTTCACTAAAATACAAATTACATATATATAAAATAGTAGTCACAAAATTTGATATAAATACTAGCTTCTTGCATAAATGAATTATCTAGACTTTCGTTTTTTTAAATCTGAGCGCTAAGCAATACTAATACTTAGGTAGCTATTATCACTACTCCTGGCTCGAATTCTACCAATACTTAGCGCTAAGTAATGATATCTTAGGTAGACATAGACACACTATTCCTGCTAATTTACAATACTTAGCGCTAAGTAATGATAATCTTAGGTAGACACAGTCCACTATTCCTGGCTCGAATTCTACCAATACTTAGCGCTAAGTAATGATAATGCTTAGGTAGACACAGTCCACTATTCCTGGCTTGAATTCTACCAATACTTAGCGCTAAGTAATACTTAAATACCTAGAGTCGAATTAATATTTCCAAATATTTCATTTCTTAGCAAAAATGGTTAATTATTAAAGTAATACACTGGTAATGTATGTAAATTTAGTCATATACATGTACTTTAAATACCAAATATTTGGCTACTTTTATTGAGAAAAACAAGAATTATGAAATCCGACACTAAGTATTTAGGTGTTATTTAGCGCTTAGCATAAATATTGATATTGTGGAATTCGATATAAGATATATATATATACTTTCATTTATGATTTATTTTTTATTGTCCTTTTTTCTTGTTTTTTTTTTATTTCCTATTCGAATTATTTTCCTTTTTTTTATAAATTCCCTTGTATTATTTCTTTACTAACACCCTTATTTACAATAAGGAAACGTATCTTATAGAACGAAATACAAGGCATTGCATATATATATATATACTAAATCAAATAAATGTGTATTTAATTTAGATATTATATGTTATTATTAACGCCAAAAAATGTTGCACTTTGCAGATTTGGGGTTAGATTGACGACAAATACACACGTGTGCGAAAGTGAACTCATTATCATTAACGGTTATTTATAAATATATTTTTCACGGCGAATTTCTGATAAGTGTTTCAATTAATCAGTTAAACAAGAAAAGATCATATAAGAATAAATAGACGTAATAAATCATTTTTAACTCAATCATATTGCCCAATGCTTCATTTCACAGGGATGCTGGCTGGAGTATATCCAAATGTACCAACCATTCGGCTGCTGTCGGTACTCGCCGTGTCATCTACGGAGAACAGCACAGCTTGGCGCCAAAAAACGAGACCATGTGTTTCCGCAGAGCCGTAGCGGAATGGAAATATTGCGGGTCACATCATAACGAGCAGGTGGCGGCTATATTTGGACCATCAGGTGATACTTTTTGACTATCTTTTGTATGTATTTTCCCTTTTCCCTATGTTTTCTTTTCTTCATACATTTGTTTGAACACACGGCCTTACAAGATATACATGTACGAGACAGGGGTATTTGTATTATGCCACTTGTATGCTTTGTGATTCAGCACTAAATTACTTTAAAATTACTGAAATACTGTTGGTGGGACAGCAAACTCAAAGCATATATACACATTTGTATTCAGTAAGTTTGAGATTGTACTTTTTTACCACGAGTGGGGTACTGTTTTCTTTTTTTCCCTGGAAAGACAGCATGTAGAATTGACAGTATTTGGATACAATGGTGTCCAACTGTGATCTATACCCTTGCTTATTTTGCCAATAGACCCCTTAGTTTTTTTTACGTGCCCCGATACACGGGAGACAGGTTCCTGGGAAGAACCAGTGCTGGGTACTCCAAGTTCCCATATCAACCCTATTTTGTCGTATGCCAGGCAAGGGTGCACCTGATACCAACTGTATGTGCCTTTGGTCTGACGCGGTCACCGGAGGTAAGTGTCCCGGCTTGGATTCAAACCTCGGACCTCCCGGTCGCAAAGCGGACACTCTACCACTGAACTATTGCGCCAATATGAAAGAATGAAGGACTTTCTCCCTCAGCTAAGGAAAGGCCTTATTATGTTTTTAAGTATCCAATGAATTTTCATACTGAAGGTGCAACAACACTTGTTGGTGACGGTTGCTACATGGCCAGCTACGGTTGTCCAAACCACGGCAGCCCGGCAGATGGTTATGTGACTGCAGGATATCTGTATCACGATAGCTATGCGGAACAGCATTCAGGGGCAACAAATAATGAAGCGTGTCTTAAACGGGCTATAGCGCAATGAATGTGGTGTGGTTCAAGCAGAAACCATCCGGTGACCTCCATCTTCAGACCGACAGGTACCCGCTTTCCTAAAAGGGACTGTTTGATTAAAATAGTGACGATAAACTGACTATCATCAGTTACAATGTGATTAAATGAAATACATTGCTTATCCAATTAAACTTGAAATGTGTATACAGGCAATATTTAAAATATCTCATTTACGAATCGTCGTAAGAGATTTACAGCTTTCTAAGTACTGATCATGGCAGCCAATTTGGCGTTTTAACATGTATATGATTTGGAACTCTTTAGGTTTAGAAAACGTTTTCCGTAAACAAATAGATTTCCCTTTTTAGAACTGATACCATAAGTATCCGACAAATAAAATTTGTTGAAGGAGATTTACTGTTCTTTCAATTCAGTATACACGAAAGTAATCCGATTGTTTGACAAGTCTGTTAATAAAAACTGCTATATACACTCCAGTGTAGGATATTTTGGTCAGATGGAAAACTGCCCCATATCATTGTTTGCACAGCTTATGTTATATATTTAAAGCAGCTCGTTCACAGATGGTTATTGACTAAGAATTTGATTTTTAACTATATTTGTGTATTTCGTCTATCATTACTCATCTACAGAAGTATGGTCATAAAATGCAACATTCTGTAATTGTATACCAAATGGATGGTTTCTCAATCACAGGCAATAGCGTTACAAACGGTATTGAACCTATATCTATAATCGTAAAACCTGTATTCAGAAATTCTATACTCGTGTGCCGTCATATAACTGATCAGATTCACATTTCACGCATGCGCTCACTTCACAGGCTGAAAGAAAGAAAAAAAACTATTTTATTTTATTTTTACCAATTCACTGTGAGCGAGCTGCTTTAAAGCATTTACTGAATTTGAATACACTTATAGTTGCTTAAGTACGACAATTCTAGGGGCAATTCGGACTGCTTGTTTCGGCTGCTGGATCCATGTTCAGACCTGCGCAAAATATCCGGGGTACCAGTCCATGTTTTATGACGCTTAGGGGCGCCACCAACCTTGGCACAGGAAATCTCAAGTGATCATAAACTGACGAGTATTTTGAGGATGTTTGTCAGTTCTTGTATCTCTCCAACTCTTGTGATATTAGCGTACAGCTACAATTTTTAAGATTTAAATTATACAAAATACACGAAATCACGATGGGCACCCATTAACAGGTGCAACTTCTTTCGTTACGTGTAAGACAGTAATGTTCAGTCTTTAAAAATCTGTGTATGTAATGTAAAAAATCAGTAATAAGTTCTTACTGGAATCCAAAAGAAACGTTTTTCTCCTTTAAAATAGTATTCGTTTACATCGTCGAATGTTCTAACTGCACCCCTGACCAAACAACGCCATCTTTATGTTTTTATCGTAGTCTCACATGATTTTACAGCACGCGCCAGCGACAGTGAGAATGTTTTTCTGTTTCAGTAAATAAACTCAAATGATTTTTGTACGAAAATGTTGTTCAAACAGATTAATATTGCAAATTTTATCTTTCACCAGGTTTTATATTTATTTTCAATGCATTTTTCCCATGCAACATATCACTTTTACGCTCAAAGTATCAAAATAAAAATAAAAATAAATATTTACATTTTTATGAATGGACGTCATTTATGTGTTGAATGCTATATTCGAGTGAATAATCATGTTTTGGTTTCAACGTATATTAGATAGAATTAATTGGTAAGGAAACAGTTTCTATTCTGTACATTATATTTATATTGCATTTCACAATTAAAGCTTAGAGGGGCGCATTCTGGGCACTCGAGGATGGTATTATACCCACACTTAACATAAAGTGAAATGTAGGAGGGTGCAGTAGATGAATCACGCTCGTAATGTTCCGTCACGTCCCGACACTCACATTACACGAAAGTTGGTATCTGTTGTTGATAATGCCTTCACACTTTGAAGGATGATTTATAATGATAAGGCCAAGCAACAGAAAAGTGTAGACACAATTGTAAGAATTTATAGCCTTTTTTCCGTTTCTAAGCGGTGTGTGGGTAATAGTTCTAGTTTTACTTTACATAATTACTGCTGATTACCTCATGATGAATGACGTGTTTTTATATCTCTTTTTTCCAGATTCGAATGAATATTTTTGCCACAATCAAGCCGAGTACTACTGGCAAAAGTGTGGGGCCGACCCACAATTACCTGTAACAGCCTGCTTAAGGCCAAAAACGTCATCGAAGACGTTTCCGTGTGAAAACGGCACATTGGATCGTCAAAATTACACACATATATGTACCTAACAATATATATGCGAATCATTTGAAATAACTATTCAATAAAAATGTATTATAACATTTATTTCGAATATTTACATTGTTTATACACATATATGCATATAACAAGGTAAGAAGCGCGAAACAACATGATACAGCAACAACAAAAATCAAAATCATGTCATTGGTTCTTCAATGCGCATCATGAGACTCACAAATTAGCCGTTCTCTTCAACCCATTGAAGTACTTTCCCTTGCCGAAAATACATTTTTCTATTACTAAAATCAACCCTGTGAAATCAGAAAATAAGGCATTTCTGGGCATACCATGCAGACAATTGAAAATGGCTTTGCCCAGCGCAGTTCGAGAATCATATCTACGTCCAGAGAGGATTTTATTTAATAAAAGAAACAGGAAAAAAAATCGCTGAGGCTAATGTCGGGAGATTAAGGCAGGTGGGGAAGCTGAGACACCTTTTCCAGAAAATTCTCAAACAGAGCACACTTGTGACCAGCTGAATTGTTATGAAAAAGCCACATGCCCCTAAGTCCGGTTGTCGGTCTGCTTTTTTCATTATATTTTTTCACTTGTGACAGCACATTGTTCTTGCAAAACCTACCGAATATGATTGGTCATTTGGTACTAGAATTTGAGCTATAGGTCCCTCAAATGTAAAAGTATGGCTTACAAATATTTTCCCGCGCTTTTTATTCTTTTTGGCGACGACCGGCTTGACTTGGTCTTTGCAAAGCAACTCCTTATTATCAGTACGTGTAATGATCCATTTTTTAATCACTTATAAGCAGTTCTTACATTTTACGATTGTCATATTTTTGTACTTTATTTAATGACTGTAGGCATATTGAGTCACATGACTCGCCCTTTATTTTTCAATCAAGAGAGGAGGGACCCATCGAGTCTAAACCTTTCTAAGTTTTATATTCTTGTAATAAAATCTTATGACCTGACCCCGATGGTATGCCAACACCAGCATTTTCTTTCACTGTAAGCTTGGCATCTTAATTAGATCTGCCACAGCAGCAGCGCTTTCTTTGATAGAAACAGTTATATAGCTATTACGTCTGAATGCACATACTTTGAACTTTTAATTGCTTTTGAAATATTGAACGGACTTTTAAAAAAATCGTGACATATTCTTTATCATTTCCCCGTGAAATTACCCCAATATCCACATGTTTCTTATCACCATGTTGTACCGAGGCGCATTAGTAACAGAACTGAGTAAACGTCCCTCATAATTAGTTTAAATATATTTTATTCGTACCATTAACAATAACAAAATCAGGTTAATAGCCTATTCTTAGTTTAAATCGGAATTTACGGAAAAAAAACATTAAAAAAACAAGAAATATCTTTAAAAAAGATATTCGGCGTACGATGAAAGAAAAACGAGATTTCCAGTCTTCTAGAACATTCCGAGGAAAAGCGCGCGAAAGACCGACGCACAACACATTTAGTACGCTCTAGAAATAGTTCAGTATTTTTTCTATGAAATATACTTATCTATAGACGGTAATACAAAAAATTATATCTTTAAATAGGCGTGTTTGATATTTGTTCATATCATTATTGCATATGACAATTATGATATAAAAGCGTTATTAGTTGTTTTGGTTTTGGCGAATTAATTTTCAATGAGAGCATCTCGGCAGGCTGGAAGAATTCAATATACATAGTAATTAAGGGGTTTCATGTCATAACACGGTGGATTCTTTTTGTTGCTTTAAATCATTTTCACAAAGTAGCATTCCTCAATTGATGGAAAAGGATTGTATTTAACTTACTGAAATCACTTTCATGTTTACATCAAAAAGAAAAGTAATAACACCAAGCTGAATGATATATACAAGCTGCACCCCTTATTTACAGTAATTTTATAGTCCATAACGATGCGTTAACCAATAACAGGAGTCCTTTTATTCAGCTTAGAATTATTTACCGCTGTTAGCGTACATTTGATTGGTTTAAGATGCGAGTTGAAATCGAAATTATACAGCTACGCCGAATAAGTAGCTTAAATATCAAATTATTCCGACGGAACAAAAACAAAACAACAACAAGGCATATAATGAAATGGGTAGTTTTGACTGCACGAGGCAGATAAAGATCATCACGCCTATCATACTTTTCTGACACTGTGCCAACCAGTCCTGGATAAAACCATATACTGAGAGTCAGGCACAAGGGAGATATACCAGTACCAGATTTAACGATATTTTTATTTCTATCTCCATTGCGCATGTTACTGCTATCAACTGACAAATTTTCGAAGAATGCATCTGCGATAATCTTTACATGCAGTCAATGAACACATATGCTATCGGACCGAATTAAATAGTACCCTATATCATTATTGAAGTCCATTATATGTTCGCTAGTTATACATTACATTAAACGTGTATTACACAAATATTTACATAGTAGACTTCCATATTTTGTGAAGGATTTTCTTCTTATCACAACACTCACTTTTTTAATTACTGACTGTTTCGTCCACTACTGTGGAAATCTTCGGAGCTATTAACGTTTTGACAACATCTCATTTTCGGCTCTGATCCTCGGGAATTCCCGCCTATCATACGAGCGGCGAGAAGAAGGCCGTAGATTCCGAAAAGGAAAGGTCCCCTGGTCCCTGTTCTTACCGCCCCTTGAATCCTGATCTGTATTGCATCCTTTATCTCTCCCTTTTCGCCGATCTACGTAAACACTGACCTTTTTTTGTTGTTTTTTTTGTTTGTTTGTTTTTGGGGTTTTTTCAGGCATGATTATATAATGTGCGAATCACACGAATGGTCATTAAGGTAACCAGCCATTATTAAATTTTGGTCATGATCCATCAAGTGATCATGGGAATTTCTAGTAAATGTAAGCATTAATTTTATAGACTTTGAGCAAAAGAGCCTATAACTCCAGGTCAATGCTTGCATATGCGATCAAATCTTTTTTAAGCATTTGGAGGTCCATGATTATAACTTAATGATGGATGAATTACCTTATGAGCATGGATGAGAGAAGGCTACTGAAATGAATTGCCAAATATGCTCTTCCTTTTGCCGCCATATGGCTAAATTGCGGAAGGTTGCACCAATAGAGAGGTGGTCACACACTGTATTAGAAAAAAAAGTATTTTTGTTCATAGATTTTCACAAACATCATACCTCTTTTTCGAGATTAAATTTTTGTGTCGATTTTCAATTTTGACACTTAGCTATGTTTTGCATCACATTTTGTAATGTTAGTATCTCCTGTAAGAAGAGTATCATTGAATTTGTTGTTCGTTTCAGACACTGCACTCAGAAATAGGTTAAACTCATCTTGATTGAAAAATCGAGATATTTCTGGTGGTATATAGATATCAAAATAGAAAAGTGCCCTGTTTTTATTTTTATTCACATAATATAATCAGATTGAGTATCAGTCACATCAACATGATCTACATCTTTAACCCTTTCCCTCATATAGACTCATTTTGACGCACTCAATAGGTACCACATAAAGCCTGATCTACAGAAAACCACAGTTAAACCTTACCAAATTTAATTATGAAATCCTCATTTCAAGACCACTGAGGAGCAGCGAACAGCATAAAACCTGATCAGCCTGCGAGTTACTCGCAGGCTGATCTGGTTTTATGCTGTTCGCATAGGTCTTTTCATGGTGTCCTCTATGAGGGAAAGGGTTAACGAATATCCCTACATCCCCTGATTTTCTGAGATATTTGTGATTCCTTTGTTGACCTAGAAAGACATAGTTATTTTTATCAATGATGTCAGTATCAGGTGTTTTACTATCAGTGAAACAAAAAACAACAACAACAAAAATATATAAGATTTGTAAACTCGTGATAATTAAATCTGATAGGCCACATACATTTAACAGTTCTATTTTTATCAAAGTTATTTTTCACAACTTCGTGCACATATGCAATCATTATATGCCTCGTATGTTCATAAATCGTGTTATCATTATAACGTGTTCTACCACCCATTTATATTATGATATGAAGTTTTGTTTGAACGTCAAATTACGGGGAAGTTCGTACGTTAATTTTTGTATGTACGAGTATATATACACGCATTTTCAATTTTGCACAGTGCACAAAACTTATTCAATTATACTTTGGATGTTATTCATAAAAAACGTTTTAAACAAGGATTAGTTTAGTTTAAACATATTTAATCCCAGATAATACATACATCAAATATTTCAAAATGTTTACACAAACAAGGGATACTATTAGAACGAAAGCTTTAAGCTTATATAGTTCTTTTCCTAGAAACAAAGTTAATGTTACCTTTATGGCAAGATACATTTAAACTACATGTTTATGATTGAGTATATTAAATTAGAGAAAGAGAAAAATAACCAAATATCGATAACAATGAAACAGTGGACAAAATTATATAATCAACTGCTTCAATATTTTGTAATGCAAAGAAAAAAAGAAATAGTACTGTGGTAGTTTGGAAATGATTGTCTATTAAAATATAATAAATTGAGTACATGGGCGACTGTGTGTGCGCGTGTGTGGGTGAGAGAGAGAGAGAGAGAGAGAGAGAGAGAAACAGCATTATACTATAAGAATCGCTTACTGTCAGATATAAAATTCTGGACACACTGAAAAATAAACTTATTTTCTTGGCAGGGAAGAAAAGGGTTTCCAAATAATAGTAACTTTAAATCTACATGGTATGGATTGAGACTATTTAGGAGGTCAGTACGACAATGAGTAAAACGCTGACATTCAAACAGAGATTAGCGTTATCCGGATTAAAAAGGGCTCTCAAGAGGGCAAAATCCTGAAATGAACAAATAATGGAATAATCTTTATCAGTTTTTGATGAATGGCATGGCACCAAAAAATCTTTAGGGATGTTAAAATATTGTAATTCATCAAACCGGAATTCCCGTTAACATGTGTTATAAAGTCGTTTGTTGATACTTAGTCATCAAAACTAAACTGTACTGCTACAGTCTATGCATCCCATATTGTTTTATGTATCCCCCGACACATTTTTGTTTTGTTTTGAGGCTGACTGTATATTACAAATTGGTAACATCCTGTGTATTGATGATGTCTGACTCATCCGAATACTTGAATATGAATTTCCATTTAAATATGAAAAATCTATACGTTCTATTCCAGTACAACAGAAGAGCTATAGCAGGTCTGATGTAATATGAAAATGACCATCTGAGAAAACTTTTTCTTATGATGTGAAAAAAAAAAGGAATTCCCTTAGGTTAAAGAAAAGGGTGTTTCTCTCAATACTTATAACATTGGAAAGCAATCTAGATGACTTTTGTTTATTCTTATTTCAAGATTTTATTAATTGATAATGGAATATAAAGAATCAAACAACTTATATTAAAAGGGAGAAAACATTTTTTCTCCATACTTTCGGATAAGAATGTTGCATTCTACACAAAGGAAAGTCCGGTTCACCGAGATTGTAACGATACTTTTGATGTTCGTAAATCGTAAGTATGATATATTACTGTCGTTTTAGTGACGGTAAGTAAGTAAATAAGTAAAGTCTTTATTTAAAGTGAAAAACATATAAGTCATAAACCAAGTTTCCATATGGTTCACATCGGCGAAGATGATGATAATGATGATGTCTTTCTTTTCATAAGAATGATGATGGTACTGATAATCGGTAGCATAGAATGTCGAAAAGAGTAAAAAAGTAAACTTTGAAAAGTCCGAGGAGCTAATGTACGAACACACTGCTTGATCTGAATTAATTCCTAGTTATCAGAAGATATAGGTGTAAAAGTTGTTCTATTTTGATATTGGTATTGTTTTGATGACGATGTTGGATGTTTATAATCATTATTACTTTATTGTAGGTGGTGAGTCTATGGACTGTTCTATTCACTGCCGAATCTGTGAAAAATCGTGGTGTAGTTTTTGTGTCACAGGCTATTACTGGTACAAAGGACAATGTCTTGAGTGTGATTCGAACTGTAACAATTGCAGCTCTATGAACTGTGCCCGACAGTGTAGACATAATTTAGGTGAATGTGTATCGGGGTGTAAGACTGGATATTACCAACACAATTATACAGAAACCTCGGGGTATTCTTGCAGGAGATGCGAAGCAAACTGTAAAGATTGTAACAGTGACAGGTGTATTACATGTGACGATGGATATGTCATACAAAATGATCAATGCACTGTGGGTTGCAGGCATGAATTGAAAGGGGACATCGGTGATTTGGAAATAGGTAATGTAAGATAAGTGAATAGAACACCTTACGTTTTTAATTTCTGTTACTAACTTTTCAATGACATGTGCTAGTTTTTCTATGGGTTTGACAAAAATTATTCTTACTGCATTTAATCTCAATTTCAACCATTTCTGATGACCGTGCTTCCATTTCAAGATTTGCCAATTTATCATAGTAAAATGATACATTTTGGCATCCATTACTACTGTGAGTAATGCTATTACCAATTGTTTTATATAGTAACATAATCTACCGTTACTATATCCTTCATTGCCACTCATTATCCCATATGTGATACGGCATTGCCACTCATTATCCTATATGCGATACGGCATTGCCACTTATTATCCTATATGCGATACGGCATTGCCACTCATTATCCCATATGCGATACGGCATTACCACTCATTATCCCATATGCGATACTGCGTTTTGTAAGAAAAATGTGGTAAACATTAATTAAATGTAGACGAATATTAATCATAGAAAGAGGAAATTGTAAAACCAATCGCATAAATTCATCCAATATAAGACATGTGTATTTGAAGAAATTCCTGTTGAGAACAAAAATAGAGTCTCAATTATAGTGTTTTCGTAGGATATTTACTCATACGAGGGTTGTTTGAAAAGTATCCGGAAAAGTTTTATAACTTATTCATTGATATGGTTATTAAATAAAACGTTCAAAAGTGATTAACTTAAATGCAATGTCTGGCGTTGCTCTTATTACATGTACACTTATGCCATAATGATTCTTTTGTCAGATATACAGTATTTTCTAACATTCGGGAACACATTATTAGTAATGCACTCTTCGCAATAACAAACAGTCACGAACTCTGAATGTTGGAAATAATGAACATCTAACAAAAGAATTGTGTAGGTCACAATATATATCTCATTGACATTGATGAAGAAATAAAAAAAAAACTTTCAGTTGTACTCTCCTCCGAATCGAGGGTAAAGATGCTTCTTGTGATTGCATAAAATGACGTCACATATCACATGGTATATATTTTAATACACACATGTACACAGAACAACTTTCCTAATCGGTCACTAAGGATTTGAATATTTCTGAGAAAACAAACGATCAAAACCATTTTAACCATTGTCTAATTTGGAAACGATCATCATTGTAGCATTCTTTTACACCCATTGCCTAAGGGTGTGGGTTTACATTGAATTTTGTAATTTTCAAACCAAGGGGTTCTCCTAAATAAACCGCTGGCATTCTCTTGCTATGAAAACAAAAGTTTACATATGCACAGAAATTTTATTCCATGATATGTTTACAAATGAGACATAGACAAAATAATCTGAAGTGTTTGCTTTGTTAGGAATTTGCTAAATCCTAAGTGAAAAATGTTCAGTGCCTGAAATGTCGAAAGCATTCAGAAAGGTTAGTTCCTATATAACAATATTGTGCTATTGCATTACACCATATATTTAATCAGCTTTATATTCGATTTATAGTACAGGACATTTCCACAAATCGGGTGTCTTGAAAAGAAGCTCTTGTTTTCACTCACATCTATGTATACACATTTTCGTTGTATTCCAACTTAATATAAATTGTGTATAATGTCGGCAATTCTTGACTAACATTTAGGTACCTATCTTTGTTGTAACAATATTCTTTTAATCGAATGTGTATATATATCGATCATGGGACCATATGAATTTTTTTTAATGTAAGGTTGCCTCCAGCTTTAATCTTGGTATCTTGCAGTTTTTTTTTATACGAAATTCGATAAACTATTGATATGCATTAAAATGAAGATTTTATTTATTTTTTTGGTGGATTTTAATAATAACCAATATTATAGAGGATGGGAGAGATGGGTCATTTAACACTCATGCGACAGTAACTGTTGGCGAACACATGAATAATTTGAGAATAGAAAATAATGCGTAGAAGAACAGCACTTATCATTCTTTACCAGAAACGAGCAAACATTATTTTGGATTCAAGAATTTAAGTGAAAATAATGCACATATATATATATATATATATACTGAACAAAATTGCACTTTTTATATACATGCAAATATAAGTATACATTAATTTTCTAAAAGGGTCCCCTCTGAGAAAAAGTGTTAATGTGTAAAAGTGTTAGCTAACGTAACCCCTTTATAGACTCATTACAGGGATCACATAGCTGATCGCAATATCACAGTATACATTTAATTTACTCTGAAAGCATGACGTCACCTAACTCTGGAGAATAAAATGATTGTTAATGTGTAATCAATATTGTCATGTATTAACTAACGATAGGGAAGAAAGGACGACCGCGCACTTTAATTCGAGTATTCTTTGCTGTTACAGGCGACTCGGAACATTGGAAAATTGGCCTGATCGCAAGTGTCGCTACCGGAACTGTTTTCATTACTGCTGCCATAGCAATTATCGTCATTATATTGAGAAGAAGCAGGTAAAATTTCAATTATATAATTAAATACATTATATATATTGTCATTGTGGACGTTTAAGCTGAAAGCACACCAAGGGGGTAATAAAAAGTAACAATAACATATGTTATTGTGTTGTTTTTTTTTACAAATACTGCCTTTGAATTTTTGAATTCAATTAAAGCAATGAGTATTCATAAAGTAACCAATACTAACAAGTATAGTTTGCCTTAAACTATATAAGTTTATAAATATTATTATGTGAGTATATGGTATATGCGCCAAAAAGTTTTGGATGAAACATAGTTTAGAATTATACAGAAACTCCCTGCATGGAGCTCATCATATAAACAGCGTAGTTCCAGGACAGGTTTGCCCGTCAGGAAAATGTGACTGGACTGAGTGCGCTATCATACCACATGTCTACGGCGTGATACTGAAGTTCG
>CM037781.1:12472906-12522906 GCA_021229015.1 Solen grandis
TCAATGTGCAGTTTACTATTTAATATGATAATACGTGTTACTCATCAATATGTGCTCATATCAAAGAGGTTAACCAACACTCTTGACATATACTGGATATTGAAATAGTGTATAATGGCCTAAACAACAATTAGCTGACATGATTATGATTGACATTACTAGCATATTGAATTTTGTGGGGTTTTGTTTAAATGATATCTCCTGTTAAATTAGGCAAATGACATGAATATTAGTCAACAACATGGTAGTAGGGGCCATAACTCTCTTAAAAATTGAGGAACCAGGTCACGTCGACGATATGCGTATCTACTCTTGGTAATAAAGCTTCCCATAAAGTTTCGTTGAATTCAAGCCATTAGTTCCTGAGAAATAGCCCGGACAAGAATCATGCAATACGAACTATAGGCCAAAAAGTCAAGGGGCCTTAACTCTGTGAAAAATTTAGGAATCGGGTCATGCTGACGATATGCGCATCTCCTCTTGGTAATAAAGCTTCCCATAAAGTTTCGTTGAATTCAAGCCATTAGTTCCTGAGAAATAGCCCGGACAAGAATCATGCAATATGTACTATAGGCTGAAAAGTCAATGGGCCATAACTCTGTGAAAAATTAGGAACCGGTCACGCCGACGATATGCGTATCTCTCTTGGTGATAAAGCTTCCCATAAAGTTTTGTTGAATTCAAGCCATTAGTTCCTGAGAAAGAGCCCGGACAAGAATCATGCAATATGTACTATAGGCCAAAAAGTCAAGGGGCCTTAACTCTTTGAAAATTTAGGAATCGGGTCATGCTGACGATATGCGCATCTCCTATTGGTAATAAAGCTTCCCATAAAGTTTCGTTGAATTCAAGCCATTAGTTCCTGAGAAATAGCCGGACAAGAATCATGCAATATGAACTATAGGCCAAAAAGTCAAGGGGCCTTAACTCTGTGAAAAATTTAGGAATCGGGTCATGCTGACGATATGCGCATCTCCTCTTGGTAATAAAGCTTCCCATAAAGTTTCGTTGAATTCAAGCCATTAGTTCCTGAGAAATAGCCCGGACAAGAATCATGCAATATGTACTATAGGCCGAAAAGTCAATGGGCCATAACTCTGTGAAAAATTGAGGAACCAGGCCACGCCGACGATATGCGTATCTACTCTTGGTGATAAAGCTTCCCATAAAGTTTCGTTGAATTCAAGCCGTTAGTTCCTGAGAAATAGTCCGGACAAGGAAAGTGTGACGGACGGACGGACGGACGAACGGACGGACGAAGCGGCGACTATATGCGTCACCTTCGGTGAGCATAAAAATAAACAAAGAGTATGATTCTTGACACTGCATTTCTCCTAGTCACTATCTGTCTACGTTTTAAGTTTCAAGACAATACCATATATGATTTTCAAGTTATGTTCAGGACAAAGAAAAAAAATTAAACAAAGGGAGATAATTAAAAAATGGGACCAGATAGAGTATAGTTCTTGGACACTGCAATTCTCCTAGTTGCCATCTGTCTATATTTTAAGTGTCAAGACAATACTTTGTATAATTTTCATGTTATGTTCCTGACAATAAAAAACAAAACAAAAAAACAAAGGGAGATAATTAAACAAGAGGGCCAAGATGGCCCTAGATCGCTCACCTGAGAAAATTATCATTCACTGCCTGTACAAAACAGATTGCTTAAGATAAAGATGATGAGGTGAAACAATGTTCAGGAATTTTCTGACCCCATCCACAAAAGATATCATCATGACAAACATTCTGCCCAAGTTTGAGGAAGATTGGATCAAAATTGTGGCCTCTAGTGTGTAAACAAGATTTTTCTAAGATTTGACCTACTGACCTACTTTTAGATCCAACCTGACCCATTTTCGAAAGGCTTCAAGATATTATCAAGACAAACATTCTGACCAAGTTTGAGGAAGATTGGATCAAAATTGTGGCCTCTAGTGTGTAAACATCAAAATTGTTGACGGACGACGCACGACGGACAATCAAGTATCCCAAAAGCTCACCCTGAGCTATGCTCAGGTGAGCTAAAAATTGGACCAGGTAGAGTTACAGTTCTTGGACACTGCATTTCTCCTAGTCACCATCTGTCTACATTTTAAGTTTCAAGTCAATACCTTGTATAAATTTCGAGTTATGTTACTGACAAGAAAAACAAAGGGAGATAAGTCGAAAATGTGACCAGGTAGAGTTACAGTTCTTGGACACTGCGCCATTTAAAGTTTCAAGTCAATACCTTGAATAGTTTTCAAGTTATGATACAGACAAGACAATTCCAACGGATCGACTGCCCAACCAACCGCCCAACCAACTGACCACCCCTCCTTCCCATAAACTTCCTTTGGTATAAAAAGCAGCATCTGGAAATGTCTTATGATTCCAAAAAAACCTGTCCATAATACCCTCAGGTCATGTTTATCCTATATACATTACAGGAAAAAGGCAGACTTCATTTATATTTAAAATGATTCTAGGACTTTCTTCATTGTACAAGACATTATGGATCTACTTGATATACTCAATATACAAAATCAACCTTAGGCAGACATACATACATGTTTTATGATATGCATTATAGGAAAAAGGCAGACTTAATTTGTATTTAAATAGGAATCTAGGACTTTCTTCATTGTACAAGACATTATGGATCTACTTGATATACTCAATAATACAAAATCAACCTTAGGCAGACATACATACATGTTTATGATATGCATTATAGGAAAAAGGCAGACTTTATTTACATTTAAAAATGAATCTAGACTTTCTTCATTGTACATGACATACCTTGGCAGTCATTATGGATATACATGTATATGAAATTGTAACTCGCATTTCTAAATTTTCACTTGCTTTAACGAAAATGCGAGCTTAAATTCGAACCCTGGTATCGAAAAAGTTATTTTTTTAAACAAACTGTTTGAAACTGAAAGTAGATCCACTGCTTAAAGACATAATTGCATTGTAAATAATACTTTCCAATGCTTTTCTAAATGCAGGCCAAACATTTCGGATATTAATATGAGCTCAGGCCTACAAAGATAAATATTTAAATTCGATCTAAATGATGTTGTAGTTTCGAAATTCAGTCTCAAATTCACCAGGCGACTTACGGGGCTCAAGCACCACCACCTCCCCCAAACTGGCTTGATAATACGATTTTCTGGGTGACTGAAATTGCCTCGACTGGATAAATGGAAATCCCCATTATGAGCCCCTTACTGAAATAAAGTTACAACTGTTAGCCATTAATGAATGACCAGTCACCCAGGCCGACCCTTGCTGAGAGAGCATCCGCTGTCACTTATCTCCGCTGTCATTATGGCAACGGAACTGTGTCTGCTTTAATCTGAATCAGGCAAATGCCTTTAGTATTACTGAACATACATTTTATTTTCATTTTTTTTTAATAGCTCACCTTGAGCATGCTCTGGTGAGCTAAAAACTGTTCTGATCCCTATCCCTAAAGCATATACATTCTTGTTCCTCATGACGAAAAAGATTGAATGGTACTTCTTTGGAGTCCCCAGAGAGTCACAAAGGGGTCTGGCCCCACCCTGTCAGTTTTACTTCTGACCTTTATTTCAAATACCATTGAGATCCTCACCCATAAACGATATATATTCATGTTCCTCATGATCTGATGGATTAAATGGTACTTTCGCTAATGGATAACTCATTTAATTATACCTCATATTTTCCAAGTCTTTTTTCTTTTCTTGCAACTTCTGTATGTGTGTGTGTGTGTGTGTGTATGTGTGTAACAAACATACTAGATATTTACCCCAATAATTATGAAATTTGTTCACAATGTTTGTATGTATATCTAGGATGAGTTTAAATTTTGGGTCAAAAAGTATAATCTGTGAATACTTTAGAAGTTAGAAACTAGGTGTTGTTGGGTCAAAAAGTATAACTGGAATTTTAATGTGATAACAAGAGGGCCATAATGGCCCTGATGGCTCACCTGGTACCATTAGGCTACGTAACATCAAGTGACCCCTGGGGCGGGCCAATTTTGACCCCAGGGCCATGATATGAAACGAAGCAGGCAGGCGGCAGCGTCAAACTTTAGTTTCCACTCAATAACTTCGGAACAAGTTAATAGATTTAATTGATTTTTTATACACATGTTGATCTCAATTAAATAACAGCCAGGTTTGATTTGGGGCAAAATCTGTAAATATTCGACACAGTAATGTTGTGACCCCCCTTTCGACTTCAAATTTGAAAAAAAAAATTGTCCACTTGATAACTCCCAAAAGGGTTGACAGATTCTGGGGGGGGGGGGGGGGGCGCAATGCTAAAATATGTAGGCAGTGACATAATTGGAGGGAGCACAGAGAGATCTATGCGTTTGGTGACACTTGTGCATGGATTCATTTCAAGATAATCAACAGCTTCTCACCCCATAATTTATACACAAACTTGGCCAATTTTACTCATCCAGATGCTTCCACGCACAAAATAAATGTAATGGTGATAAAAGGGCTATATAATACAGAAAATGGGATCATTATATTACTTTATTTTAAAAGGTAACTTTTCTGCTTGTTGAAATTTAACTGTCTACTTTGTTACATGAATTAAATTTGGGTAATCGTCACCAAACTCCTTTTACATTTTTATTTTCTGTTACAGAAAAGAAAAGAGCCAGTTAAAATTTAACAAGCAGAGAGGTTACAAGACTAAGTGTATAATGCTTTTTCTTGATTTTGCGTGGAAGTTTCCCACTAAATAATTGTCAAAATGGAACAAGAGGGCCATGATGGCCCTGAATCGCTAACCTGAGTATACGGTTACCTAAGGAACATCAGTCTGTATTAAAACATTTTGAAATCTGGCCAAAAGTTTTAAAGGAGATGATCCCTGCAAAGTTTTATCAAATTCTGTCCAGCAGTTTCAGAGGAGATGTTGTTTAAAGATTTCACTATATACATTATATAGGTAAATTAGCCCCGCCCCTGGCAGCCATGGCTTTTTTTACAGATCGAAATTTTTTTAGCACTTTTTGTGAAGCTTCATCCAAGGATCATCCCTGCCAAATATAATCAAATTCAATCCAGTGGTTTCAGAGGAGATGTCGTTTAACGATTTCACAATATACATATAAGGCAAAAATGCCCTGCCCCTGGTGGCCATGTTCTTTTTCTAATCAACTTTTGTGAAGCTTCACTCAAGGATCATCCCTGCCAAATTTAATCAAATTCTGTCCAGCGGTTTTAGAGAAGATGCCATTTAGAGATTTCACTTAACATATATAAGGCAAATTAGCCCCACCCATGTTTTTTTATGGATCGGAATTATTTTAGCAATCTTAGTAGAGAGTTACCCAAGGAACATCTGTACCAAAATATTTTGAAATCTGCCAAAAGTTTTGAAGGAGATGATTTTTAAAGTTTTCATAATTGTTTTTCTTTCTGTTGCCATGGTAACCAGAGTTCCACATGGATCAAGTTTATTTAAGCAGCTTTTGTGAAGGTTCACCCAAGGAACATCCCTGCCAAGTTTAATCAAAATCTGCCCAGCCGTTTCAGAGGAGTTTAAAGTAAATTGTTGACGAAGGACGATCACAAAAGCTCACAAAAGTTCACCTTAAGCACTTCGTGCTCAGGTGAGCTAAAAACGCTCTTTGAATTTCTGCATGAGTGTTTCAGAAAACTATTTGTACGAGAACTATTTATAAAGATAACAAGAGCACTGCATGCGGGTGCCAACGCTCGTCTGTTTTTGCCAACGTTACACATTTTTGTTAAACACTTAAAAAAGTTGACCCCTTTCCTTAACCTTGCCTATGCATGGAATAGAATGTATACAACATAAGATGTAAAATATGTAAACAAAAAATCACAATTGATAATCTATTGAGTTTTTGATAATCAACACAAAACTGTAAATTTTGAAGACATTTAAAAATAAAAAAAATATTCTTTTTTATCTGCCTAAAGATCATGACCAAAATCACACCTGCCATGATGAAAAAAACAGTATACAAACAGGGTTCATTCTAGAACACGCCTTTGCATATTTGGCGCATAGAAATATTGTTTGGCACAAAGAAAATACTGGTAATGCACTGATCGGGCGCAAGTAGTGAAGGGAGGCACTATGGTACCGACGGTACCATAATTTTTTTTTTATGGTACCGTGGTACCATAATTTTTTTTTTGTACTTATGGTACCGAATCTATACTATAGTACCGAATGGTACTATATACGAAAACAGATTTATGGTACCGTATGTAATAAAATAAAATTTCTTAAAGGAGGACCACTTCTTAACGTTAAAGGGGGATAGACAATTGTAAAATGTCCTTTCGAGACATTTGGGTTGGCCCTGAAAAGGGCCGTTTTGTTTCTTATTAATTGTGGTCCATACCACACGTTGTACAGTCCCATCACATATTGTGGTCCATACCACACGTTGTACAGTTCCATCCCAGACATATCTCTTCATCCATCCTGCAAGGAGATGCAAATGACAACGGGTTAGATCCTTGTCACCTATGAAGTTCAGGCTGTCCTCCCGATCCTGTAGTAGGGTAGATGGTACATCTTCAAAGGTAACTGACAGGTAATTAGGGAGATCTCCCCTTTTTATAAGAGTGAGATATTGATCACCACACCTCAACTCGGTCGTGATAGCTTTCTGGGTCGCTCTCTTGTTCCTCATAGCTGGGATTGTCGATGAACAATTTTAGCAAGTCTGGGGTGGACATACGTGTGTACGGTCTCATGTTTTCAATCATGAATAATAAAGTATAGAGTATGTGCACTGTTTTATAGTACCGGATTGACCTACTTTCTTGTGTTGGCGCACACCAAGAACGTATTTTTTCATCCAATAAAAAAATGATGTGTTTGACCTTGACCTGAAGTGGATTGACCTACTAACCTACTTTTTCTTGACTAAAATTGTGTAATGCTGTGTATGTATTCATTCTTCCCATGAAGTTCCTTCGTAAGTTATTCCGACGTGCAAGGAAGGCGTAACGAAAGGAGAAGAAAGTAGAAGTCAAGGAAGAGGGTTATTAAGGAAGAGGGTGTCAGCTTATTCCGAGTTTACCCCCTTTGCCATTGTAACCCGGATTTGTCAGGGTTTTACCTGACATATCCAGAAGCCAGCAGCATTACTGGCGGTATTTGTATTTGAGTGAGTGCTAGACACTTCTAAAAAATAAGGGCCTTTTCAAGACCATTACAATGATGTAGAAAGGATAACTAATACAATTGTCATATGATATTTTATTTGGGTTTAACAACAAACATGTGTCAGCAACAATGAATTAAACGTGGGTCATACAGCAAATAATGAACATAACACAACTTTGTTTTTCGAGTCTAGTGTTCAAATGTCACATTTTTCGCTTCTTAGCTGGTCGGTTACACTCTGTACTGCTTGTTGATGGGTGAGCCTCAGGACACACGATGCATGTGTTGACGCTTCTCTTGCGTTTCTTGGGTTTTACGGTAGGTTTTCTCCAACTCAGAGACAGCCTCTAGTAACTCACATCACTGTCCGTCTGTGGCACTGTCTCAACTATGTCCATTTTCTGCATTTCACTGTCCGTCTGTGCGTTTACTGTAGGTACAGTACTATTCATTCCTTTCTTAGGACAAGCGGATGCAAAGTGGCCTTGTTCGTGACAGCTGTAGCACACTGCAGGTTTTGGGCAATTAGAAACAAAATGTCCCGGTTCATGACAACGGTAGCAACACCCGTACTGTTTGAGGTGTTGAAGCTTTCTTCGTACATGCCGATGCATAATGCCCTTTTCCTGACAGCGGTAGCATGTCACTTGTCTTTCTGTTTCTTGTCTGATCAGCTTGTCACTGATAGCTTGTAGTTGTCCTTTCACCCAGAACTCAAATGTGTTGCAGGTCATTCTGAAGAGAGCAGTCTGAATCAGGTTTGAGAGTGATGAAGTGGACGGGTCACACCGCACTTTATAGGCCTGAGATCAGGTGGGCGGAGCTTAGATGTATAAAAAAGCTTTGCTCACTTACTTATAATCACAACGAATGTCGAGTAGTGAAGAAAGCAGCGATGATGAGCCACCTGCAAAAAAGACCAAGAGTGATATACGGGAATATTATTCCATACAGTCACGGTCACAGAGAACTTCAAGAAAGTTTAAAACGAATGGCCACGTGTACGATGTTACTTTTGAAAGATATAAAAAACCGTTGAATTTACACATCAACTTTTCAATGAAAAGGGTGAAACAGTTATACAGAGACGCACGGGTCAATGACAACGATCAAATTCGTATCTCCATAAATCATCCTGACCTAGCATTTGGTATCCACATTCCATTCGGGAATGCAACACACATTTCAGGAGATACGCTGTTGAACGAATAGAGAACGTATCACAAAGCAACCACAAGTTTGAGATTCATGACGGCATCTTCAGTTAGAAATGACACATGTCATTATGCCCGAGGGAGGTGGAAGAACAAAAAGAACGTTTGGATCGCACCTAAGCATTGAGAACATGTCCAAAGTCAAACGAAGTATGGTAAAGATAGACAATGTTCACGACAGTATGTGCTTGGCACGATCAATTGTGGTGGGGATATGTAAACTCAATAAAACGGACGATACAGCCTGGAAGAAGCGATGGAATTTGATGAGACAATCTGCAAAATTTCTTCAAAGCCAAGAAGCCAAGACATTGTTAGATAGTGTGGGCATTAGTCCAAATCAACCTTGTGGTATAGAAGAATACAAGAAGATTCAAGCCCCACCTTTATCCAGACTATGTGATCAAAGTGTGGCCACAATTTGAAAAATGGACGTGTTGTTCAATCACCCACCTCTAAACAGACAAAAGCAAAGTGATTCACATTTATCATCATGATAAACATTATGATTGCATTACATCAATCACTGCAGCTACTTCTGTGAACACTGTAACTACGGTTATAACAACAGAGAAGCTCACTTGTGTAAAACATTTGTCTGTGTTACGCCTCGACACTATGCCCAAAAGAAGGATTCTTTCCATGTGGTCACTGTGGTAGAACTTTTTCATAGTCAGAAATGTTTTGATCAGCACAAAGCGAAACCAGGAAAATCTACAAAAAACATCTGTGAAAGTGTATGGCAATGCAAGACCTGTGGTCAAATGGTTGTGGGCACAAGAAGAACCATCTCTGTCCTGGCACTAAAAAATGCAAGTATTGCAAGAAAGTTGTGGATGCAGAACATCAGTGTTATATCCCCACGTACAAAGAACCAGAGAACATGAAGTCACCGTCTGTACCTTTCATCTTCTTTGACTTTGAGTGCCGATTTGATTTGGGTGAACATATACCAAACTTTTGTGTTGCTCAGCGTGCTTGTGGAGACTGTATGTGTCAATCCATGAAAAGCCCGTGTCAGAAATGCGAAGCTTGGATGACCTAGAGAAAAAATATTCGTGGTAACAACACTTTGTCAGAATTTTGTGCATGGCTGTTTCAACCCATCACAAAGGTACCACAGTGAATTGCTCACAACTCACAAGGATACGATGCACAGTTTATTTTGAGACACTTACTGACACATGATACAGTCCAAACCAGAATTGATCATGAATGGAAGCAAAATTCTAATGATGAAAGCCCATCAAGTGAGATTCATCGACTCACTGAGTTTTCTCAACATGCCTTTGTCCGATTTCCCCGACACGTTTGGATTGACTGAGATGGCAAAAGGATGGTTTCCATTTTATGCCAACACGATGAATACCAAGACTACATTGGAGACTATCTCCCCGTACATTTTTACAGACCCGACAGCATGAAACCTGACAAGAGAGAAACGCTTCTGAAATGGTACAACGAAAAAGTGGCACAAAAAGCTGTGTTTCACATTTAATTAGAATTGCAAAAGTACTGCAAATCAGGTGGACATCTTGAGACGCGGTTGTGGAGAGTTTAGGAAAGAACTGTTGGCCAGTGGGCCAAATTGATCCGTTCCTGGAAGCGACCACTCTAGCTCAAGTGTGCAACAAAGCTTGGCGTAAAAATTCAATGCCCCCAAAGACCTTGGCTGTAATCTCTGATGACGGGTATCCAAACAAAACTCGATACTCAATCAAAGGGATTCGTGGATAGGAACAACTGCTACCATTGAAAATAAGCACATTCGCCATGCATTAAATGGAGGTGACATACAAAGCGGACCCTATTGTGTTGACGGATTCCACAAAGAGACGAACACCGTCTACGAATTCATGGGGTGCTGGACACACGGATGTCCAAAATGTTACCCAAGGAGAGACAGTGTGAACGGTTACACACTTCAAACTATGCAGCAGTTTATACTATGCCACAACCTTTCGGTTGAGAGACTTGCACAACAAGGTTACAACACAGTTGTCATGTGGGAATGTGACTTTGATCAGAAATGCAAGATTGAACCAAATACAGAGATACTGTGAACCGTTTCTTTCCCTTCCAAGAACCTATTATACCTCGGATGCTTTTGTTTGGTGGACGAACCAATGCCGTTCAATTGTACCATGAAGTGGATACAACCACCAAGGAAGAAATTAAGTATGCTGACATTTGCTCACTGTATCCATTCGTGAACAAGTACAAAGCATACCCCGTGGGACATCCCGACATCTTAAGTCAAGAGATATTGATATAAAGAACATTGGAATGTACAAGGGACTCATCAAATGTCGTGTATTGCCACCACAAGAAACCCGTGGCTACCAGTCCTACCTATTCACTGTAACAAGAAAATGATCTTTACACTGTGCCGTACCTGTGCTGAGGGAAAAGTGTGAAAAATGCAATCACACTCTGTACAAACGCATGTTTACAGGTACCTGGACCCATGTGGAAATAGCCAAAGCTCTTGAGGTAGGATACCAATTGGTAGACGTCTTCCACATCTGGCACTGGGACACATGGAGTAAAGATGTGTATAAACAGTATATTAACAAATACTTGAAATTGAAACAAGAAGCAAGTGGTTACCCTAATTGGGTAAAAAAAGAAGATGATGAAGCCCGCTTTAAACAGAATTACTTTCAGATAGAGGGTATCTGGCTCGACAACGTGATAATGATCAAAGGAACAAGAGCGTTTGCCAAAACCGTTGAACTGCTTGTGGGTAAGAATGCACAAAACAATGTTCAAACCAAAACCGAGTATGTGACAAAGGTGAACCGTTGTATGACCTACTCTCCGACCGTCATGTCACTGTGCAGTTTGCCGAGATTTTCGATCATACAACTTCATGTTGGTGAATTACTGGGATGAAACAGACGCAACACAGCCCCATTCATCTTAAATCCAGGTAGCTGCCTTCTTTTACTCCTAGGGCTCGACTTGAACTTTACACCCAGTTGGAAAAACTTGGAGATCGGGACTGTATTTTGGGACACGACATTGTATGTACATCTATACCCTGACCATACAACATTCCAATTGAAAGAGTCATTGGGAAAGGGGACAGATGAAGAAAACCACATGGACTTTTTGGGTCAAATTCGTGGCATTAGGCCAAAAAAACTAGGGGTATGAATATATCGATGAAAAAGGAAATCGACATCAGAAATGCAAAGTAAAAAGGCATCACTTTGGATTACAATGCTAGCCCAGAAAGTCAATTTTAAGACTATGGCGACTGTGTACAAATCGCAAACATTACAAGACAGCATCGAATATGAATCCCGAATCAAGAGACATAGAAATCGCAAAGTGATCAGTGAGACACAGACCAAGACTTCCGCTCAGTGTATACAAAACGCGTGGACGGGGACAAATATAAACAGTGCCGACGGTTACCAACCGTCAAACCACTTGGTTTTGTGATCGTGTGCATAGCCTGAACGGTGGTGGAAACAAACGGAGATCACGATGAACACTCTACCAGTAAAATACAACAAATGATCACAGACATCTCGTTGAAGCTAATAAAAACCCCTGCTGCATTTTGCAACGAGTTTTTTTACTTTGGCACAGCGCATTGGAAACAGAATAATTCACCAACCATAAGGATCCCTCTTGTTAAACCAATTTTAAATGATATCTTTAGTGATGTAGAGAGCGTGTTTCTTCCAAGCAGCTATAAAATTTGGTCATTCAACGGATTTTGCCATTTACAAACCTGCTACGCAACCTATCTCTGACGTGGGTACATATACATTGATACCCTAAACATTGATACAGTGGAGAAACTGAATCGTTTTGAGAGCTATGATCTCAGATTCGATTAACCACCGAACGACACACCAGAGGATATACGTGCCATTTTACTGACCCCCAGAACCTATCACTTGTGAACAAGTGTTTAACATTTTGGTAAACAGTGCGCCACAATATTCAAACAAACGAGGCCAAATCCTAGTGAACATTCTTTCAAGATCCGATTTCAACAACTTAGAAAAGGGTTTTTTGGGAGACGAATCCCTCTGGACAAAACCCACAAAAAAAAATACTACGCAAGTACTTGCAAACGAATGAGAAGCCAAAACATGGAAATACTTCACTACAGGAAAAAAACATAACTCCAATTCGGAATCCATGCGTAGAGCTGTGTTTTGGGGTGTGCGTGTACTTGGAATTCAATCAAACAGCCTTTAAACAATCCGAGAACTGTTTGACGAAGTTGGGATGGCTTTAAATGCTATGTATATACCATGATATTGCCGGAAGGATGATGTATAAAGAAAGACTGATTCAGAGTGTGTCATACTTTACATTTTTTGACTGATGTTGTTCAAGTGTTTTATTTGCTATATGTATAAAATAAAATGTTGTCATGTCAATGCTGTTATTAAATTTCTTGGACCATCAGGAAAGTAGTTTACTTTTTCAACATCCTAGTAGCATTTTTCATCTCAGGCCAAGTGGTTCGGAAAAAATCAAATTTGTAAAAAAACTTATTGATAACAAAACCCCATTTATTTCATGTGGTACCACAACACATCGTCGGTGTTACAAAAAAGGCAAAGTGCCTACGCACAGTTTTCAAAAAACGTGAAGCATCAAATTCATTCAGGTATCCCTGAGGATGATGAAGAATAGTAGACATACAACCTTACCCACACCTCGTCATATTTTTTGATATGTTAGGGGAAAAAGATGAGGAGAAAATTAAATTATGGTTCAACACGAAAGGGGCGCCATAGAAATGCCACTGTCATTTACATCACACAAAACATGTTCCAACAATCCAAGGGTAGTCGTACCATCACTTGAATGCACACTACATGGTATTATTTTCAAAACACAAGAGATAAAGGTCAGATCAAAAACACTTGCGAACAAAATACAACTACCCCATTTTTTTGGTGATGGCGTATCAAGATGCAACCTCTACACCCATGGATATCTTATCATTGACTTTCATCCAAGAACACCCGAGCAGAATCGTTTAAGAACAGATTTTTTCCATCGGGTGGTAACAGGTGAAGATCGAGGACCGATCGTCTACACTACAGTATAAAATGACAGGAACATGAAAACCCGATCATCATTAAGGATACAGCACCATGGAAAACACACACATACAGTGATCAAAGCTCTAGAATCGTTGAGTCGGGAAAAGAACCCAACAAAACGACAAAGCTGATAGAATCAGGATTAACAGAGATGGTAAAAATGGTTCACCTTAGCTGCACGACTCATCTTAGAGAAAAAAGTAACCTGCCAAAACAGACGATGAATTTTAGGGAACGCAACAAAGACTTTTAAGACAGTTAGCTGATCAACAGTGGATCGACCACAAAACAAACAATTTATTTTAAAAACGGGGTGGTGGGGGTTTCCTTGGGGGCACCCATCTTTTCGTACACTGCTTCGATGGAAGGGGACCAAACGTGGAGAAAATTTGGGTCCAGTAGCAAAAAACAACCACCCAAACGAAAGTCACCACCAGGAAACGGTCACGACAACAACCACGAAACAGCCAACCAGTAAGGAAAAAAAACAAGGAAGAAGCAGACATTGCCTCATGATCGATTTGTCACGTAAGAAGAAAACGCCTGTATCAACTGGAACACCAAAAGTGTCCCCCATACTGATTCAAACGGGGATGTTACATCAGGGACAACATCCAAAGCATCACCACTTTGGCCCAATTCCCCTCCACGACCTCATCTACTCCCCGTTCTAATTCGATGAGGTCTGGTTGGCTACACCACAAGGATCAATGACGGTTTCTCCAAACCCTACAGTTCGACGACAATTGTTTGACCTTTCCAATTCTTCAAGTGGGCGTTTCACAATCATCATCATCATCATCATCATCACATCATCAAGATTTTCACCAATCCCAAGTCTCCATTCCCCTTTACCTACTGCCGTTAACTGCGATGAAAATTCAGGACCACTGAGTAGTGCTGGCAATATCGCTTTACAAGCCCTTCAACAGTGGTATAAATAAAAGAGACCAAACATTTCATCATCATTTGTCATCATGAAGCGCAAACAACCACTCGTTCGCTTGCTTTGACAGAAGCCTCGCCCAAATTTCGAAAGAAGATTATTCAAGAAGCACCAAAAGAATTGGTGGATTGTATTGCTGAATGTTGTCACAACATTTTAAAAGGCAATGTACCACTGTCGGAGGCTCAGAAGCGTCGATTGCATTCTAAGAGACAACACCTCCGACAGTTAGCGACCAAGAAAGTATCAGTTCGAAAAAAGAAAATCATTCTCAATCATAAAGGTGGTTTTCTACCCCTGTTGGCACTTGCACCACTCTTAGCCAAAACAATTATACCTCTTGCTGGTGAAATCATTCGGAAAATATGAAGAAGATGGCCTATGTTCCAGTTCGGTTGTTGGAAGAGATGAATCGATGGAAGAAAGAACAACGACCTCGGTTACCCCCATCCCCTCAAGTGAGTCAGACTTCATCATTACAGAAAGAAATGAATCAAGTTCTTGACGACAATCAATTGTCTGAGTCAGAAAAAGCACAACAATTTGGAGAAGTATTACATCGTTTCAAGTGTCACATAAAAAAGCACTCAAACCCTTCAGACCACACATGGCTGAGAAAACAACAAGTACAGTGACTGAAAAGAAAGAGGAAAAACCGATGACCTTGAAAGATCAAATTCTAGACAGTTTCCTACACCATGCGGCGAAAGGCTACTCTGTTGTTAAACATGCTGAAAGACCATTCTCACTTAAGTTGGGATGAACATGGCCTGTTAGAATATGATGGAAAACCCGTTGAAGGTTCAAATATTATTGATCTGGTCAATGATGTACTTCGACAGCTGAAAGGGTCAAATCCACGAGGATGGGAACAATTTTCTAGGGGACTGAGAGAGGTCAACATCCCACAAGAAGTCGTGGGCAATAAACGTCGATGGAATTTCATACAAACACCAGATGATGATGAAGAAGAAGAAGAGAAGGAGGAAGATTTTTATGATAGTTTTGCCTACCCACCTACATCAAAGAAACGAAGACCTATTAAAAAGGAAGAACCCGAGGAGATATTAGCCCATTCGTCATGGGACGCCTACTAAAGAAGGACACGTTACTTCGCCACCTGTACTATGATACTGATAATCCTACGAGTTTTGGAGGAATTCAGGGACTCTACAAGGCAGCGAAAAAACAGCTGAAATCTATCACTTTAGAGGATGTGCCAGTCTCTGGTTGAGAAGTCAAAGAACCTACACGTTGCATAAAACAATACGACGAAAATTTCGACGTCGACAGACTGGTAGGAGGTATCGATCATCAATGACAAGCTGATCTCGCAGATATGCAACCTTGTACAAAGAGAATTCACCATATCGCTACTTACTGTGTGTCATTGATGTGTTTTTCAAAATATGCTTGGGTAATACCCATCATTGACAAAACTGGAAAGACGCTCATCCAAGCCTTTCAGTCTATTCTAAAAGAAGGCCGAAAACACACTCTCTTTGCAAACAGACAAAGGCCGAGAATTTTTGAACAAAGACTTTCAGAAGTTTCTAGACAAGCATGACATTCATTTCTTCACGTCTGAAAACCCAGAAACTAAAGCGAGTATTGTTGAACGTTTTCAACGTACGCTTAAATCAAGAATGTGGAAATATTTTACTCATCACAAGACCCGTCATTATGTGGATGTACTGCAACTATTGGTACATGGCTAAAATCATCGTTTTCATCGAAGCATCGGACGTACCCCTGCATCTGTGTCTAGAGAAAATGAGCATGAAGTCACCAAGACATTGTATGGTAACCATCAAAAGAAAAATAAGAAATCAACTGATTTGAAAGTGGGTGATATAGTGCGCATCAATAAAACCAAGCAAACATTTGCCAAAGGCTATCTACCCAACTGGACAGTGGAATTGTTCAAAGTGGTTCGCATCAACAGAACACATCCATTGACCGTAAAACTTGAAGACTTGGCTGGAGAAAACTATCGCCGATCCTTCTACAGGGATGAAATTCAACATATAAAAGATGATGAGCTATACGAAGTGGAATCAGTTCTTGATCGGCGTACAAGGCGTGTAGGCGGTAAAACTTTTCAAGAAGTGAAAGTCAAGTGGCTTGGATATCCTAAAAAGTTTAACAGTTGGATTCCAAAATCGCATTTAGTATAAAGTATAAACGTCATGAACAGCATGTCTCAGTCCGATACCAGCAGTGTTCAGGTAGACAACAGTATACAGACAGGAAAAAGTGAGGTACCAAACAACAGAATCACTTTCTTGACACAGATTGTGATCATCTTTATCATCGTCATCGTGTCATTAGTGAACCTGTGTCTCAACAGTCCAGATCGTGAACTTTGGTTGCTGCTGATGAGTACTTCTATCGATACATTCTTCCAAACCCAAGTTTAAAATTTAAGAAATCATGAACTCTTTCTACATCACTCTCATCAGTGATAGTTTGATGGCATTGTACCCAAGCAACACACAATGTTGTTTTAGAACCTAGCTGGCAAAAACCATTGATGTCGACAAACAAAATTGGGAAGTGGCTCTCGTGGAAATGATCGTTCCCACACAAGTCAGAAACATTGAAGAGGAGGAAGGAAAATTCTACATCGTGACTAAAGATCCAGAACTGGCTTCAGCCTTTTCACAAGTGAAAAACGGGTGTGAATTAGAAGGCAAAAAATGGGCAATACCCCTTTGTATTCCTGCAGGCATCTATGCTCACCACAACATCTCACTGACGAAATGGACAAGGCTATTAAACAAGCCACTAAAACAATTTTAACTCAAAGAAACCTCACATTTGGACTTGATTTTTCCGGCTTGTCAAAACGTGTCAAGTTTAACCGGTAATAGTGGTTCAAAGATCGGCTTGGAACTTCATCCATCTCTCCTTACGAAACTTGGAGGAGAGGGAAGTACTGTGGTGTTTCCGGACAGAGACAACAACAGATTCAAGTACGGTGTGGACCTCTTCACGAAGATGAACCATCTGTTTGTATATTCCGATCTGGCAGAACACACTTTGATAGGGGATGTCGAAGCACCCATTTTACGCGTTGTGCCATTTGACACAAAAACAAAAGCAGGGTCTAATCCATACATGCACTTTGAATTTCTAAATCACACTACATACCTGTCAGCAGATCATATTTCAACGAGATCAGTATCAATATAACCGTGACACAGGGGAATCAGTTCATTTCACTCACGGGAAGTCGATGGTGAAGCTTCATTTTAAAAGAAAGACACGATGATTCCAGTTTACCGTGGTCAACATCGACAAGTCGATATGGTTTGGGCTCCAGTTTAAGAAAATGACCAGCAACATCTTACCCATGATGAAACCCATCGTGACCTCAGACTACAGACTCTGAAAAGAGAGGCTTTAAACAAGGTATAGGAGCCGTAAAAGATATTCTGTCTGGCCAAAATGTAAAGACAATGATCAAGAAACGGGGTAAAACATTGTTGAAAGATGTGGGTCAGAAAACTCTGAGAGGTATAAAATTCGAGATTTCAAACGTCGACATCATTCTGCTTCCAGCACGTCAAGGGGACACAACAAAAAAAGAAAAATCTCATCGCGACCGTTAGATATTTTGATTGAACAACATGATGCAACACGGCTCTTGTGAGTGTAGCAAAACTGAACTTGATGTGACACATGTTCCACCTACCATGACAGCAATGCAAGATGCACAGTGGACAGAACATTATCCTGTGTCAGCACTGAGCAATTCATCTCCCATTGAATTTGTAATTCCTGCTCAATCAGAAAAGTGGACTGATATCAACCAGAGCTACTTGTACCTGAAAGTCAAAGTAGTCAAACCGGGTGGCACTAATTCTGGCTGCCGATGGAGAAGCATCCACAGTAAATAATTTCTTCCACAGCTTGTTTAGCAGTATTGATGTGTACCTGAACAACAAACTGATCACCAATAATGCTGACACATATGCTACCGGCCTACATTGAGAATTTGCTGTCTTATTCTACGGACAGTAAATCAACACAGCTCTACGCTACAGAAATGTGGAGTCCTGACACGACGGGTCATATGCAAGAGCATACAGTTGCGGAAGCTAATGAAGGATTTACTAAAAGAAGAGCACGTATCAAATGTGCGGACGTCTGCATTTAGACCTGTGTTTGCAAGACAAGTACCTTCCCAATGGTGTAGAGATACGGCTGCGACTCAACAGAACCCCAGTCAGTTTTTGCCTGTTTGGAGAAGAGGCAAAAATCCAGTTACTTCAAGCTGGATTAAATGTTCGGACTGTTGACCTGTTACCCGTAGTGGCCAACAACTTAAACCAGACCATCGCTCAACATGGCATGAAGATGCCAATTCGCCCGAGCTGAGGTGAAAACTTTCACCATTCCTGCAGGCCAACGATCAAAGATCGAAGATCATTTATTTCAAGGACAATTGCCCAAACGTATCATTCTGGCCTGGTAAAGAATACAGACATGAATGGCGATGTGGCCCAACCAACCCATTTGATTTTCAACATTTCAACTTGTCTAAGTTAGAAGTCAGTGTAGACGGATATACGACACACAACTTGCCGTTCCAGCCCAACTTTCCCACAGGAGAAATTTTGAGATCATACATGTCCCTGCATCAAGCCACGGATCACTCGTTTAAACCGCTCCATGGTCTGACAATGGACGATTACATGCAGGGTACACACTGTGGGGCATTGACTTAACGCCAGATCAAGGATCAGAAGAGGGACAGCTGCATCCTATAAAAACGGGAAACGTGCGAATCGAGGTTCAGTTACGTGCAGCTCTTGGTGACCCCATCAACGTGATTGTGTATGCCGAATACGACAGTCAGATAGAGATTAACGGGTTCAGAGAAGTCATCACAGACTATTAACCATGAGCAAATCAGGACAACAGCTGGCCAAACAACTGTACGAAGAAATCTACAACTTGAATAGGCGAAACGATATTGTAAAGAGTTTGAACCAGCATGTGGTGCATGAACTGCAGACACACCTCTTTGATATCGTGAAAGAAAACTGTTATGGTTGCATTGTTGATCATCCCAGTCAGACCCAACATCCCATATGTTTGTTTAGCAGCAAAAGTGAGTGGGTCGAGATGTTTCTGAACAGTGCATTAAAAAAATTTGACATGTATCAAGTGATGGAAAGATGGTACGCTGAACTACAAAACATGGATCTCACACGCGCTGAGAAAGCTGATGCTTATCAGATGTGGGCAAATATAAAGGCTAGTGTAGATACGAACAAGATCACACCATTGGAAGCTTTTGAGTGCGAATGGGCAGGACGAATTAAACAAGATTGGGAAAATGGAAACGATTGAGTTGCAGTATATTTTGGATCATTCACCAATTCTAGCTCCCTTGAATGCCGTGGTATGTGCTAAAGATCAACTACCACAACGTAGACCAGAGACTGTAAAAGCTTACATAGTGAATACCCACAATTCGACTCAACCTGGTGAACATTGGGTGGTTGTGTTTTTCAACGATAAATCGACTTACTACTTTGATTCGTATGGACAAAAACCACTCCATTGTGACATTCAACGTTTCTTGGAAAGACATGGACCCTATACATGGAATCTCATGAGACTTCAAGGATACAACACGTTTGTGTGTGGAGCATATTGTTTGTTTGCTTTGCATTTTCTTGTTCGAGGATGTGATTTAACACGGGTGTTTAGAGCTAAATTCCGGACAGAGGATCAACCTCACTTCAATTTGAACGATTCCAATGTGGGATGTTGGTTTTACCAGAACTATTCAGAACTGTACAAACGTGCAAGAAAGACAAGTGTGTAATCAGCACCAACAAACATGCACAGCTAAACATCCACCAAAGTTTGGAGATGGTCGTGCGTGTTTTGAATTACTGACGAATAGTTTAGACCCATTCTACTTTCATTAAAGTGTAGTGTTATGTACTTGTTGTTAATAGTGCTTGCATTGTTCATATTGTTTGTTCATATTGTTTGTTCATATTTTGTTGCAATGTTCATAGAGTTCAATAAAAGGCTAAAACTGATTTGATTTCTTGTTGTTTATCTTACACATTAACAATTGTGATATATTCCCTCTCGAATATAGTTTGATGGCCCTGAAAAGGGCCGTTTTTGGTTTTTGTGATCCTGAATTACTCGGAGTCATCCTACTAACTCTGAATAATCAGGGTCAAACCATATACCATAATAGGCTGAACGCACTGTAGGCCCATGTTTAGCGAAAACACAGGCAGGCCAGGCATACACTTGATAGGGTGCCCTACAAAACGGGCACTTCTGAAGCCGTGCGAAGCATCTGACGCATACAATGTCCTGACATTGACACTGGTTTATGTGGTATATATCCTCCTCCCTCTCCTCTAAACACACACCACTCTTTTCGAACCAGAGGTTTTGTTCAGACATTGTGATTTCATTCTTCTTCTTTAAAAAACACTTATATAGTTATGAAAAAAAAGTAGGTCAGTAGGTCAATCCACCCCCCAATGTCAAGGCCAAAGGCAATGCTATCCAACTCAGGTCAAGGTTAAACTTGAATCATTGAATGAAAATAACGTTCTCTGATTGGTGTACGCCAACAGAAAAAAGTAGGTCAATCCAGCTCAAGACTATAAAAGCACACTGCATCGTATCATAATCCCACTACCCAACCATGGAAAGCTACGTAACTTCTGATCTCGTTAACAACGCCATACAGGCTGCTGATTTGTTTGAGCTGACGACAGCTGCTAGCCAGGCATCAGTCTCGTACACTCCGACTCCGGTGTACCAACCCAGCTACCAACCAACGTATCAACCTCAGCCTCCACCACACCAGCAGCAACCAGTACAGCAACAACAACCAGTGCAACAGCAACCAACAGTGCAGCCAGTAAATAATGTTGGACAATGTATTCTGAGGGAACTCAAAGAGGTGAACATCAACCTCATCAAATTGCAACAGAGAATGGTAGAAGTGGAATACCGTATCAAATTGAAAACAGACAAACTGGTGGTGCCTATCACTTTCATTCCAGAAAAAGAGGAATCATCCAACAAACGTCCGCATGATGGTGGATCCCATTCTAAGACTGGACTTGGAGCCCATTGTAAAAACATACAAAATTGCAAAAAGAGTAAGAAGTAGAGAAAAAAAAACAAAAAACGGCCCTTTTCAGGGCCAACCCAAATGTCTCGAAAGGACATTTTTACAATTGTCAAACCAAGTAATAAAAGTATCAAACGAAATGAATTCATGCCATTCGTTTTCAGACTGTGCTATGGATAAGTCACATATAACTAACGACTGCATATCTGACATGGACAAAATAGAAGCCCTACACCAACGTTCGCTTAAACTACAAGCCCGATACCAACGTACACTTAAAATAACAACAACACTCAGGAGTATCATAGACAAATTGAGTGCATGTTACTTTCATGAACTATACTACGATGATATCTTAAATATCATTGAAGCACATTTCATCACCATAGAACATGTTGAATACCTGCTGAAGAAACTCATAAACAATCATGAGTAACCACTACTCTGTGAAAAAAAACGGCCCTTATCAGGGCCAACCCAAATGTCTCGAAAGAGAATATACCTCAATTGTCACCATTTCTTTCAAATTCCATTCAAATTTTTTTTTCATTAAAGTATGATCCAATGTTTTATAAAAAGTTTACAAAAATGTTACAAAAATGTTACAAAAATAAAAATGTTACAAAAAAAAAAAATCATCACAACTACAAATTCGGCTTGAAATGTTTTTAATTTTACAGCAATTCTGATATGTCAATACAAAAGTAGGTCAATCCACCTCAGGTCAAGGCCAAAGGCAATGCTATCCAACTCAGGTCAAGGTTAAACTTGAATCATTAAATCATTGAATAGAAATAACGTTCTCTGATTGGTGTACGCTAACACAAGAAAGTAGGTCAATCCGCCTCAAGGCTATAAAAGCGCACCGCATCAAGCATTCGGTCATATTCTCGCTGCACAACCATGGAAGAAATTCAGCAACTGATTGAATTTGTCCACGAATTGATGGGGTTGATCGAACAAAATGAGTGGAGACAACAGCAAGACCATATTGCAGAATACCATCTGCTTTTGTCAGAATTGGTACATCAGATGATGTTGAGACAACAGATGATGCAACACGATGAACATGATGCCTATATGCTCATGGAACATCAGGAGATGTTGAGACAAAGAAAGATGAAGATCATATGCTCATAGAACAACAGCAGATGTAAAAAAAAAAAGTAAAAGAAGCCTTTTCAGGGCCAACCCAAATGTCTCGAAAGGACATTTTTACAATTGTCAATCCCCCTTTAACGTTAAGAAGTGGTCCTCCTTTAAGAAATTTTATTTTATTACATACGGTACCATAAATCTGTTTTCGTATATAGTACCATTCGGTACTATAGTATAGATTCGGTACCATAAGTACAAAAAAAAAATAAAAATTATGGTACCGTCGGTACCATAGTGCCACCCTTCACTACTGGCGCACTGTCTGCCAAGAAAAAAAGCTTCAACGACCAGAACATTATTCTGATCATATAATATCGCATAATCAAGTGCACTATCAAAATTATAATCGCTTTTATTAAAGCATCTCTGATTGGCTGTGATAGCGATATGTTCATCATGTTAGCAAGCATATTACGACCAATCAAAATCGGCGTTTCCTTTCCAATTCCTTACTTGCAAAGATGGCTGAAAAACGAAAGCGAAAGACGCTTTTCGACTTTGGTCGAAGCAACAAAAGACAAGTAGTGATGAAAATGATTATAAATCAGTGGAAAATAATGATAAAAGAGGCCCCCAGCCGATAGTTGAAGGGATACGTCAGATACAGTTACTTTTAGTTCATCACAAGAAAGTAAGCAACATTTGGCTTGAAAAGTTTTCTTGGTTCAAATATGATAACGATAAAAGTATACTGTGACGTACATATGCAAAATAAAATCTGAATAAATAAACAAAATTCCCTAAGAAGGATCAATGGCACTTTTGTTCATTGAAACCCGAATTTTCTGCAGCCGTATATAAATTTGACTTCAAAAGTACCCTTAAATACTGGAAAGAGAAGAAGCACAGAAGGTCTTTAATGGCTAATGATAGTGATTGTTTGTCATAACCAAAACATGATGTTGTTTTATAGACTTAAAAAGTTCAAAAATTTAAAAAAGTTCTAAAGTTTTAGTTTTCTTCATAGTTAATGGATGTTTCAAAGATTACAATAATGAATGACATTTAATAGGCATGGAAGATTAAGTCACTTTTTGTTTGTTAAGATATATTTTGTATTGACCCTTGTGTTTTTGGGAAGTCCCCATTTTTTGGGCCCTTTCCCCTTTTTTAAAAAAGTTGAAAAATGACAAAGAAATATCTATTATAAAACTTGTCCAAAGTTACGGCAAAATAAGGTCATAGGTCGATAGATAAAATATTGAGGTAAATCTGAAAAAAATCATTGTCATGATGAATATGCATACCAAATATAAAAGATGTATGTCAAAAAAATACAGCAAAAAGGTGAAAAATTTGCATGTGTCTGGATAGGCCTTTTCCAGATGAATATGCACACCAAAAATGAAAGTTGTATATTGAATAATAGAGAAGTTATGGCCAACGTTTAAGTTTTTTGTTAAACATTTCAAAAATAGGTCAAAGTTCAAAGGTCAAGGTCAAAGTCCAAAAGTGTAACATTGATGGAAAGGTCTTGCCACAAGGAATTCACATGTGAAATATCAGTACCCTGTTGTAAACGGTTCTGAAATGACAGGCATTTTAAAGTTTTCAAAAGTTACAGCAAAAATAGGTCAATGGTCAAGGTAAAGGTCGATAGATGAAATATTGAGGTATATCTGAATAGCCCTTGCAAAGATGAATATGCATACAAAAATAGAAATTGTATGTCAAATAGTAAAGAAATAAATGGAAAACGATAAAGTTTTTGTTAAATATTTCAAAAATAGGTTAAAGATCAAAGGTCAAGGTCAAAAGTCCAAAAGTGTAACATTGATGGAAAGGTCTTGCCACAAGGAATTCACATGTGAAATATCAGTACCCTGTTGTAAACGGTTCTGAAATGACAGGCATTTTAAAGTTTTCAAAAGTTCAGCAAAAATAGGTCAAAGGTCAAGGTCAAGGTCGACAGATGAAATGTTGAGGTATATCTGAATCGCACTTGCAAAGATGAATACGCATACCAAAAATAAAAGTTGTATGTCAAAAAGTAAAGAAATTATGACCAACGTTAAAGTTTTTTGTTAAATATTTCAAAAATAGGTCAAAGATCAAAGGTCAAGGTCAAAAGTCCAAAAGTTTAACATTGATGGAAGGGTCTTGCCACAAGGTATTCACATGTGAAATATCAGTGCCCTGTTGTTAACGGTTCTGAAATGGCAGGCATTTTAAAGTTTTCAAAAAATACAGCAAAAAGGTGAAAAATTTGCATGTGTCTGGATAGGCCTTTTCCAGATGAATATGCACACCAAAAATGAAAGTTGTATATTGAATAGTAGAGAAGTTATGGCCAAAGTTAATATTTCGGATGACGACGATGACAAGGCGGACACCGGAGTTACGACAATAGCTCGTATTTTTTTCTTTAAAAAACAAACAAGCTAAAAATACGGTATAGCCGAAAGCAATAAACACTATTCCATTCCACGTAGACAGTGGAAGGTCTTGTACATAAGTAATATCACTTGAAAAATGGATCTGAATCAAAGATTTTAGTCTACCATACTGTCGCGTTACCACAAAAGTCATGTGATTGAAATTCCCTGTCATGATTACTAAGGGGTGATTTGAGATGATGATAGAAAACAACTTCCAGAATGGATTAAATAAACAAACTGGTCTTGTTTTTTATTTTTCACATTACAGAACTAACTTTATACTGAAATGTTAACTGTCCCACTGGAGATTTCAAGGGGTGTGTGCGGGGGTGGTGGGGGTGCACCCGACCAGGGATGGCAAAATCCATTGTCCGAGTTGTATATTTGCTGGCACGGACAATAAATTTTCACTATTGACTTGTCCGTGGACAACCAAAAATCCGAATCCGTAGCAAAAATTTAAATTCAAAACTCAAAACTGCAGCATTTCAACTGTAAAGATATCTGTAAAGTGCGTCTGTTAAATAAAGTTAATTTTTCGCCAGCTTACAAGATGATTCCGTTTTGAATTGTTTCATTTCTAAAATGTTAAGATATGAAAATTAAAGGTCAAAGTCAGCGGTAAGTTCCTTGTCAAATGGATCGATTCCTTATTAAAATTTCTCCCAAACAAGAAAAGGGGAAGAATATCCCAATCAAACCCCCAAGAAAACAATAAAAGATTCAGATTAAAAATACGATGAAACAAAGCGTTAAAGATCATTTTAAGAATCATGCCTTAAAGACTTCCAATGGCTTAGAGTCGACGAAAAAGGGATCAGCAAAATGTCGAAATTGACAGCAATAACAGATGCATAAGACAATTCTGCAGTGTTACACAGTTCGATTGTTAAATCAGTCAGTAAAAACTGTTTCAAGTTTCAGTGTGAAGGCAGTTAATATGTTTTTTTAAATGCCTAAATTAATTTATTAAGAGTAGAAATAAAATTTCAATTGCCATATTTTATACCAGTAGTTTTTCAATAAGTACGGACAAGTAGTGTTTTGCTACGGATAAGTGAAACTTTAATTTTGTTTGTCCGTGTACAAGTAAAATAAAATGAGATTTCACCACCCCTGCCGACGTGCGCCCCCTCTCAAATTCCCAGACCATACATAAATGTAGACACATAACCCCCCAAAAACTCACAAGAAAACACTAATTAATTGTTATAAATTAAAAGATTTTGCAGAGGAGATCCCCTGGACCTAAATCCAACTGTAACTACATTCTTCTCACACTTCCGGCAAAGCGGCAAGCTTCTTGCATTGTCACTGCCTACATTCTTTTAGTATTGCACACCACTAACCTGAACTCCTTGGTCCGGCCCCGTGTCCCCAGTGGGTTAGAGCGTCTGCCTCAAGTGTGGGAGGTCGTACCAATGTCGTAAAAAAATATACTGTCATAGCTCCCTTGCTTGGTACTCAGCATATTGCAGGACTGGTTGGCCCGGTGTTGGGATAATGTGACTGGGTGTGGTATCATGCCGCATGTCTACTGCATGATACTGCAGTGTGGCAGCACTATATCTGTCTCAAGAAGACATTGTCTTCAAATGACTGAAAGAATGTTTATGGGACGTTAAACCCAGCAAACAAACATACAAAAATATTAAGTTTAAAATCATTTGTAGTATGTTAAATGATTCTTAAACAAGAGGGTCATGATGGCCCTGAAACGCTCACCTGAGTACCATTGCTACAACTGATTACAAGGTTTTTAAACAGACAAGAATTCTGAAATAGCTCAATCTTAAACATTTTAGCCCTGACAATACTACACACCAAATATATAAGCACTGGGCCTTATGGTTTCAAATGGCCACCATTTTGAAAATCTTGATAATGAACCATTAGATGATACTACATACCAAAAATCTAAGCTCTAGTCCTTATGGAATCACAGTAGAAGATTTTTTAAAAGATTTTCCTATATAACTCTATGTAAAACAATTGACCCATGGTGCGGGGGCAGTCATGATTTGTACAATCTTGGTAATGAACCATAAGATGATGCTACATACCAAATATCTAACCTCTAGGCCTTATGGATTCATAGAAGAAGATTTTTAAAGATTTTCCTATATAACTCTATGTAAAACAAGTGACCCCTGGTGCGGGGGGCATTTATCACCGTAGGGCTATGATTTGAACAATCTTAGTAATGAACCATTAGATGATGCTACATACCAAATAGCTAAGCTCTAGGCCTAATGGATTCATAGAAGAAGATTTTTAAAGATTTTCCTATATAACTCTATGTAAAACAAGTGACCCCTGGTGCAGGGGCATTTATCATCGTAGGGCTATGATTTGTACAATCTTGGTAATGGCTCATAAGATGATGCTACATACCAAATATCTAAGCTCTAGGCCTTGCAGTTTTGCAGAAGAAGATTTTCAAAGTTTGCATTTTTAAAATCTATTTTTAGCTCCTGTGACCTACTTTTTTAACCAATCTAAATAATTTGTACAACTTTGATAGAGGGCCTCATAAGGATGATTCCTGTGAAGTTTGATTAAAATCCCTTCAGCGGTTCATGAGGAGATGTTGTTTAAAGCAATTTGTTGACGACGGACGCACGCACGCACGCACGGACGACGGACGATGGACAAAAGGCGATCACAAAAGCTCACCATGAGCACGATTTGCTCAGGTGAGCTAAAAATGGTCAATGGTGCCTTTCTACTGCTCGTCATGCATCCTAGGTCTTGTATATATATGAGATGATCAAAGCAAAACCCAAAGATTTGAGGACTGAGAAAAAGGTGAGGTTTATCACAGCAAGTGCATGTATCAAAATGAAAACTTTGTCCAACAAGAACTTTTTTTTTCGTGGAAATGACTTATGTATTCTACCCGGGAGTAAATGCCATGCATATTTGTCTCAGCTATTTATAATCGGCCATGTTGAAGTTACCGTGTAGGCCTGCTTGTAATAAATTTTGGTTTATAGCCAGTTTTGAAAATTCATAAGAAAAAACTGTATTTATTTATGCTACGTACATGCAATACCAATCCATTGAAGATTCTTTCAAACTAAATTTGTAAAAATGATAATTATGATAATTATACAGACTTGGATTCAGCTTTTTTTTTAATTATTATTTTATTATATTGATTTTATTTATATTTTTATTTATTTATTTATTTATTTATTTATTTAGAAGAAAGGGAATATTGATGAGGCATAAAACCATAAAAAAGCTGAGGATATATATATAATAAATTTGAGATAGCATAAAGAATAATAAATTGATAAAAGAATTTGTGTACATTGTCGGAGGCGTATTTTACCAACATATGGATTAAGACGCTTCTTGAAACTAGATCTATATATTAATACGATGAATAACATAAAGTTAATGGGTAGCAAAATGTCCAAGATAAAGGTATTTATCATCAATGATCATGCTAAGAGGGGTGCACCTGCCCTTTTGCAAATACTCTCGCTTGTATAAAATAAAATAAATAAAGTTGGAAATAATAAAAAGAAATTCAATTTAATTCAAACAACAACAGATACTCACACAGTGACACACACAAGTGAAAGCTATATCTGATATGGTTAAAGTTCTAAGTTCAGGCCCCGGGTTCTCGAAAATATATATAAATGGTACTTAAGTAAAATTTTCATACTTATAATCAAACTATGTCCATTAGTTTCAATAGGGATTTGAGTACGATACTCAAATTTGAGTCTGAGATAGTACTTAAGTATTTTCGAGAACACGGGACCTGGAATCGCTTTGGGCCAGTATATGATTGAGATTTTTTGCCCATTTAGCAAATTTGAATGGGATTTTTTATATATTAGTGAGATTTTTTAAGAATACAAGCATGAAAAATACTTGAAATCAATCGTTAGCTAGTTAATTTGTGACAGAATGGATTAAGGAAGATGTCTTTTGCTCGTCTTACAGATCCAGATGCTATGAAGTGTCAAACTTTTGTATAAATGTATATATTTTCAAAATAGACATTTCTCAATTTTCTGCAAAACACAATGTTGAGGTCTTTCCTGATAATGACTAATCATCTATGTCAGATTGTCTCTTTTTCTTTCTTATTGATCTTGAAAATATGCTTACCTCGAAGCATTACCCCACCCACTTCTCTACTCATTACGATCATAAATAATATGGTACAAAGTCAGCCTTAATTCCAAATAATCTGTATTTGCCTATGTTTATTTTGAACATCCACTTTTTAAAACATTACTGAAACTTTTTGAGTTTTTTATTATCGCTTTAAACATAAATTATCAGTGCTTTTCTTTCAGTCAGTTTTTCGTTCGTCTGCAACTGACTAGCTGTACGGCAGCACGAAATACCCAAATCTACCCAAATCTTACCCAAATCTTCCCAGATAAGTGTTGTCTTTGTGTAGGCCTTAGATGAGTTGAGGCATTCGGTTGAATACATTTTCAATGTACAAGTCATTTATCGGAAGACTGGACTGGGACAAGTTTTCCGCTTCGTCATATTTAGAAATCAAAGATGGCAGAATGCGTGGTTTAAATAAATAATCAACATCATTTATTTCCCCCAAGAAGTAGTAGAAGCAGTAGTCAATAATACTTCTCACAAATTAATTAGAATTAATTAAAATGCCAAATCAAATACCTGCATAAAATCGGCTTCGAGTTGTAACTTCTTGTTGAATAGCCAACTGATACAGCTACTGTAAATGCCTGGCTTGACACCGGCTCGTGTGTATTACATAAAAAGCGCGCGCACACACACACACATACACACACACACTAAAGTGAAGGCGAAAATAGAATGGGACAAAGCCGACAATAGCAAATAACTTAAAAAACATATCTTTAAACCAAATGAATTCTTACACATATATTAAAACACAAATTTAACTCACACAGCGCTTTCACAACGAGTCAAGAGAGAGAGAGAGAGAGAGGGGTATTCGAAAAAGAATATTTTGATAATCACACACACTCAAACAACAACAAAATCAAAATACAGAGAGGGAGGGGTAGCAATGAACACAGAAGTATACATACTGGAGGTTCTGGACCACTTTTTAATGACAAAAGGAGACTTCCTCGTCATTTCTCATAGTCCAGACCCACATGCCGGAGCTACCACAAATGTCAGCTACCAGGTCCCGCCCCACCCCAACAGCCGGGCCCGCAAAAATTTGGATGGTGAATTTCGGCTACCAAAATTCTCCATCCAAATTTTCGCCCACCTTCCTATTTATTTCTTAGTTGGGACCATGGCCACCCCCTATCTGCATTGGCTTTAGCATGCTCTGCGGCCGATGTGTCTACGGTCTCCAAGCCTTGCCGAATACGGTGAACCCTCTTTTCGACTATTCCGTATTTAGTTTTTTTTGCGCGTACCCCGATCTCGGTCGAAGCAATGTGTCGAATGGCTTCCGCAGAAAGTTGCGCTTTTTCGGCATTTTGGTGTATGTCTCTAGTTAGTGTGCCCTATCTGGCGTATGTCTCTAATTGGTGTTCCATATTTTTGCCGGAGCTACCGCAAATTTCGGCTACCAGGGTCCCGGCGGTCCGTATTTTTGCCGGATCTACCGCAAATTTCGAGTAATAATTACCGTAAGTATAGAACTATGGAGAACACGTGTCAATGGTTAGTGGTTTCTAAGTTTGAGAGATGCGGTAGGAGGTGTGAACCACACCCTTGTAGGAAGTGTGGGAAGGGAACAAAATCTGAAACATGGCTTTGCAGCAAGGCCTGTGGATGTGATGATGTGAAGAAGGCACTTAAGGGGGTTGAAACCAAGCGCCGCAGAAGCCTACACCGGACCTACGCATGCCGAGGACGTTGACAGATGAGGAAATAGTAAGTATTTTAGGAGATATACTTGATGATGTGCCTTCTTTCCATAAAACGCCGTGGGTTATAGGAAGTTTCTTGAGAGGATGGCAGATGGATGTCCCCTAAGGACAAGGTTTGGACCCCAGAGCTTTTCTTCAGGAAGTGGAGCCCATTATACGTGACAAGTTGGTAGAAGAGATTAAGGCTCTGGATGGTGTAAAGTTCCAGCTTGCTATCAAGGTCAAGCTTCGTAAGGACAACCCAGACGGCAGTGAAGAATACATTGAACCCGCTACGCCACAAGCAGGAGGCTATTATGCAGAAAAGTGAAATCAAAGGGGCCCTCAATCGAGCTTTCCCTAGGATACAAGAATTGCTAGAGAAGTGGACCACTAGAGGGTCTGGCTGGGTTGTAGAACAGGTACAGACCCTTTGGCTAGACATTGCCAGATATCAACCATTGAAAGGAGGGTCGTATATCCCACTACCAGCAAAGGTAAAACATAAGAAAGCCGTTGCCAATGTGAAAAACAGGGATGACCACTGCCTCCGTTGGGCGCTGCGTTCTGTCCCGTTTCCAGCTAAGGATCATGTAGACAGGCTATCTTTGTATCCAACCGAAGATGGTCTAAACTTTGAAGGTATTGTTGCCCCCACGCCAATATCCCAAATTCACAAGGTAGAGCGGCAGTATAACTTGGCGATCAACGTCTTTTGATGGAAAAATGGAGTAACTGTACACCGCCTCAGCAAACAGCCGCAGGAGATTAAAACAATCAACCTACTCCTCGAGAAGGCCGGCAAGTTCCATTATAACACGATCAAAGATGGTAAACTGAGTCGCCTCCTATATGATAAAACTAGGCACAAAGAACGTAAACACTTCTGCGAGCGCTGCCTACACGGTTACTACAGAGAGGATCTGCTAGAGGCCCACAAGTCAGAGTGCCAGGGAATCGGTCAAACAGCCGTCAGAGTGGAGATGCCCGAAGAGGGTATAAATAAGCTAACCTTCCAGAACCATCACAAGCAGCTTCTGGCCCCTTATATCATCTAAGCTGACTTTGAGGCGCTCACCATCAGGGTTGAGGGCCCAGAACTCGACCCCACAAAGACCAACACTCAAAAAACGCAAAAGCACGAGACATGCAGTAACTGCTACATCGTTGTGCGGTATGATGGCCATACAGAGCCGCCAGTTGAATACCGGTGTCCCAATGTGGCAGAACATTTCCTAAAGGCCCTTCAGGAAGAGGAGCGCAAAATCAAGCAAGTGTTATCTTAACCAAAGGAAATGAGGATGACACGGGAGGACTGTCAAGCCTACAATGCTGCTACTACCTGCCATGTATGTGAAAAGCCACTTGAGGGAGACTCAGTCCGTGACCACTGCCAGATCACAGGGCTATACAGAGGAGCAGCCCATAATGCCTGTAACCAAAATCTGCGACTTAACTCAAAGACAACCACTATACCAGTGGTCTTCCATAACCTGCGAGGTTACGACTCCCACCTGTTTTTGCAGGCCACCTCAAAGGTCGAGGGCAAGGTAAGCTGCATCCCAAACAACACAGAGAAATACATCTCATTCGGCCTTGGCCAGCTTCGCTTCATCGACAGCGCCCAGTTCCTGCTGGCATCGCTCGACAGGCTGGTAGCCGCCAACAAGTCAGAGGCTTTCCTAGTTACTTCCTGCTATGAGCCCGAACACGAGCTCCTGGTGCGCAAGTGCGTGTACCCCTACGAGTACATAGACTCCTGGGAGCGCTTCACAGAGACAAGGCTCCCACCAAAGGAGGCATTCTACAGCAAGCTGTCCAATGAGCACATTTGCGATGAGGACTATGCCTACGCTTAGAAAGTCTGGACGGCATTTAGGTGTGAAAACCTCGGGGACTACCATGACCAGTACAACCGCTCAGATGTCCTCCTACTGGCAGATGTTTTGGAAACATTCCGGAAGACCTGCCTAAGGCAGTATGGCTTAGAGCCCGCACACTATTATACAAGCCCCGGACTTTCATAGGACGCCCTTCTCAAGAAGACAGGCGTGGAGCTTGAGCTTCTCATAGATTATGACCAGCACCTATTCATCGAGAAGGGGATGCGGGGAGGCATCTCCATGGTATCAAAGCGCTATGCCAAAGCAAACAATCCTCTGGTCGAGGGATACAACCCTGAAAAGCCTAGAAGCCACATCCTCTACCTAGATGCAAACAACCTCTATGGATGGGCCATGTCTCAGGCTCTACCGACGGGAGGTTTTCGTTGGGTGGAAAATTGCCAGCAGGTGGCCATTGCAGATCATCAAGCCGATGACCCCGTGGGCTACATCCTAGAGTTTGACCTGGAGTACCCTCAAGAGCTGCACAATGCACATCTACGCCAGGATCTTGCTCTATGAACTCAATGTGCGCCTTTCTGGGGGTGGGGGGGGGGGTGCCAGTTGCACGACGACATGCCGCAATGGCGGCCTCCGGATACCTCCTGACCAAATGTCGTATGCGCGGGGTCCCAATTTCCGACGTTTCTCCTGACCATGTGCTTGGATAGACCATCATACCGGAAATCCGTCTGAGTCCACGCCTTAATCCCCCAAGTATGAACGTCGCCAAGGCCGGCACTGTTAGGAAACTCTTTCTGACGCCAGTCTGACTGGGGGTCGACCCTAAATCTAAATTCCTGGCAAATTCGTTCGAAAGCTCTCCTATCATACGTGTTGTTAACCGAGTTCCAGAAAGGATCCTGGGGGAGGGCTACTTTCATTTCTTCCAAAAAACACCTCGTGGTATAATAAACGTGAAAGAAGTAGACCGACTAGAGGAGGGGGTAATTATGCGCCTCGTTCCCGTTCAGGTCCACATTCGGCCGTTGCGAACCATACGGGAAAATTGAGTTGATTCTGCCAAAACTGCATTGGGGTGCTCGTCAAAGCTAAGGCAATTCCCTCTTTTTTGACTTGTGACAGCCTATAGCATTTAGGCGAAGAATACGTTGTCGTGAGTAACCGTGATCATCATATACTTGGTGAAGTTTTCGGCTACCAACCCTCGTGCATATACCGGTCCTGTCTTATACATTGCTTCCGAGTTGATGATAAAAGCCTTCATTGTAATAGTAACAATGTTTCACACAATTACCGATATTACAAAAGGGCCGACCTCCCTTCAACAGGCAATTGGCAATATAGACCGAACAAGCTGTTATTCGTCCACCTGGAACAGCTAAATACCTCTGAGAACTGCTCAGACGGGGCTTCTAGTAATCTACTAGCTGTTGTCGCCGTCGGCGGCTGGTCATACGGGGAGATCAAATCCTCGCTATTTCTGAACCCCGAGTTCAAGGCGCTGCAGGCGGGCACCCTATCAGAGCTCACACTCTCATTTAAATATGAGCGGGGCTCTGTCATAGACAACCATGGTTTGCCTGTGAGTGTCGTGCTTGAAATAAAATGAGTATATTCGGCGGATATGGCTCTGCGGAAGCTACGCGGGCCGTTGCTTCGCCCCCGATCTGTCTCGGTATCTAAAGAAGACAGAGGATGGCCACGTAGACTTGGAGGGGGGGGGGGCGGATCATGAACATCGGGCCCATCAAAGAACAAACAGACGCCATTTCGGCCAGGTTGGCGCAGTCCGAATTCCTCGACGCTTTAAGGAAGAAGTTGCCGCCTACGTTGACACAAAAGTCGGTGAAATCCCCAAGCCCGTAATAACTATCAATGCTGAGGAGCGTGGACCTTTGAAGACCGGGGAATTTGAATGGTCATTCGGTTCAAACTCGGATGGCGAAAGTCATGGTAAAGTGGGTTACGTAATGATGAAAAGAGGAAGAATCCTCGCCATGTCACTGTCCTCAGTCGAACGTGATAAATCATCGAAACATAGTGTATCCGTAAGCATTATTATTAATGGTATTTATAAAAACGGGATAGCTAAGCCCGAACACTCTTATTCCACTGAAGGACTTTCAACCATCCGATAGACGTTTATAAAGGCAATATTATTAATTTTCTGTCGATTAATCGTCGACCGAACCTTGCGTCCGGTGTGGTTGCACTGCTAATTGAACTAGACATGTGAATACATAAAAATGAAGGACGCAAGGCTCATTTAACTTGATTTCAGAAAAAGGCGGAACCATTAGTATATTAGGTGGATATGGGGCTAGTTATGTTAATGAGGCTATTTCTCGAATCTTTTCTGTAAAAAACTGCCGATGGGGATATAGACTTGGAGGGGAAGAGGATCGTGAACCTTGGAAATCCCAAAGTAGATACAGACGCTGCTTCGGTAGAGTCGGTTAAATCGGAAATCAGCAGGCGTTTTTCAGAAAAAGCTTCCGATGGTATTTCATCGATGCCAGATAATCTTATTATTAATAAAAATCGAATAGAAAACTTAGGTCTACCTATAAGTTCGAATGATGCTGTAAATAAAATCTACGTTGATGAAAAAATATGTCAAATCCCCAAGCCCGTAATAACCGTCGTGGCAGAGGAGCGCGGACCTTTGACGAACGGGGAATTTGAATGGTCATTCGGTTCAAACTCGGATGGCAATGATAATCATGGTAAAGTGGGCTACGTAATGATGAAAAGAGGAAGAATCCTCGCCGTATCACTGTCGGCAGACGAACGTGATAAATCATCGAAACATGAGATAACCAAAGACAAAACTATTAATGGTATTTTTAAAGACTGGGTAGCTAAGTACAACCTGTCTTATTCCGCTGTCAGGACTTTCTACACGCCGATAGAAGTTAATAAAGGCGATATTATTAACTTTAAGACGCTTAGTTATATTCATCATCAACCGAGCAATGCTTCCGGAGAGGTTGCCCTTCTAATTGAACTAGACATGTGAATAATATAATACATACAAATGAAGGACGAAGTAATTTCTCCACCTCTTTATCCAAACCTAGACGGACATGCTTACCGTCTGCAGGAGATAACCCGTATACAGACTGACTTGACACGAGAGGCTGAAATAAGAGCCGGTCTTTGTAAAAAATATAAACGCGTTGTAAACGTTGTAGATGGCGTTGACACCGCTTTGGTGACCGCCGGTGCGGGGCTTGGTATCGGGGGAGTTGGGCTCTTAGCAACAGTCGTAGCGGTTCCGGTTGCAATAGGACTAGAAGCAGCGTCACTAGGGTTTGCGGTGCTCTGCGTCATTTGTAAGAGGGCCCAGCGTCGGCTAACTGCAAAATATGACAAGCACCGCCGCATCGTAACAATAGCCCGTGCTAAGCTGAATACCATCTCGGATAATATAAGCAAGGCCCTAGCGGACGTAGATATCTCTGTGGTGGAGTACAATCTTGTCCTGAAGGACCTTCAAAAATTCGAAGACATGAAACAATCACTCCGCGTCAAATAGTCATCGGAAAGTATGGATGAACTGAAAAAAAGATTTCTCGAGGAAGGTCGCAGAGAAACGCTGGCGGAACTTGTCAAAAAAGTGAATGGATCCTAAGCTGCTTGTATATTAGAGAATCAGACCCACCTCCTTTATACAGACAATGTGCCCACCGACAGTCGTAGATTTGATCGAGATAGGTCTGCCCGTCATAGAACCCATCCTTGTGATCTGGATAACTAAAAAGGTCACCCGACTCCCAAATCTCTCTATGAAGTTTTCCTGCGTCGAAGACGTCAAAGGCAAGCTCAAGAGGGATCTCGAAACGTCAAAGACGAGCTCGGGCATGTAAAAGACGAGCTCACGAGGGAGCTCGAAGACGTCAAAGGCGAGTGCGCGGACGTAAAAAATCAGTCCAGCACTCAATGAGATCTACTCTGCTTACGCGGCTGCTAAAAAACAATCTAAAAATCTCTAAATTTCTTTAGAATTTTTTTTCTCGGCAATTTTTTCTTAAAAAAATCGCCCCGATCTAGGTTTCGAACCCACGACCAGTTGGATCGGCCCACCCTTAAAAAATAAAAATCTATTTTTCTAAAAAATAAAATATTGAAAAAAAAAGAGCCAAACTGCCTCACGGACGTAGCTGGCAAACGTTTAGGCAGAAAACGGAATATATCCGTTTTTTTCTCTCATACTGTCTCTCACTCTTCTTTTAGGCTTGCCAGCTGTTGACCATTTTAACCTTTTGACCTTTGGTGGTCATCAGTGTCACGTTTGACGTATGTCCGAAATCTTATCGAAACTGACTGTTCCTAAGGTAACGTGAAACTGTCATTTGTATTGGTCAAAGAAACCGCTTTTTGTCATATCGTCCGCGCCCCGTCGGGCGAAAGAATTCGTTGTTCTAATAATGATAAAGTTTAACTTCGTTGTTGCGTAATCACCCACGTGTTAAGTCAAAATATTTTTATTTTTATTTTGGTTTAACTTTAAACTGTGCTTAAGTTTTGTTTTATTGATTTTTATCAAATAAAAGAGTTGTAGTTATTTTCAGTGACTGCACATGCGTGGAAACATCTAGAAAGAGTTATTTTCAGTGGCTGCACATGTGTGGAAACATCTAGAAAGGTTATGTTTACTTCCTCGGCCGCAAATTACTGTGTGCTCTTATACACTTCAAACTGTCGTCTGTGCACATTTTGTGATAATATGGATGTATATATAGAGTTTCAAGTGGGTAGTGTTTACAGGTAAGTCCATTTGTTTCTTTTAATTTTAGCTGAGGTTTATGGCTTTACCGAGAGTTCTTCAAAATACACTGTATTTTCTCGAGCCCGCGTGTAGTTATTGATTACACAGCTGTAACATGAGAACGTCTGCTTAATAGTGCACTGTATGTACACTTAAAACCAGTCACATCAACCTCATCGAAGATTGTGTGACAATATGGATAAAGAGTTTTTCTCATTTTTAGAGATTAGTGTTTACAGAACAGGTGAGTCCATATGCTGGGTCCGGCTGTTGGGGTGGGGCGGGCCCTGGTAGCCGACATTTGCGGTAGCTCCGGCATATAGGTCTGGACTATGAGAAATGATGAGGAAGGCTCCGTTTGTCATTAAAATCATGACATAATCTTAACCTGTCAAGGGTAAAACTATACATATTACAGTAAGACATGCAAAATGCAATGTTGCAAGGTAAGGTTTTTTAACAGCCCTCAATCTAAGTCTTAAAGCCCGTACTCCGTACTCTGTTAGATATGTCTAATACAGTATTTTGAAATTGTTTACAAAGCAACAGGTAGAATAAACTGAACTGAATTATTTGTTTTATTTTTTAATTAAGAGCCTTTCACTTCTTCCCCACAAACTACAATTTTGATTCACGTGCATATTAAAGTCAGGTCAGGTGTTCATTTGATTGTTTGTTTGTTTGTTAATTGGGTTTAACGTCCCACTGACAGTATTCCAGTCCATTTGGAGACGATTCCTACTTGAGAAAGATGAAGTGCTGCCACACTGCAGTATCACGCCATAGACATGTGGCATGATACCACATCCAGTCACAGTCGACCGGGGATCAAACCTAATACATCTTCATTCCGAGGCGGACGCTCTAACAACTCGGCCACCGGGATCATTTCAATTCTTGTGCAGGTACCCACAATCCTAAATCTACTGCCGCAGAGAGACTGTTTTCAGGCGGAATCCCAGCCTGCCACCTTCAATAAAACTTCTAATTAGCCAATATTCTGCTGCCTGTGTGTACATTGTTTGCTTATCACCAGCCCTGAAAACGTTTACAAGAAACTTATCTTAAAATGATCAAATATTCATTTTCACATTTATCACTGACAACGGAGACTCTGTTATCTCCCAGTATTCTCTCTATTGTTCGCCCCCCCCCCCCCCACCACGTCCCCCTCTAGTAACCACTAAATAATAAATCACACACTCCAGCCGCACAATAAGTATTTTCAAATCCCTCACAGTCAAAAAATATTGCATGGGAAATGAATTTGGATGTTGAAAAAAATAAGAAACCATTAATAATTCACTATATTTCTCTTATGTATATGATTTGTAATTTAAGACAGTGGATTTCCTATGTACAATCAATGGAAAATTGTGCTTATGATTAATTTGTCCCAAGCTGGCCATACTTAAAATGGCAATAATTAATAAGTTTTCGGCAGGCATATGCTAAAGGTTTACACCTCATTTAATTTAGTTTAAAACAGTTAAATCAAACTGGAATCGAGACTGGTTAATTGAGTTATGGCACAGAGGGACGCATGTCTGCACAATACATTTAAAATCTCCCTTACCTATCAAACAAGGGCTGATCTCACGTTACAACCTGCGAATGAAGTCTAGCGAACATATATCCATTTATCATTACACTGAAATGCAATTCCATTCACACATCTTGAATAATGATTTTTGATATTTGTTCCCTTTTAAAGTTGTTTTTCCATTTTTTTATAACATGTCATTGACTTTACTAAAAGTATAAAATATTTTTAAATTTCATAGAGAAGTCCCGTGCATTATCTGGTCAGATTACTTATTATACTTGTCCCAGGATAAAAACAGAAATCCTTTTCTGTAAGGGCTCATTGTGATTTTATGGAAGTGAAATATCAATATGTACTGATTATTTTTATTTGCAAATATTTAATTAGTAAATAATTATATTAGTAGTCAATTCCAGTCAGACATACTTTGATCAACCCAAACTTGAACCTGTCTGAGCCATCACTTTTGCTGCCAGCGCAAAATTAACTTGTAAGGTTACTGACCTGTGTACGAGTAGAATTAACAATAAGGACAATAATTAGCTTAGAAAAATTTGCTTTGAAATAAAAATTGAAAAATATGTGTAATTTATGATCTTGAGACTGGGATATTTACTTCGAAATAACTTAACAAAATCAAAATGGCGAAATTTGGATTAAACATTTTATCTTGAGTTAAAATAATGACTTTACTTTATTTATTTTATATTTACTTTGAATAGCCTCCGACCATGCCCTCTTTTGCCTATTTTCCCTTATAATAACATTGTAACGATTTTTAAACCCCGAGCAATAAATAACAAGACAATAGTCTATACAAAATATATAATAATTTTCCTTTTGGCTTCCTTGCCGTTTGATTAGTATATATAATTGTGGAAATGATTTAAAGAAGCAAAAAATCACTGAAGATAATCATATAATGTCAAATCGCTGATTGATTATATAAACACAACAACAAAGAAAAAGAACCTCACAGCGCTATTCGCTTAAACCCCACGCCACAGCTGCCACCACCACCCCTAGCGATCTGGCGAGGCCAGAAAGCTAGCCAGAAGGAAGCATGGCTTCTCTCCTGCTGCAATGAAGCGAGGCTTCAAAGCACCCTGTGGTCCTCACTAGCCCTAACCCCTACGTTCCGAACAACGCGGTATGCTTGACGAACTATAATACACTCAATACAGCGAGGCTGCTGAGAGTGACAGTCTGTTCCAGCACACCTAACGCATGATCAGAGCTACGGTATTTACCTAGTCAGCGAACAATTGCAGACTGATTTAAATGATTGATTTAGAATTTGGTTAGATTCGCGCTTAGACCACATCATTTTGGCGAGGTTTAAATATGTTAAAAACATTTGTATATATGAGTCGTTTAAACTATGCATATGTTGGTTAATTAATGCTATAAGAATTATGCATGTAAATGATGTTTAAGTGGATTTCTACTTTTACATTATATGATTATTATATCTTTTACTTGATATTATGTTGTTTTTTATATTTTATTTAGGTAATGACTATTCTATTATAATCCTTCACATAAACTGTTTTTATCTAATATTCCTTTTATGTACAATTAAAATAATTAAAACTCATATAAATGACTAGCTAAACCTTCCCGGTAGTTCCGGCAGAGGTAGACTACATTCAATTTCCATCAAGATTTTATCCCGATGGAAATAGCAAATGATGTTTCTATGTTTAATCATTTAAGCTGGGTTTATTTATTTACATTTTAGTACACAGCCACAGGATAAGTCCACTGTATACCATAAAGGCATAAACAAATCAAAGGGAGGTGTTATAATATATGTTCAATTGTACTTAGTACCATAAAAAGGTAAAAAAGAGATGACATTAAATGGACCTAGTCCCAATTTTATTGGGTATGATTTGATGAACAGTATTTCACACCGTGTATATAAAAAACATATATATGTTTAATAAAAGGTGACAAAACAGGGTAAATCGATCCCATATATAACCGCAAGGAGAGCGATGAGATCAGACGCGAACGCAAGGAGCTAGAGGTGTCGAGATATTACACGAACAATTCCCTCCAGATGTGGTTGCCAAGAGACGTCGACTAGTGCCTAAGATGAAACGGGCGAAAGAGAACGGACATCAGGCTTGGGTCTTTTATGATACACTGTTCATTGACGAAAAACCAGTGAGAGACTAGGACGGGCAGGAGAATGGACCCCGTGTAGCTGTGTGGAATTGTATTACTGAATCCAAATTATCTGATAATGACTTCTTTTACTTACTCTTTGGAAATGAAATTCTTATCCTTATTGAATAATGGACTGGCAAACACCTTGAAAATTGTTTCTGTGATTTTACTGCATTCAATTTCTATTGTTAATTTCGGCACAGACGAGCCAAACGCAACAGCGGGGTATCGTTATTTTTTTATTAGAAATAGTATCTTACCGGGAGTCTTTATTGTGAGGAATCATCACGACACAATTATATGGCTTAAGCTAGATAGTAGATAAACACTCTTTTTATAATTTGCAAACAAATGTATATCTTTGTTGCTTGTATCTGTGGCCTGATGAGTCTCCAGCCTCTAGAATCAGCTAATTTGATATATTTGATATACTTTCTGAAGATGTTTCTTATTTTGAACAGTATGGCTCTGTGTTAATAGCAGGCGATTGGAATGCACTAATGGAAATAGGCTTGATTTCATTACATGTGACATTGTTATAAATAGCTTAGATGGCTATGAATATAGAGCAGACACCCCCTAAGACGGGCCTCCTAAGATGTTGTTTGTAACACACGGGGGTTGAGGTTACTCGACATGTGTAAAACTTTGTCATTGAGTTGCCAACGGTAGGCTTGGGTCTGATTTTAACGTGGAGGAGTTTACATATTTCAGTAGGCAATCACAAAGTACTATCGATTATCTTGTACTAAAGGAGTCCGATTTTTCTCTAATTCATGATTTCCGTGTCGGGGAGTTTTACTCAGTACAGCGATTAAGCTCCACTTTATTTCACAATAAGTAACGTTAGTCGGACGCTGAACGTTTATTCAATAGATTTATTGATAATACTAGTAACAGTACATTTCTTAGGGACTTGGTTTAGTTCGAAGAGACCTTATATCAAGATTGACCGATTTTAATTAAACAATTCTATTGATAATATGATAAACAGGGTGTTTTTTTGAGATATTATATGCTCTGTATCTAATCCTTTTTTTTCAAACATAGTCAAAGATCGTTCACTCATTTGTCGGACAAACAAAGATTGGTTTGACGCTGAATGCACAGATGCTCAACAAGGCTAAATGTCATATAACCGGGACAAATCTAACGAAAATCGACAAGAGTTATGTAATTTAAAGCAGAGGTACAAAAGTTTAATACGTAAAAATAAACGCCAGCCTAGGAAATTTAGGAAATTTTTACTAATCGAAAGAAAAATACAGGAATTAATATATCAATTCAAGAATGCAAGTGTTTTTAGCTCACTTGAGCACAACGTGCTCAAGGTGAGCTTTTGTGATCGTCCGGCGTCCGACGTCAACAATTTGGCTTGTTAACACTCTATAGGCACTATTTTGGGGCCAATCTTCATGAAACTTGGTCAGAATGTTTGTCTTTTGACAAGTTCGAAATGGTCATAGGGGACAAAACGTAGGTCATGAGGTCAAATCTTAGAAAACCCTTAACACTCTAAAGGCCACATATTTTTGGCCCAATCTTCATGAAACTTGGTCAGAATGTTTGTTTACATAAAATCTTGGACAGGGTCGAATTTGGGCCAAAAATGTGGGGTCAAAAAGAAGATCATGAGGTCAAATCTTAAAAACCTTAACATCTAAGGCCAAATTTTTTTGGCCCAATCTTCAGAAACTTTGTCAGAATGTTTGTCTACATTAAATCTTGGACAGGTTCGATTTTTGGTCATGTGGGGTCAAAAAGTAGTTCAATATGAAAAATCCAACATATGTTGCTCATTTATAATCAGATGAGCGATTCGGGGCCATCATTGCCCTCTTGTTAATGATATTAGAGCAAATATTAATGACAAAACTGAATATTTCAATAAATATAGTGACTTCAATGTAAATAGTCCGAGTTTAGCAGAACTTAATACTGTAATAACGTTGGAGAAAGTAAAATCAGCTATTTTTCCGATTAAAGAAGAACAAAGCAGCGTGTCATGGCGACAACTTATTAAATAAATATTTTATTAACTCTTTTGATATACTAGACAGTTATATTACGGACATGTTTAAAATAATATTTAACGCGGGGTGCTTTCCACAGTCATGGTCAATAGGTTATATTGTTCCTATTCTTAACAAGAGTGCCAGTGTTGCCACAATATACGCCGCCACAAAATATAAAAACCAAGAGGGTCCTTTTAATTATTGCTTTTACCGTTTCTGTTAGCATAAGCTCACAATGAAGTTTGTGAGAACAATTAATTTAGCTGAACAGAGATAGAACCCTAAAAAGGCTTCCAATATAAAAGTAGGTCAAATAGCAGTATCAATATGAATTTTTTTTTCTTGCTCCGCATAACTCTTGCAAAAATCACTGTACCAGCTTTATGCACTTTTACCTGTTTAGAAACTTGAGTTGTGTTTTCAAGAGACCATGTTTAGAAAGGCATAACTATTGCAAATATTGATGAACATCAAAATCCCTGCTTTGTGCATATCTACCCAGTATAGTAATGACATTGCCTAAGTTTTGAAAATATTAGGTCAGAAACATACAAAGAAATGGTGTTCACAAGGCTGAAATATCAATCAACTAAAGAGACTATTCCAATTATCACGGAGTTGTCTTTAATTATACAGGTGCATTTGTTTTATATAATAAGTTTTCAATCAGAAAAAAGTACTTAAAGCAATGAATGTTTTATTTCAGAATGTAAGAAAATTACAAGTTAATCCAAAATTGTCCTTACAATTATTTGACACTTCTAAAGGTTCAAATTTAATTTATGCGTCTCTGTCTGGGGCTTTTCAAAATCTAAGGACATTGAACGTTTGCATCTAAAATACTGTAAAATGATACTTAGTGTGAGCCAAAAAGCATGCAATGCTGCTGTGTACGGTGAACTGGGAAGAGTACCTTTATTTGTTAATAGATATGTACAAATAATCAAATACTGGTTCAAAGTAATAAATTCTGAAAATTTTATTTTGAAAACTGTATATAATTTTGCACTTGCCAATAATAACGCTCGTGGTCGAACTTGGCCTTATAAAGTAAAACATTTGTTAGATATGTATGGTTTTAAATGTACTAATGTCTGGTTGAACCCATTAGATATAGACGTTTCGTCCTTTATTCAGCTTTTCAAACAATGTATTACTGATGCGTTCCGCCAAGAATGGTTTATCAGATATTAATAACAATCGAGTTCTGAGCATTATGTACATTCATATAAAAACATCTTTATCTTACGAACAATACTTGTATGATATAGTTTCGTGGACATCTAGACAATTGATAACTAAGATACGGATTTCAGGTACCAACTACGCATAAATTCTGGTAGATACCTTGACAGATTACCTCGTAATGAGCGTACTGGCCAGATTTGTTCTTTAAAGACCGACATCGAAGATGAATACCATTTTGTACTTAAATGTGAACATTTTCAAGATCTACGTGCTTTATATATAAAAAGATACTTTTATATTACACCAAATATGTTTGAATTTTTAAAAGCGATATTTTTTGGCGAGAGTGTGTATTTTCACATATTTCATTCTCACGTGTCCATTTGTTTTTTGATGTACTGTATTGTACAAGTCATTGAAAATAAACTTGTGTGATATAACAGAATGTTATACATAGGTGTAAAAATAAGTTAAATTACTGCTTATTAAACTGTGAAATTGAAAAGACGTCCCTGGAGGACAACTGAATCATCCTGAAGAGGCTTTTTAAGAAATATCTTGAAAAACCGATCATCACCCAGATCAGATCTAGAGTGAACTGATTAACCAAGGGTTGTCACAGCCCTAGGGCATATTAAAAGTTAAAATTTATTTTCTGTAAGGTAATGCCAAAGCATTAAATGGTGTGAAATAGAGGGGCTCCCCCTGGTAGCCGCGGGCTTAAAAACGAAAGTTTGTTCTCGTAAAACAGAACTTCTGTTTCTGGACAAACAGCTACTTCAATACAGCGCGATTTCGGTATTCAATACTGTTCTATGCAACTGCGCCACCTAGCGGATTGGTCGAATAAAGTCATACAATGGGTAAAACAGGTAAGGCCACTACGAAAATAATAGAATAAATAATGTGCATAAAGTTAGTTCCTTATTCTTTATTCCTTTTTCGAATAAGGAATATGGAACTGGTTCCTTATTCCTTATTCAAACACAAATAAAGAACAAAAAAAGTGGCAAATGCACATGACTTGTTGTTAAAATAAATGTGATCTATAGCATGTATTTAAGCATGAGATAAATTATATAAGGGGTTCCAAATGCATAAGAACCATTTTTATGATGAATATGCGAAAGTCGAATAAGGAATAAGGAACTGGTTCCTTATTCCTTATTCAAACGCGAATAAGGAACAGAGAAATTGGCATATGCATACGACTTTATTTTAGCATAAATATGATCTAAATAATATAATTAAGCATGAGAAATACTATATGAAAGGTTCATTAAAAGTGTTCTACTTATCTATATACAAAGTTGTGGTTCTTAAGCACCTGGAACCTCTTATATAGTATTTCTCATGCTTAGCTACACGCTTTAGATCAAATTTATGCTAAAATAAAGTCATGTGCGACTGCAAATTTTTCTGTTCCTTATTCGCGTTTGAATAAGGAATAAGGAACCAGTTCCTTATTCCTTATTCGACTTATGCATTTTTTTTCATAAAAAATTGTTTTAAAGCACTTGGAACCTCTTATATTGTATTTCTCATGCTTAATTACATGCTTTAGATAACATTTATGCTAAAATAAAGTCATGTGCATCTGCCAATTTTACTGTTCCTTATTCGCGTTTGAATAAGGAATAAGGAACCAGTTCCTTATTCCTTATTCGACTTATGCATATTTTTCATAAAAAATGATTTTAAAGCACTTGGAACCTCTTATATTGTATTTCTCATGCTTAATTACATGCTTTAGATAACATTTATGCTAAAATAAAGTCATGTGCATCTGCCAATTTTACTGTTCCTTATTCGCGTTTGAATAAGGAATAAGGAACCAGTTCCTTATTTTTATCAGATCATATTTATGCTAAAATAAAGTCATATGCATCTGCCAATTTTACTGTTCCTTATTCGCATTTGAATAAGGAATAAGGAACCAGTTCCTTATTCCTTATTCGACTTAAGTATTTTTTTTCATAAAAAATGGTTTTAAAGCACTTGGAACCTCTTATATTGTATTGCTTAATTACATGCTTTAGATAACATTTATGCTAAAAAAAAGTCATGTGCATCTGTTAATTTTTCTGTTCCTTATTCGCGTTTGAATAAGGAATAAGGAACCAGTTCCTTATCCCTTATTCGACTTTCGCATTTTCTTCATAAAAATGGTTCTTATGCACTTGGAACCTCTTATATAATATTTCTCATGCTTAAATACATGCTATAGATCACATTTATTTTAACTACAAGTCATGTGCATCTGCCACTTTTTTTGTTCTTTATTTGTGTTTGAATAAGGAATAAGGAACCAGTTCCTTATTCCTTATTCGAAAAAGGAATAAAGAATAAGGAATAAGGAACTAACTTTATGCACATGAATAAATACGGTATGGATAAAGTTACAGAACTAATTACTAATAACTTTTAAGTTTAAGTGAGTTATTAATCAAATAATTATTACCAAACTTTTAGTTATTTAGAACATTTCCCCCATTTAACTAAAAACAAGGGAGACAAATATGAAAGACTGACAATGCTGTTTTGCGGAAACTTTACATAATGACGGGCCCAAAACTAAATTCGTCACAGCATGAACACAGCAATGGTATATAGGACCCATTTAGACTGTATCTGGGTATGCTAATATGGGCTAAACTATGTGGGACCCATGTAGGTCTCATATATAGAGATTTTTACTCATAAATGACCCATATGGGCTATTTCTGGGTAAGCCTATATGGGCTAAACTATGTGAGACCCATGTGGGTCCCATATGTAGTTTTGTCCAATACGCTGGACCCGTATGGGCTGTAACTGGGTATGCCTATATGGATTCAAGTTTGTGGAACCCATGTGGGTCATATATATATAATATTTATAAATAACACTCTGTTTCAATATTTCGGCTTTAATACCTTTATCAAGACGAACACTTCTCTTTTGAAAAACTACATCCTGCCGGTCGCCATATTCAAACAAAAGATGACGTTAGATAAACAACGTTAAACGTTCCCGCGCATTAAACGACGTCAAATAATGTTGTATGGATTTGCGCATCTTTGACCCACGGGTTGTAACGTCTGCAACTTCTTTATCCATACAGTTTCATGAACCTGTCTTTCTGTTGTTTTTTTGGTACATGGAAAAACAAATCGAGCGATAAAGACCGGAAAAGGAAAGGGTTTATGTAATTCTAACTGCGACATGTGCAGCGTCCTATCAACGGATCCGGTTAAAAGTACCAACTCTTATACTGTACCACAAAATATCGACTGCACAGAAAAAAATGTTGTTTATGCGATCAGTTGCAAACAATGTAGTATCGTGGTATATGTTGGAGAGACGGAAAGACAAGCGCGGGAAAGGATGAAAGAACACATCAGAGACGTCCGATTAGGTAAAGCCAAGCCAATAAACACACATTTTTCCCAGACACAGCACTCGATTTCGGACATGAAATTTACAATTCTAAAAAAATTATATGACGCAACAAAAACAGAAAGACAGGTTCATGAAACTGTATGGATAAAGAAGTTGCAGACGTTACAACCCGTGGGTTGTAACGTCAAAGATGCGCAAATCCATACAACATTATTTGACGTCGTTTAATGCGCGGGAACGTTTAACGTTGTTTATCTAACGTCATCTTTTGTTTGAATATGGCGACCGGCAGGATGTAGTTTTTCAAAAGAGAAGTGTTCGCCTTGATAAAGGCTTTAAAGCCGAAATATTGAAACAGAGTGTTATTTATAAATATTGTGTTTTAATTCCCTTAGGAATATGTAGTGTTTTGTGGCATATATATATATATATATATATATATATATATATATATATATGACCCACATGGGTTCCACAAACTTGAATCCATATAGGCATACCCAGTTACAGCCCATACGGGTCCAGCGTATTGGAAAAAACTATATATGGGACCCACATGGGGTTTTACTATGTGGGACCAATATGAGTCCCATATATAGAGCTTTCTTTCCCATACTGGATCAACATGGGGCTGAATCTGGGTATGCCTATATGGGTTCGACTATGTGGGACCCATGTGGGTCCGATATATAGGTTTTTTCCCCATACACTGGACCCATATGGGCTAACTGGGATCCTATATTTCGACTTGGGCCCATGTGAGTCCCAGATATAGAGTTTATTCCCCAAACTGGACCCATATGGGCTTTATCTGGGCATTCCTGTATTGGTTTCCATACTGGATCAACATGGGGCTGTATCGTGGAATGCCTATATGGGTTCGACTATAGGTCCCATATATAGAGTTTGGGTCTGACATGGGACCCATATTGATCCCATATCGATGTTTCCATTTTGTTCGTTGAAGGCCGACATATTGCACTTGTTGTTTGCATCTGCTTGTGTGAGTGTGTATGTTTTAATTGATTCTATAACATGGTATGAAATTGTCTCATATAAAAATCAAGCAAATGGTTTAAATAATGAAAACATAAGTGCACACTTGTACATACGCACTCTACATTTCCGGTTAACCGCAATATTCAAACCAACGGTCAAAAACACAACCCGATATTAACCTACTTACCTTTTCTTCAGAGTGACGACCAGACGAACATTATTAGCCTATTCAAAAGGTGAAATACGTATGTTTAACATTGATTAAGATGCATTTCCAATCATTATGTCTTGCGTTTTACTCAAAATCTTTCTGATTATGAATAAGGAACTCGTTTGTAACGTATTTTTGCAAGTTGAGTTCGACTTGCTTATCATATTGTATGTACCTGTAGTTCAAGTTCAAGGTGTCTAAGTCTAGAATTTACTTTTATCTGCTATAAATTTTAGTTTTAGGATCAAAGGATCAATGATTTTAATCAAAAGTTAGATAAAATTATCGTTACATTTTTGTATTATTTACTGTAATTGTTAAACAATATTGATAACTTTTTTTTTTTTTAAAATTAAATCACTTATATTCTGATCAAAGTATGCCTTGCTATTTAAACTTGGTACAGATATACACAAAGCTACATTAAGATATTCACATCCCTAACATATAGAACAGGGTGATAAATAATGTAAACACTTTGTGTAATTGTAGATAGAATACCTGTCAACCTGTTTTAAGTTTAAATCTCCGGGACGTTGTGAGGAGTTTTCTGAATGAAAATGAGCTGGATGTAAACTTCAACTTCCATTGACTGAAGGGGATGCTGCCGTTTACCAAACTGCATATCATGACTGAATTTTATGGTAAGTTTTGCAGCAATAAATTCTAGCTAAGTCTTAAATGTAATGAAGTCATAGTCAATGCCTTGGGATAATTCATTTTTATATCACTTACAAGCAAGGTATGTTAAGACTAAATAGAAACCAGAGGCTTGAGCTGATAACACACATCTCCTACATTATGATTTATTTATAAAATGCATTGTTCAGAGGAACACATATGAAGGAAAAAAAAAGATATTTATTTTCGTCAGTTATACTGTTTTAGTTTCAAGGTCAAGTTTAACAGTCCCAACTTTGGTTTTCTTTCTTAAGAAATTATATATTTTATAACTTTTGAACTTTCAGA
>CM037781.1:12523006-12573006 GCA_021229015.1 Solen grandis
GTCTCAAATTTAACTTTTTGCTACTCACTTCTCTATTTTCAACTTGCAAAATTTACAAATCCAAGTTAAGTTAGTCTACGATATGTCAATGTGATTTTTTTTTTTTTTTACATGAAGATTTAATCATTATGATAAAATGGGCCTTTAATATATATTAGTCTAAACTTTGTGAAATAAATTAGTTTCCCTCATGCTTCAAAATACATCCTCAAGTGCCCAAACTGCGCTCTTCTAAGATTTAATTAGAAAATGCAACATTAATAAAAATTAAAATACAAAGAATAAAAACTGTTCACGTACCAATTAATTCTATCAAATTCACATTGATACCCCCCCCAAAATAATTCTTTTATAATTATTCACTCGAAAATAACATTCAATACGAGTCAAATATTATGCCATAATTTTATGTGGTCCTAACACCGCCCACTAGGTGACGTCATAGCAGTTGTGAATTGTACACATATGACTTCCATTTATAAATATGTATACACAGCAGATGGAATTTCCAAGATACTATCATTTTAAAAATTTGAGTGTAGAAGGGCCATTCTGCATGGAAATCATTTTGTATTAAGAAATAACACATTAAAAGAGTGGTGCAATATGAAATTTGCAATAATTCTCAGTTTGAATCAAAATTTCGTACAAAAATCGTCCGAGTTTATTTACAGAAACATAGTAATAAAAATTCTCAAAGTTGCTTGTGCATGTGATAAAATCTAGTGAGACTATGATAAAAAAGGAAGGTGGCGGAGTTAAGGCAGGGGTAATTTCTACTGAGATCCGCTCCGGTTATTTTTTTCGTATTGGCCTCCGCTGGATCTCTACCCAAGCCATATATAAAAGCTTCGGGAAATTTACACCGATACCCCTAACTTGTTTCGGCCGTTCAAATCAATTGTTTTAGGATGCACACCTAAAAATCCACGCATGTCTAGTAAGAAGACATATTTTTCTTTCTTTCTTACTAGACAGGCGTGGATTTTTAGGTGTGCTTCCTAAAACAATCGATTTGAATGGCCGAAACGAGGTAGGGGTATCGGTGTAAATTTCCCGAAGCCTTTATATAAGGGTTGGGTAGAGATCCAGCGGAGGCCAATACGAAAAAAATAACTGGAGCGGATCTCAGTAGAGATTAGGGCGCTAGGGACTCCGACGATATACCAAGGCACCATAACAGATCACACAGGATGGATTTCCCTTAAAATTATTGGTACAATCTAATTGACTACTTCCTAAAAATTGTAAAAGCAGAGATGACACTTGATAGTATATTCAGCTAACATCTGATTTTCTGTCTCTGATCAAAGCTCTTACTTTTAAACTTGCACCTACTTGGCACTCTAGAACTCTCAAATTTATTTTGTTCCTATTATTAAATCTTTTGTTTTATTCTTACACAACCTCTATTAAACTGTTGCAGCTTGACGCGCAAAATTGCTGGGTCCCCTTAAGGGGTTTGACATTTTAAGAAGATCCGTGGAAAATATTCCTTGGTTTTACAAGTCATCATGGTCAACGATGTTATCTGTTTAACTAGTATTGCAATTCTTATTCAGAACGTTTAGGTCCGCTATTTTTACGTAAATACATGGAGGGAATGATGCAAGTAAAAACTGCTGTATCTAAGCCTGAAAACATGACTTGCAATCATATAAACTTTAAAAATGCTGACACCACGTGTGGGAACATTCTCTTACCCATGGTGGAAATCGGAAAAAGGCCGACTCACGCGTTGTTTCGCGAGACTTCCGCTGCTCGTTTCGTCCCAAGATATTTCGACCTCATGCTGAGCCACTATATTTTACATAAATTACTCTGTAGTAATATTTTGCAATTTGGGCCTAACGATTGTAATTTTCTTTATAATGGATACAATGGGTGACCAGCGTGTCGAAAATAAAGCGAACATGGGGCGATGGATAAACCACTGGTAAAGCATCATGAAAGAACTATGTTGTTGTCAGTGTTGTTGTTTTCTACTACACTGGTTGAATTTAATTAATAAATAAATCAAAATATTTTTATAAGAAATCAAACTGAAAATAATTCCTTTTATTAGAGAAATGACTATTTTATAATACGTTTACAATTTCCTTAGTGATTAGTTCATACTTCATAAAGTTTGTAAAATGCAATGTTCTGCTCCTAAACAATATTTTCCACAGGATTTTACATGAGTTTTTTTTTTTTTAATAGGTCTTTGATTTATACTTAACATTAAATGAATCAAAGAACAAAAAGTTGAACGTTTACTACATATGGATTTTTTTTACCCACCTTATTTCTGGTCATTCGTCATTACCACGGATGTACATTAATCTAGATTTTTACATCTCTGTCATTATTGATAAAATCTTGATATTTAAAACACAATTGAGGTAGAATTTTCCGTTTGGGGACAAAATCTGAATGTGATGTGAGTGCTAGAGGGTTCCGGCCATTTATCAAATGCCAATGTCCCACCGAGGGGGGGGGGGGGGGGGGGGGGGTCATTGACGATGTGGAAATACACAAATTTTTTTCCCCATGTTTGAGCCACTGATTTTTTCAGCTATGGTCGCTATTTAAGCTTCTTGGAATATCCCCCACATAATGGCCTTGAAATATCAGTGATTAACGATGTTCGGGAAAGCTTCGGGGGCCTTCTCCGATGATCGACCGGCAAAGGTGACCCGAAGGTTCACGTACCGAATTTGAAATATCATCGGAGAATATCCCCGTACATTAGGGGTGTATCGCTGAGTACTTGTGAATTCATCCTAGTTGCATCGGGGAAAATTATGGAGACTGTGAGAAATTGATGGTGAAATTAGAGACAAAATCAAAGAAAGACTTTCTGGGTTTTTATGAGGATGCCCCCAGTAATGTTCCATGACCTTTTTAACCGTCTCAGTCTAAGATTGACCAAAAAAGCAACAAATATCAGAGTGAGCTTTTCAAACCCCGCCGAAATTTTGGCGAATATTCGGGGATTCAACCACAAGATCGGGAATGTTTCGACAAACGAATAAAAAAAAAAAAAAGAAAAAAAAACACAAAAAAACACGAGGGCCAAGATGGCCCTGTAAGAGTAAGATTGCTGTGTTAGGCATGATGACAAAAATGTGGCACCTAAAGTGTTTTCCTAACATTTGACTTAGTGACCTAGATTTTAATCCTACCTGAATTTGCACTCAACTGGGAATTCATGCAGTCATCATTCTTATCAAGTTTCATGAAGACTGGGACAAAAATGTAGGCCTCTAAAGTGTTCTCAAGATTTTTCTAAAATTTGCCCTGGTGACCTACTCCTTGACCCCACTACCCGATTTCAAACTCAATCAAGATATCATATAGACAAATATCCTGACCAAATGTCATGAAGATCGGACCAAAACTATTGCCACTAGGGAGTTCACAAGGTTTTTATAAGATTTTCTAAGATGACTTGGTGACTTAGTTTTTGAATCCACGTGACCCAATTTCGAACTCATTCAAGATATCATGTAGACAAATATCCTGACCAACTTTTATGAAGATCGGGCCAAAACTGTGGCCTCTTTGGTGTTCACAAGGTTTTCAGATTTGATGGTGCCTGACCAATTTCCATCATCCTGACCAAGTGTCATGAAGATTGAACCAAAACTGTGGCATCTAGAGTGTTGACAAGCAATTGTTGACGACGGACAAAAAGCGGTCACAAAAGCTCATCCTGAGCACAAGTGCTCAGGTGAGCTAGAAAACTATTCCATACTGACGCCGCGGCGTCAACAAAGGAATGCCATACTCCTACGTCGTGCTACGTTATCAAGGGAAGTAATAACTATCGAGAAGATTGTTAAATAATACCGAGACCCTCACCTAAATCACTTACCAAATTAAAACTTATCTATGCTGAATTGTTTCGTCACCATTGTCCTTGTTGTTATTGTTGTTGCTGCTGCTGCTGATGATTTTTTTACATTGACATTAATACCTCCTTAAGTAGTAACTTACTGTCTGAAAATTTCATGCATCTATACCAATAATTATATAAGATAGGAACTACCTGTTGTAAAATGTATCTCATTAATCTACAGATTAGTTAATTTATGGCATCTCAAATGATCATCACATAATTTTAATATTTAATTTTTGTTGTTTATTTTTCTGTATGGCTTTGCTTTATTTAAGTCAATCTTCAAAAACATGCGCGGCTTCTTTGATGCTTTGCATCAAAATTAGCCTTGTAATAAACCAGGACACTTTGTAACTCAGAATTTAGGAATCTTTTGAATACATTTATACAGTGTAGTAATACCACGTGACCGTGACGTCATTAAAGGCATCAAAACCAAGACAAAACTGCCTGCATTTGGCTCCGCTTGAACATAGAAAATTACCCGTAAGTATTTCATTTCTTCATCAATTTTGATGGGACATAATTCAGTCTAAGAAGAAAAATTATAAGCTTTCCACGGAATATAGGATCTCTATCAGTAGCAGAGTCGTTTTTTTAAACACCTCGTGAAACCTTGGGATTTGTTTGTATGCAAGCGGACAACAGTTCCAAGCTATTTCACGTAGTGTTTGAAAAAACGCCTTGAGCAGCTGCTGATTGAGATCCTATATTCCGTAGCATATGTTTTTCTGCTTAGACTGATCTATGTCCCATAGAAATCAATGAAGAAATGAAATACTTAACGGTAATTTTCTATGTTCAAGCGGAGCCAAATGTCGACAGTTTTGTCTTGGTTTTGATGCCATATAAGTGACGTCATGTGATGTCACTTATAAGGCATCATAACCAGTCTCGTGGTTTTGCTATATTGGTATAGACGACGTACTTCTCATTCTGCTTTGAAGTTAGTTCTGTAGTATACATTACAGAGTTCCAAATAATCATACCAAGGCATTTGATAGACATATAAAAGAAATTTTAATTAATTTATAAACAAATGATTGTTGGGGGTTGTTTTTTTGCGACAAAATGGATCTAAATCTAAATAATGTTTTTATCACCGCCATGTCCTTTCGGGAACGATTGAAGACGAAGACATTAAATGATGCTAATTTATATCAGCCATTTTTATTTCTTTAGTTTATGTAATATCATACGAACGATTGGAAAACATCTGTAAATAAAAAAATATATATATCTACGAAACTGTATCATCTGATGACCAATACTATAAAAGTCGTATTTCGCATGTCTCATTCTTTGATGTCAATGAACTCGATATGTGTACAGTTGTTTATTCTGCATGTCATTTGATACACTGAGACATATAGTCGAGGACTTTAAAATAGTTTCATGTATGAGACTTAAGAATATAAGATATTTTATGCATTTTTTTCCTTCTCAGGGGTTGATCCCGTATTTTCTTTGGTGATAAAATAAAAGTTAAATAAAAAATGCACTGCTTTATTCCTGAAATATGCCTCATCACATTTCTAAATAATCTTATTCCGTTTGAAAAATTCGAAGAGGCGTTTTCAAAGTCCTTGAGTATTTTAATAATTAACTGATCCACTTCGAGTCGAAAACTTGAATTTACATGCCATTATAACGATATAAACGGGCTAGAGGCAAATTGGTAGAATAGTAGACCTTCTCTATTACAGGGGTAGATTGACGGGATAGAAATTGCACAAAATCATTTTGACACTGTAATTTGGATCAAATTAGACAGCAAACGATTTTATTTAGACAGTGATAATTATATTTTTCATATCTTTATATAGGAAGAAAACCCTCCCGCGTATAACAGGAATAACATGGTTTTGTTTCAAATATTAGATAATGATATTGCAGATTTTGAAAATATAGGGTTCGTATGTCCTGGACGAGTAGGTGTAAACAAGATTTTTTTATTCACGCTGTGTTTAATATGTTTACATACAGACTATGATATCACAGGCGTATTTTGGCCTACATAGATGTACAGGCCCGGGTAAGGGGACTTGGGGCATGCCCTCTAGAATTTTGTTTTCTTTTCTGGCATATCCAGGGTATACAATTCTATCACTAATTAATATAAGATGTATAAAAAATAAACTTTTTTTTCTTAGAAATATAGATAGGGGGTCAAGGTGGTTTTTTTTTTTTTTTTTTTTTTTTTACATTGCCCATATTTTCCTGGTGACATTCATATATAGAATACGTACTAATTGAAGTCTGTAATTTTCCTTTTGTTAATGAATAAAGCCCATATCTAAATATATAAAATGGTAAATAAAGTCAAAATCTGGTTTGCAAAACGTTCTAAAATAACTAGTAACATCATTATAAACAATCAGTATAGACAGCGATGCGAGATGAGATTCAGTTTAAAGGCGCCAGGCACTGTTTTCTCGTCTGTATTTTTTTTTCGCTACCTGCACCTTTTAATTCCAACCTGTAAAGCCCCTCTGATGACGCTAAAATGTCACTAATAAGCAAAAAATGTTAGTGTATGTGCTACAACATGTAACTAACAGTGATTCCATAAATCCGTGAAAACAGTGTTTGGATCAATCTGCGATAGTAATGCTCCTTTTATTATATTCCTGCTTTTTTCTTCAAATAATATAAACATATACATTCTTAACTTTGCGTTTATTTTGAAACAAATCTTCATTTTTTGTTTACCATTAAACAACAAAGAACAAAGGAACCATTTTTGTGTCGCCTGCATAGCATGGCAGACACATAGGGATCACTTTGTCCGTCGTCGTCGTCGGCGTCGTCGTCGGCGTCGTCGGCGTCACACTTTCTTGTCCGGAGCATAACTCGAAAAGTATTTGAGGTATCACCTTGAAACTTAAAACATGGATAGATCACATTGAGGTGGAGTGCAGTGCACAAGAATGATAACTCTGACTTTCGTATTTTCTGAGTTATTACCCTTTGTTGATTCTGAGATTTTATTTTTGTCCGGACCATAACTCGAAAAGTATTTGAGGTATCACCTTGAAACTTAAAACATGGATAGATCACATTGAGATGGAGTGCAGTGCACAAGAATGATAACTCTGACTTTCGTATTTTCTGAGTTATTACCCTTTGTTGATTCTGATATTTTATTTTTGTCCGGACCATAACTCGAAAAGTATTTGAGGTATCACCTTGAAACTTAAAACATGGATAGATCACATTGAGGTGGAGTGCAGTGCACAAGAATGATAACTCTGACTTTCGTATTTTCTGAGTTATTACCCTTTGTTGATTCTGAGATTTTATTTTTGTCCGGACCATAACTCAAAAAGTATTTGAGGTATCATCTTGAAACTTAAAACATGGATAGATCACATTGAGGTGGAGTGCAGTGCACAAGAATGATAACCTGACTTTCATATTTTCTGAGTTATTCCCTTTGTTGATTCTCAGTCTTTATTTTTGTCTGGGGCATAACTCGAAACGTATTTGAGGTGTTGACTTGAAACTTCATAGATCTCATTGGTCTGAGTGCAGTACACAAGAATGATAACTCGATAATGATAATGATGACTACAAACTTGCAACATATATATAATTAACGTGACGTCATAATTTTTTTGAATTCATATCATTCTGACACTCCTCTGATGAAACGTTAGTGAAAGTGCTCGGGAAAATTTTCTTACAGTTAATGTTTTGAATTCAGTTTTGAGTGTCTCTTGTGTGCATATTTCACTGTTTTAAAATTTTATTCCCCCCCCCCCCCCCAAAAAAAAAAAAAATATATATATATGTGTGTGTGTGTGTGTGTGTGTGTGTGTGTGTGTGTGTGTGTGATTTGGTGTTATTTTGTACCTCACAAAATAGATTATGCTTTATCAATAATTTGTCAAAAGATCGATTTTCTAGTCAATTCTTTCATCAAACATGCTTAAATGCAGGCGACACAAGTGTTCCGAGGAACACCCACATCTAGTTTTTATCAAGGTTGCAATAAGTAAACTAATCCGGTCGTGTTCTACACAGCGCGTAATAATATTCAGTGTGTAAACGGCTTTCGTTTCAAATCAGGAACAACCACATTTCGAAGTAACGTCACATAAAAGTAGTTACATTCTATGCACATAGAAATATGTTTACACAAGGTAGAGACGTGATACTGGTTTGGAAAACGTTGGGATCATGAGATACAAGCTTATGTATTTTTTCTGTAGGAAACAGATGGAAAATTCCGATAATGTCATACATAGGTATAATAAAAAATAATATCTACAATATATATCATCAGATGATATAGTTACGTAGATGTTTTTGTTTTTTTGTTGTTTTTTTATTTACAGATGTTTTCCAATCGCTTTTATGATATTATATAAACGATAGCTTATTGTGATTATTAGTTGTGATTATTAGTATGTGAAACGTATTATATCGGATTACAGTCTTTTATCTCATATACCCCTATGGGTTATTGTAACAATAAAATGACCGAACCATCTAAAATAAATTCCGCATGGTAAATGTGCAGTTACATAGCATTAAAGAGAAAATAGTTCTTCTGTGCTTTCATGCCAAAGGCAGTTATTGTGTCCCGTAAATATTTATTTTTGACTCAAAATTGAGTTTTCAACACTTTTACTTAATCTCAGCATAATACATGTACCTGTGTTGTAGAGTTATGTTTAATCGTTCAGACACATGCTTGTTAGCTGTCCATTGAAACAAATGGTCACGGTGTTCGTCTCTTCTGTAACGACCGGTTCACGCAAGGTAAACGTAGGATTATAGCATTAGGCTTAAATTTTATGCTAGTTTATTAAATTTACTTTTATAAACGTAAGAAATGCGACATCATTACATTAAAAACCATGTTCACTCAGTACTATCAGCGCTTTGATTTTTACTTTATGGACAGCTATTTCAATGATTTTTGTTGTTTTTGTTTTTTGCGTTTTGCACATTTTGGTAGATTTAATTTATCAAAAAGAACGTTTGTGAGAAACATGTAGATTTTTCACAGGGAAATAATTCAATAAACTATGAAAATCACTCTTAACCATTATTTCGGAAAAATGCATTTATCCAGAAAAAAAAACACACAAAAAAAAAACACATGAATTTTTAAATGATTTCAGTCGTCATATTGTTACTGTTATACGTTTACAATGAAAATGCTGAAAATCATGATTTTTTTTTTCATGACAAGCAATTTTTAACGAAATATTCGTAAAGAGTGACTTTAATTGTTTACAGAACATATGTGTTGTTCACAGCAATGCCCAGGAGTTCGCGAGTTCGATCCTGGACCGCAAGATGTCTAACTCATTAAATCTTGCTGGTATATATCTACCTTGGTGCTCAAGATCCAGGCCTGGTTAGTCCGGTGTCAAGATAATGTGACTGGTATTTGTTTGTTGGGTCTAACGTCCCACCGACAGTATTTCAGTCATTTGGAGACGATGTCTACTTGAGACAGATATAGTGCTGCCACACTGCAGTATCACGCCGTAGACATGTGGCATGATGCCACACCCAGTCACATTATCCTGACACCGTGCCAACCAGTTCTGAAATTACCCTTATATGCTGAGCGCCAAACAAGGGAGCTATAACAGTACCATTTTCGTGGGTCGTGGGTTCGGTCCCCGGTTGCGACATACCAAAGTCGTAAAAATTGGAACTGGTATATCTCCCTTGCTTAGCGCTCAGCATATTAAGGTAATTCCAGGACTGGTTGATCCGTTATCAGGATAATGTGACTGGGTTTGGTATCATGCCACATGTCTACGACGTGACTTCTCCAAATGACCGAAACATTAAACCCAACAAACAAACAAACAAATGAACTGAAGTGTATGTTTTTGTTATATTAAAGTAGTCAATCTGTCATTAATAAATTGTGATCATGGTCCATCAAGTGATTGTGGAATTTCATAGTAAATGCAATCCTTTATAGACTTAGAGCCTGTAAGTCCAGGTTAATGGATGTTTGCTGCACTGAAGTCTTTTTTAAGCATATGAAGGACCATGGTTATAATTTAAATACCTTAAATAGCACTGTTGCTCAAGATCCAGGATTGGTTGGCCCGGTGTCAAGATAATGTGACTGGGTTTGATATCATATCATTTGTCTATGGCGTGATGCACTGTACATAATTATATATATCTCATTGAATGATTGAACTTATGTCGATATGACGTCAAAAGGGAGCGACAAACTGAAGTGTGTATGCTTTTGTTTTTGTTATATTAATAATGTTCCCAGTTTTTCGTGGTCGTATAGACCAACGTTTATCCTCTATGGTGACACCAAAACAAACAAAAAATAAATTGAAAAAATGCATTTGATAATGTTGAACAGTAAAAATAGCTGGTAAGACATGCATTTAGTTGATACTACTAACTTATTTATCAGACAGAATTGCAAATTTCATATATACATGTATTCTTTTCTCAGAGATAAGACAGCATGCTCTATTGAAAAATTCAGCTTCATTAACTGTACTATAAGGAAAATTTAGATATATTGTAAAGTTATTTTGATGATTTTTTTTCTTTTGTAAATGACCAGATTTATTTTCCTTTTGTAAATGGCTAGATTTTTTCTTTTGGCCAAAGGCGGAAATTTTTCTTTAAATTTATCGTTATCTGATCCTTATATAAACAACTGAAGAAAATCTGTATTGCTATTCGGCAGCAAATAAATTCCATGTTTGCAATTGTTAAAATAATTTTTAAAATTCTATAGATGAATTTTGTAACCCAAAGAAAACACTCATTTTTGTTTTGTGTCAATTTTAAGTAATGTATTACTGGAAATACTTTAAAGCTTTGAAAAATGACGTGTTACTTTCCCAAGTTGGGAGAAAAGTACATGTATATGAAAGAGTCTTTTAAAGCAGCTCGCTCACAGATGGTCATTGACTAAAGATCTGATTTTAACTGTATGTGTGTGTATTGCGTATATCAATATCTATCGCTCGCTGCGTCACCCAATGTAACTACTGTAGACTGTAATGAAAATAAGATAATAATAATAATAATAAATAATAATAATAATAAAACGAGCGATTTCCCCATCACAGGCAAAAGCGTTGCGAACGGTATTGAAATAACATTCAGAATTATAAAACCAACATATATATTTAGATTTTTTTATTTCATTTGCCATCACTTGACTGATCACAATCACTCTTCTGCGCTAACTTTATTTCTACCGATCATCTGTGAACGAGCTGCTTTAAGACATTTCTACAGACAACAGAAGACCGAAACAAGCGTAGTGAGCCCATGCTTTTCTTTTCTGGAGAAATGTCTAAGTATATTCTATCCGACTTTGAAATCACATTAAATTTGTGGCAAAACTTGAATTTGTCAAAATGATCGATCTCTATTTTGTACATGGTAAAATAGAAAGGTGAAATGAATCTCTGATAAATGTTAACATTCATAGCTTCTGGTAGTTCACAAATTTAGAATGATTTCTAATATTTTAAATTTTAAGTAGTAAAGACAGATAGTATCATCAATGGCCAAAGAAATATTGGGGTATTATTGATATTTGTATATGTAATAAATTAAGAATAAGGCGATGGTCAGAAAAATGGACATACTAAATGCAAGTCAGCAATTTAAATATCCATTGTAAGAAAAATCATTTTAATGAAATATCGGGTGAACGCAGTTCAAAATAAACCTCTTCAATTTCAATTTAGAATATGTAAAATTCTTAAAGATCAAGTCAAAAATATTTTCGACCATTTTGATATGTCGCATATTTGTATTCACAAGATGTTTCTTAGGTCGAATTTGAACATATCAATGGCCGTTTATTTCGAAAACTATCGCCAGAGTTGGTATACAAATATCGGCAATACACAAAAACTAGATTCACATTGTATCTTGAAACATAATTTTGATGTTGAAAATCGTATTAATGGCATGAATTGAAGATAAATGTTTAAGTATTTCATCGACAATATTCAGAATTTCATCATATGATTAATCGACTGAAACGGGAAATACATTAATATTCCTAGAAATCAAATGTTATACATGTATAAAAGTTGTATAATGAATATTCACGGAAGTGATTATTCAATATTTTTATTATGTAATATTTTTGTCTATGGCCAATTATTTCAAAATTCAAAACTTAATGAGTCATTAAAAAAAGAAGAAAAAAAACACACCTCTGCAAACTTTATATTTATGCAGCTAACAAGAAATGTAAATACTTAATACATATGTGATATATGAGTAAAAATATTATTTACATGAACAACATAATCATAAAAATAATATCACGTTTTAAAAGATGTATGCTATCTGAATAATTATTATTTATTTATATGTGTGATTCGTCAGGGGAAAAGGGATGAGTTGGGTGTAAATTTAATAAAATGCGGTTGTTTTTTTTCTCATTTTCTTGAAATGTGTTATTTTCTGAACTTAATCTTATACTCGCTAGTCAAATACATGGAAATAATGAGTGAAAACAAAGGTTTAAAAACACCTAAACATTATGTTGGTTGAGTAAAATTCTGACGTCATCTTTACGTCGCCGTTTTCAAATCATCCTATAGTGTATGGATTTAAAATTTTAATTGAAATCAACTTTAGATTAAACATACTAATGGGAAGTAACCGTATAATGACATAGTCTTTGACATTTTATGCTAAATTTTACTATGGAAACATCTTTGAAATACACGAATGTACTTGAAATAGCAATGATGAATTGTACTTCATAAAACATGATACTATACATGTTTATGAAATAACTTAGTTGCTATTTATTTAAGTACTGCGAATATTGCTGACTATACTCGACTATTATAATATTGTATGAAATGGTATCCAAGAATTCATAAGTTGATACTGCGGTAGGATACGTTAGACCAGTATACAGATAATATAGTATGGCATCCAAAAACAGTTAATAAATGTACTTTTACTTATATTCTACGTGTTTACAGGTATACACAATGAGGTTCAAATATTCATAAATAACTTATAATATTGTTCTAATAAAAATAACTATGAACAGAGAAAACACCAAGTGTGTATACAAGTGTAGGTAAATACCATACATACGAGAATAACAGGGAACAATTTAAATATACACAAGGTGCCGCTCAGATAGAATTACCAGAAAACAAGTAAATATAGATGAATTTGAATGTTTACAAGTTTAAAAACTACCTTTTATTCTAACTAATGAAATACTGTGTTATATCAGTGAATTCCAATCCTAATTCCACACTGTCAGCGATATAGAACTGCCGGAACTACTTTTTTCTCAGGAATGGTATGTATATGGGTATATATATATCAGCAATCAGCATAAAATAACAACAAAAAAAAAGAAAAAAGATTTTTGTTTTGAGGAAATATGGGATAGATCTCATTTCGAGATGATACATTTGTTACATTTTCATTCATTTTATATTGCATAAAATGAACCGCGTTATCTTGATATGGAGAAAATATGATGCCAACGTGACAAAAGACCAATAAGGGCGGAGCTTGATGGGGCGACGAATGATTACGTCATGTTTAGTAAGCTAAAATATAAATGTACCAAGTAACATTGACCCTGAACCGTATGGAGGCTATTCGTTGCAAAAAAATCCAGCCTTGTAATCATGACAATTAATACTTCGGTTCAACTAAACAGAGTTGTAAAAGTATAAACGTTTATCCGAGAGGTACATATTGTGCTCGTATTGTGCGTTTTGATTATCTCGATTTTACTAGTAACGTTTTAACTTCTAGAATGACATGCAGCTAAGATAAAATGCAAATAATATTTATAATTTTTCAAACTCAAATTTACGAAATGTACAACGACATACACGACACGTTTTACGCCGTACATCACGACGTTCGAGAATGGAGCCGCATCAGATAACACTCTCAGGTTTACAACTGCATACTTGACTTTTACATTTCTACGCGATTAACATCTGTAGACGATTTTGCAACTTCCATACATGGCAGTATCACGGAAATAGGCGAAGATTTAAAGGCGGAGCCAAATTTCACGAGCGGAAAATAAAGAGAGGTAACTCTTACACCATGATAAATCGGTAAGTACAGAAAGATTTCGTATTTACCTGAGTCTGAAAATGATACTTTGTAGATACAATAATTTTATATGCATCAATTGTTAATCATTATACTTACATTTGGACTCATTTAATATATACATGGTAAAATGAAAACGAAAAAAAGATATGGTTGAAAAAATGTTATGTAGATCTATGAAAGGGAAGTTGCTATGTACAGACATTTAGGCTTCATAATTACTAATGTTAAAAGTGAATATTAAGAAATGAAAGCTTTACATTAGAACTGCATAGATTTTTTCCTCTTTTTTCTTATCCAGACATACCCTAGTATTAAGGTTATAAATTGGGAAAGGGCAGCAGAATTTGGCCTGTAAAAATTATTGTATAGATCTATCTGTAGCAAATCTTCCATCTGTTTTGACTTGAAAATTGGACAATAGTAAAGCAGCAACTTAACTGAACCTTAAATATCAATTTGACTTATTCCTTCTATAAATATATTTGTTTTGCATAAAAAATCTTGATTTATAGTCAAGCAGTATTTTTTACTGTCTGAAAAAAAAAAAAAAAAAAAAACACACATTAAGAGTTGGATTAAGACACAGACAGTTGATGGCATGTAACTTTTGTGTATTTTCTTAAAGAAATTAATCAATCTGCAGGTATGTATATGAACAAACACAGAGATTCAAAATAATATTGGAAGTCAGACACTTTTTTTTGCATTTAAAACATTAATATACTAGGTGACAAGCAAAGGATCAATCTTTATTAAAGCAGGGGATATCTTATATCTTTATAGAACATCTCGAGGCATCTCGAGAGGAATGTGGTATCCCACTGAGCCAGGCCCCCACCTGCTGTGACCAGGCCCTGCTAATTGCTGGTCATCACTGCAGGTAGTCTTTAGCCAATATAGTACTAATCTATCACAGTAAAACCTCTGATGGGTTAATGCAAAACTAAATTACCTGCTAGTATGGAAGTGAGACAGTAGGCTAGTTTTACACAAAGCCATAAACATTTTAATGAATGTTAGTGATAATGTGTGTTGTTTACTGTATGATCCCTTACATATTCTTTATTGCATTAATTACTAGGTGTCAATTTTGTAACTGTATGATTATGTATTTATTTCATAGTTAAATATTTGATTTAGAAAATACATGAAAGAGATACAAGTTTTAGTATTCAAAATGACTTAAAAATGAGTCTGAAGGACATTATTCTGACAATGAATGACTTTTTAAATTGCTTTTGTTAGAAACGTTTCGTTACATTTTATTCAACAGAATTCTCTTATTGAATAAACTGTATCCAGGCCACAGGTCCTCACAGTCTAGGGAAATGGCAGAATTACATGCACAGTTGTGGTTATTTACTATTGCTACTAGTGTAGACAAAGAATGAAAGTATTTAGTAATACATAATTTATTTCCAAACTTAATGTCGCTTTTTATTATAAATTTTACAAATCAAAATAAAATATAAATTAAAATATATATGAGAACTAAAAGAATGAAAGAAAGAAATAACAAAATGTATAAGAAATAACAAAATCAACCAACAAAGTAAGAAAGAAAACAAATAAAGATTTATATTTAATTAAGTAAAAAAGAATAAAAAAGAACTGATAGAATAATTTCTGGTATTTAGGATTGCATAATTGGAAAGTGGCATTGAGCGCGAATTCACAACACCAGTAATGGCAGTGGCTAGATATTAAAATTTGAAAAAAGCTCAATTGTTGTGAAGTGGGTTCTCATATCATGTGGCTTTGGTGGCTCGACTAAAAAAAACATCAAAGTTAAAATCCTGGCCTGAGATATAAAAATCTAAATATAAATTTACGCCATGCTGCGCTTATATTGCTGGCTTTACAATGTAGGTGGGGTACGTTTCAAAAACTAATCTTTTTATATCTTCTGATGTTGATTCATTACCTGCATACAATGGCACTCGTGGAACTGAAACACATGATGCTTAGTAAATAATTGTGATACTGTTTAATTCTCATAATGCATTTACCTTGAATGTGTAGACCTACACGCTGCAACACTTCTCTTATTCGTACATGGGAGATAACTGCGTGGAGATTTGGCAGTCGTTGTCGGAAAATACCGAAAGTGAGCGGACAATTACGTTTATTTACGATGATGTAGTGGGCGGGGAAATGGGCGGAGCTTATTTATCAACATTGCAAACGTGTAAACCTGGATTAAGCTGAGCCGAATCATGATGGTCGGAAAATGTAAAGTTGCGAGCGTTAAAGTAAAAAGGCGTTTTGTAATTTATCAAAATGCATTTTGTTGAAATACGTATTTACAATGTTGCATCGGCAAATTCAGTCCAAGAATGTATCTCTGGAGTTTAAATACTAAGAAATTCAAATGAATTGTGTATTTTGTCGGAAAATAAACTGTTCAACTCAGATCAACAAGGCTGGATTTTTGGCAACGAAAAGCCTCCTTAGAACCGCACTTAAAACAGCGCATGTGCTGTCAGTCAGCCTGGAGGCGGTTCCAGAAGTCGTGGTAAAAGGTAAAGCTGTATGGTGTACGTGACAAACTGTATCTATGTTATCGTTTATATTTTAAATTTTGTGGATTTATCGCAGCGCTCCATAAAATTTAAAATCTAAACGAAATGGAACTGTTATAGCTCCATTGCTTGGCGCTCAGCATATAAGGTAGTTGCAGAACTGGTTGGCCCTGTGTCAGGATAATGTGACTGGGTGTGGAATCATGCCACATGTCTACGGCGTGATACTGCAGTGTGGCAGCACTATATCTGTTTTAAGTAGACATCGTCTCCAAATGACTGAAATACTGTCGGTGGGACGTTAAACCCAACAACTAATACGTACATATGCTTCTATATAAGATTTCATTTCGCCGCTGTATACATGCATATGTATATATACTTGCTTTAACTGGTTTCTGCTGTTTAATGTAGTAAATTAAATATTATGTTATTGTTAGGAAATTCACTTCTTGAAATAGCTAACAAACAATATATTAATATATATAAATTATAAGCCCTTATTTATTTATTTATTTATTGCTGAACATACTCCAAATGTTGTTATTATACAAGCAGTATTTTAATTCATATTCTTAAACTCTTACCAAGCATCACATCTGCCTACAGAGACAACGGTCGAGTACTGGCTGTAACGTTTATTCTTTAATTACTTAATGGCAAGTGCCCGACTGATGAACCCTGCCGGGCCGGACAATGACGATACCATTATAATGGGCTTGGCCTCATCATCTCCGTACTATTAAGCCATGCAATTATGGACGGTTATCTATGAGGGTCGTTCATTTTTTTTTTTTTTTTTAAGATTGTGTTTGATTATATCCATGCTCTATGATAAGCATTAGTTATTCCATCAATGCATGATCCAAGCTAGTTCATCTCCTTTATCGAGTTCGGGTTATTTGTGGGCTGATTATTCTGGCATCAGTTCCAACAGATTCATTTAATTAGCGCAGTGTGTTACTACTTATGGAACATTTTCATTATTCTGATTTTTCCTTATAGAATATCCTGGTATTTCCTTTTTGTCTTTTTCAACATAGCCTTTAAATAAAAAGGAATCAAAAAGTCTGTCTTAGCGGGAAACCAATAAGCATAGAAAAATTGGATCAACCCTCTCTCTTTGGGAGTATATGATACTGACTTTGATGTCCTAAAAATATAGAAACAAGATAATTGAATGATACAGCCAGTTATCTGAAACACGATGCTTAAGGTCTGTGAAAATAATGGGAGCGATCTCTCCGGGTGACAACGGGGATCGACGGTCGTCCCACGGATATAAACATTGGGAAATCAATTGTGTCCGCATGACTCATTTGATATGGCGTTTGGACAATACGCAAATGTAAATATATATCGGACGAAATGAAATTAATCTTTTCTACTCCCATTCCTTTCGAGAATTTACTTCAACTATACGTCCATGAATAAATTCAGGCGTGTTCGTATCTTTATATATGACCTGTCCGTCCGTCCATTTGTCTATCTATTTGAAATAGATAAACAAGTCCCACTCATAATTACTCTCTCTTTCTGTTTGCTTAAATCAATATCAGCCGGGTCTTTTTTTTTAAACATTGATATACATATATTTAAAACAAATATTTAATCACGGATTTGAAAGCCGGCCTATAGCAAACGTTGTAATTAATTATGCGCTGTTTTGTACAAGTCACCGCGACGGAATGCCATTCGTTGCCATGGAATCAAACTATCCTTCATTAAATCGTCCTTAATTATGAAAACAAAGGTATAAAAAAGTTTCAGGCGTGATGGGTAATGCAACATACGAGCATATAACAAGATTCATCAGTTATAACGATCCCCACGTTGTCTTATTTTTAATAGTGGCCCCCAGTCAGTATGACCGATAATTGTACCGACAAAACATATTGGAATGATACATACGCCTCAACAGAAAACGCTTTGTTTGAGTTAATAGATAGCTTGTGTTTTTTATTTTTTGTTTTCTTAAAGCAGTTCGTTCACAGATGACTGTTAGAAATCAAAACATTATTTTTCTACCCTCCCTCGTTCATGTCGGTGAAGTCTTTGTTTTCTAACAAATTAACTCGACACCTGTAGGTCACATTGCACGGGAAAACACTTTTTTTCGTAAACGCCCATTGGTTGAATATAGAATACGGTATCCTCGAAGCATGTGCTTGCGGTATCACGTGAAATGTTCCATAAGGCTGCATCTTCATCAGTTCCGGGTTGCGAGTTCGTAAGTTGAAGTGAGGAACGCACATGCAAAGACTTAAAGCCCCAGTGCGTTTTAAGTGGGAAAAATATATTTTTCAAAAATTATAATCAGCAAAGCCTCAAATGATGTTTGATTAACCTCTTAATGTTTAATTAAGCCCGCATAATGAAATATTCGCCCGGAAGTCTTAGTTGTTCAGACAGGGCAAAATAGTGAGAAAGATGGGCGGAGCTTGTTCTGAAACACACTGTTCAGTAAAACCACGGATGTTTCGGTGTACATGGGGTGTTTCAGAAGTTCATGGACTTTTTTCTATAGACGGAATAAATATTCATACACGGTAGTAGAGGAGATAGGAAGAAAATCCATGAACTTCTGAAAAATCCCTTGTATGTTAATTTTATGCTGTCATTGTTCTGAGCTATATATAGAACGAGACAGCCACAATTTGCATTTTTTCTAATAGAATCTTTCCTGTAAATGTATCTCAAGGTCTTTCAGTGATGAAATAAAAACTGCATTATATATGTTGTAAGTGCATTCGGATTTAGATCTAACATCTATAAGATACTGGGACTTTAATGTGATCAGTCTTGTGACGTCACATGGAAATATAATTCCTATATATATATATGGGCCCAAAAACGTACTTTGACGGAAAAAACACCCACGTTGTAAGTTGCACTGAGCAACCATGCGTCTGTAGATGCGTATTGATAGACGTTATACACACAGATAGTTTAAAATCAAATTCTCAGTTAATGACTATCTGTGAACGAGCTGCTTTAAGGTTAGAAATAATCATATAGACAGTTGGTGAAGATATCTTAAAAACAGCACATAACTTTTGAGGATCGAGGGAAATAAACGCTACAGACGCTAAAGATTACAACAAAATCCCTATTTTGAATGAAAATACAAAGAAATTGTAAGTGGCAATGGTGTGTTAACTATGTCGCTAAGGGAAAACACCTTATACATATATGTATACCAGTAACTTGTAAATATTCACCTATATCGACAGATACAATATACATTCGTGCTATTGCTAATAATGGTTAAATATACATGTAAGCCCGAGAGGAATATACACGCGTGTGATAGCAAATTTTACATATACATGTATAAGTCTGAGAGCAAGAGCAATTTATACACATTTACTTGTAATTTGTAAAGTTGTAGATGCTATTTCTAAATAAACAATTAATACTGAGAGTAAAACACCAATGTTATTGTAATGTTGTAGTAATTTTTAAATATATGTGTAAGCATGGAAGCGGTTTGTAAATATGCTCACAGTGTTTCTTACTTAACAATCCAATGAAATGCTTGTATTCGTTCATGTAAACAAATATATAATTATAGCATAAAATGAACCGCGAAGTCTTGATATGAACGAAATATGAGTGTGTATGGTGCCTTTGTGTGACCAAAGCGGATTAAGGGCGGAGCTAGTTGCGGCGGCGACTGCTTTACGCCATCATTTGCTAGCTCAAAATATGAATGCATACCCAGTGACGCTGACTCTCAACCGTACTTCAGAAAAAAATCACGTGAAACTGTCAATCAAAGGGGAGGCAGGTCACTAATGCAAGGCCAAAGGTAAAGTTTATGGCGTACATGACAAACTGCAAATATATTATCGTTCACATGTAAATATTAAATTAATTCATCGCAGTGCTCTGCTTCGCATCGCTTGCGATAACTGCCATAAAATCTAAAATGTAAACGATAACCAATACATACGGAAGCACAGAGGGGACATAGTGTGTTTTTATTATTATGTCGTGGCCACGAGATATAATTAAGAAGAAGAAGAAAGAAAGAAAAAAAACTTGTCTAATTCGTGGCCACGAGTTAGTAACTAAGAAAAAATCTAGAATTTTCCATGAAAAAAATCGCTATCTCGCGGCCACGAGATAATCTAACGATTTGATTGGTCAGTTAACTCGTGGCCACGAGTTAGCTATCTCGTTGCTACTTTAATTCACCTAGGTTTATTTCGGAGTGAAATGGTCCATAAATTCGAAAACACACTCGTATTGAAGACGGTTTATTATACTCGTACGCGTACGTATATTTGATGGGACTATATACGCAAAACTAATCACGCATTACTGTATTTTGTAAATCGTGACGTCTTGCTGGATTATATTTTTTCTGCATACTGATAAAAAAGAAAAAAATAATAATATTATTGATATAAAAGTAAAAAAACTGCTGCTTCACTCGCCGGTTTTCTAAAGAATATGAATCATTTTTGTAGGATGGAAGTAAAAAGGAAGGTTTTGTACTAACGACACCCCACCCATACATCTATATCATCTTCTCTTCCCTCCAACCAGTCCCGAACTGCCCTTACCGTGAGTACAAGCGCAGAGTAAGAGAACATTAACCCTACCGTTTTATCACTTCTGCTATGTTTTTCGACCGATGATCGAACCCACGACCGGCGGATCCTCAAACCAAACACCTATTGAAGAAAGATAGGAAACTCCTGTAGCAGACAGAGGAAAATATTATTTTGTCACGCAAAAGGTCACTGAATTTTGCAAACTGTTTTAAATACTGTATATGGAAAAATCACAGAGAAAAAAACGACTTTTTTATTCTATTTTTTTTATATAAAAGTACCATTTTTCTAGTGCAAGAAAATATTTTCTGTTTAATTTATATTCAACATTCATTAAAGATTTGATTTAAATTTTACCAGTGTAGCAGAAAAAAAAATCTTTTTTAAAAGTTAGGTATCATTTTGAAGGTAATGTATTGTTCTATTGCAAGATATGAATTACTTTCAAACATCTCTTATAGAATAGCAGAAATTTGCAAAAGTGATTTTGCGAGATCTGAACAATCTGCCACGTAATTTTGATTACTTGCCAAATTATGTTAGTATAGATCTTTGTTCAAACCACTCTGCTACAGAGATCACTGTTTTCAGTTACTACTAAAGGTTTTCCGACGCTAATAAAGCTATCAATTCCGCGACAAATATGTAAGTATTACTTGACAATATTAGCTTTAAGGTGTCAAACTATGTAAACTCACTGGACATTGACAAGATGTATAGTGACTGACGTTCTTCTGATTACATGTACTTTGTTTTCATGAGTTTTCTCTTCTGAAAACTATGAATTATCTCCCCTGCAAAAATTAAATAAATTTTCAACGGTGTTTGGATTTATTTATAATATTTGAAACAAAATGATATACTGTAGCATTTTAACATGCATTTTTCTCAAGATTCTCGGTGAAATATTTTTTAGAGGTCTTTGAAACGACAAAGAGTCATAGAAATATGACCAAAATGACCAGAAATGAACTATGGCTATTCGAGCGGGAGGACCGTATCACGATTTGTATATTTTGTACGATATAACATGATTCTTGCTACAAGCATTCATATATCACATATATTGTTTGTGGAAGCAACTACATGTCAAATCTTTCTTCCTGAGCGTCAAATCACAGATCTGCAACCGAATAAAATAACATTTCAGTATAGATTTTAGTTTCTCTTTACTATTCAAGCCTATCATCATTTCAATGTAGAAACTATAATTGTATTATATTCTGACATTTCTTTCGACTAATAGTTCCTATTATTTTACATACGTGTCTTATACCGTTACTTGCTATATCATTAACTCTAGACTTAATACCAAACCTTGTTTTCTTATGTCTTAAATAACATTAATAGTGATGGTATGTGCGCGGAGGAATGCTTTATGGTCGTATGGACGACCTGTTGTTCATTTTAACCTTTCCCTCAAATAGACTCATTTTGACGCCCTCAATAGGTATCACATAAAGCCTGTTCTGCAGAAAACCACAATTAAACCTTACCAAATTTAATTATAAAGTCCTCATTTCCAGACCACTGAGGAGCAGCGAACAGCATAAAACCTGATCAGCCTGCGAGTAACTCGCAGGCTGATCTGGTTTTATGCTGTTCGCATAGGTCTTTTCATGGTTTCCTCTATGAGGCAAAGGGTTAAGTGTGTTGTAATTACTTCTTTATTTATATGCAGTTACAATAGTTTCGCACCATTAATCATGTCGGTATGGTTCTAACAAAGCAGAGGTGCTGTTTCAAAACAGGATAAAACTCGGCGAACACAAGTAACGTAAATTAATAATTATGTTGGTGAGTTCAAACTGGGAACAACTGTCACATATCTTCAGCCTTGTTAGATTAAGAAATCACTATGGCAACACGTCTCATACTAATATCATATCTTATCTTGTTTTTTGTAGCCCCGGGTTGAAATAATTGCATATTTAAGATTTACTGATTTGAAGAAAATACAAAATGGACAATATTTTGTCCCTATGATGCTTATCATACCTGTATACTTCATTTTGAAAAGGAATCGTTTATTTATTTAGGTGGCATAATGGGGACATGAAAGATATTCCTTTATATCGCGTGCGCAAGCGAATAACCGCGATAACCACTGCATTCGCACACAGTAGCTATCGCGTGCGAATGCGCTAGCCGTCGCGGTTGCATTGAATTACTATTGCGGTCTTTACGCAGTATTTATCGCATTCGCTTACGATATATATATATATATATATATATATATATATATATATATATATATAGAGAGAGAGAGAGAGAGAGAGAGAGAGAGAGAGAGAGAGTTTGCCCGCAATTTCTATCCAATCAGTGAGTCCGAAATTTCAAATTCTTGGTCGATTTAATTTGTTATGAGTTCAGGCGGAGCCCGAGTAACTATGTCGTGTAGTTAAAACCAACTATGAACTAAGCTATTTAGCACATGACATTTTCCTTCGTCTAGCGACAAAACGTCTCAAAGGTGTGAGTTATGTGGTTGCATAGTCCACACTTATTGATTTTTACAAAAGTGTTGGACTACGCGTTATAGTCTGCTGTGACTATGAACAAATACTAGCACTTGATTGGACGAGAGGAAAATGCCATGTGCTAATAAGAGAGAATAAGAGAGAATTTAACAGTTAAAGAGCCGTCACTCGCTACGCTCGTTTTGGCTTCTTAACTGTTGAATTCGCTCTTAATAAACACTAACTATATTAAATATTCCGTATTTCGTTAAATTGGTTAAAACAGGAAATCTCAGAGCAGCTGTTAATGCATTACATGATCAAGCATCTAGAGCGATGAATAACCTTTTATCTTTATTTAAAAAAGTTTCACTTGATATAACTACTAAATTATCTTTATTTGATAAATTCATCACTCCGATTTTACTCTATTGCTCAGAACTATGGGGAATATACAACTTTGATGAAGTTAATAAATTACATATAAAATTTTGTAAAATGATACTAGGGGTAAACAAATCTACAATGAACCAAGCAGTCTTAGGCGAGTTAGGTAGATTACCGTTATCAATTATCGCTATACAAAGATCTTTCAGATATTGGCTGAAAATACGCTCAAGTAATATTCAAACATTGAAAGAAGTTTTTTATTCACAAATGGATTATAGCGAATCGCGACCGTATACATCGTGGGCCAGTTTGATTAAGAAACAGTTAGATAATTTGGGACTTTCTCACTTGTGGCGTAACGATAATACTGATCTATCTTTTTATCCAATAATTAGAGAACGTTTAACCGACCAATATAAACAAAAATGGAAAAGTGATATTAATAACTCAAACAGACTTAAGTATTATAGTAAATTTAAGGAATATTTTGGAATGGAATCTTATCTTAAAAATATACAAAACGACTCCATGAGAAAACATTTAACTAGGTTTAGACTAAGCTCGCATAATTTGGCGATTGAAACAGGTAACCATAATAATATCAATTTAGAAAATAGACTATGTATACATTGTAATCAAAACCAAATAGAATCGGAGTTTCAAATGATGTTTATTTGTCCGAAATACAGAGCTATTAGAAATACATATATCTCGAAATTTTCTAATTTCCCAACAGTAAATAAATTTATATATTTAATGTCAAATAATTCTGTAAATATCCAGCTTAAAGTAGCAAAATTTTTGAAATATGCTTTTATTGAAAGAGAACAAAACAGTTAGGTTTATTTATTTATTTTCGGTTTCTTCTCGTATTCATGTGAACTATTTATTATTCTTATCATGCTGAAATTTATTTAGTGATTTATTTTTAATTTCCTATGTATTGATATGTGATATTGCCATGTTTGATGCATGCATTTTCTTTATGATTTTTGTATATGGCCAAATTTTCTCACAGCATACTCGTAGTCCCTAGTTTTGTCTAAAAGTTGTCAATAGCAGACAAAGCTAGTCTCATTAAGGGGACACCTGTTTTCGGACAGCATTTTTACCAGTTTTCAGTCCTTTCATCCAGTCTATCTGAGAAACAAGATTATAAAATGAAAGGTTATACTTAAGAGTATAAGAGTTATACGTGTTACAGTTTGTCCGACTTGATCGTCCAATGAAATGCTTGTATTTCGTTCAAATTCGAAAAATATATTGCACTAAAATGAACTGTGATATCATGATATGAAGAAAAAACGGTGCAACCGTGACCAAAGACCAATATGGGCGAAATTTGATGCAGCGGCAAATAATTAGTATTGATTACGTCATATTTTGTTAGCTAAAATATAAATGTAGCTAGTAGCATCGACTCTGAATTATACTTAAAGCATCGCACGTGCTGTCAGTCAAAGCGGTTCCATAATTCGAGGTCAAAGGCAAAGTTGTATGGCGTACGTGGCAAACTGTAAATGTTATCGTTTATATTTTAAATTTTATGGAAATTATCGTAAGCGACGTGAAGCGGAGCGCTGCGATAAATCCATAACATTCAAAATATAATCGATAACTAATACTTTATGTATGACGTTATTCTAAGCTATTCAAGAAATCATATTTTGAATCGATTCAATTTGAATGGTAGATCATAGTGCAAGCGAAGCCCTACACATAGGTTCCCAAAGATTATTTTGTCAGATGTACAGTTTTCCTAACATTCGGGACAAACTTCCGAGTTCGTTTTATTTTGTTTTTAAACACGTAAAGAACATTGTTAATAATGTTTTTAAATCTATAGTAATATGTGAAAGGCACTTCAGACTATGTCTACAGCAGATCAATACACGTGGCTGTCGACTTGCGTCATCCCACGAGCAACCTCGCAACCAATCGGATAGCTCCGCTCATCTCCGTCACACCAATGTGACAAGTCCATATATATGTATTGGAGACAATCAAATGTGAACAATACCTTTTACTCAAGTTTATATAGGACATAGTCTTGGAGGTTTGTTTTATTTTCTACTTCCTATAATATACTTTATTCATTTTTGTGACAAGTGGTTTAACATTATTTTTTATATTATTTTGTTTTCCATTTCACGGTTTAATGGCGTGCTTTTGGGATATTTGCATTTATTAATTACTTTAAATGCTTTATCAATAGATTTAATATTGATATATGTATAAAAGTATTCCACTTGATTTAATACATAACGTGATCACTTTTCCATCAAGGTGTCCGACCGGTAATGTAGCTATTTTTTAATCAAATGTTGTTTCTTGCATTTGCGATTTTATAAATAAAAATGAAGAAAAAACAGAAAATTGATTTAACTAAATAAACATTATCAATCGTATACTGTGTAACACCATTAATTGATTAATCGCAGGTAAAACCTGAAATATAAATTTTAATGATTTATTTATTTTTTTTTTTATTTTTTTTTTTAGCAAAGTACATTTTTTATCAATGTTTCCGTTGTTTTAAAGCAAATCTTGACTATATTTACTATTGCCTATATGTAAAAACTCATGTTAGAAATCGTCATTGATTCATGTTTATTTATTTATTCATTTATTTATTTAGGAGATATGGTAATGTATGTAGGTGATATTTCTTGGTTTCCTTAAACGAGTTTAAATCTAAGTCGTGAGAATGTTGTCCTTTACAGAGCCTATAAAGTTCTTAATTGCACAATGGAACGTCAGGAAAGGTGATCCGTTTTATTGCATTTTAAAACTAACCATGTTTTGTGAAGTGAAAAAGGATATTACTGTATAATATAAATATAGAATAATATAAAAAGAACATTTGTTTGTTTTGAGTGAATATGGGATATCTCATCTGGAAGTGATACATTTCTCGATGAGATATATTCAATATCTACTCAAAACAAACAAATATCCTCTAGGTTTCAAAATCTGTCGTCTTAAATTAACAATATCTGTTAATTCGGCCAAAGTTTGTTCTCTCTTCATTCTTTACGTATGTTTATTATGATTATTATTTTATTGTCATCGATCTGTCATCATCATCAAATACGTTTGGAGTGCATGGATACCGTAGTAGTAACGCGCCTCGTTTCTCACCAATGCGTCCCGGGTCGATTCCTGGTCACGTACTTGAGAGGGTATAATGGTTGCCCGTTCAGTCACGTGGGGTTTCTCCGGGCTCTCCGGTTTTCTCCCACAATTTTGACCACATACGCCGCCACCAGAGCCATCGGGAGTGATTAATATAAGTTGTGATAACTTGTTTCGCAATCGATGTATCATAAATAAAACATTTAAACTTTTAAACACGTCCATTTTGAAACAAGAGTATACTAGGTTCAAAAAAAATCCCAGCTTTTTATTTTTTTTATTATATTTATTTTAATTTTTTTTTTTTTTACAATGCATGCCTTAATATAAATGTGATATAAGCAACAATTAATATACCATGTATAATAATTTTCCTCCTGAAAGATATAAGTTAAAAGAATCTTCCAAGGAAAAGTAAGAATAGTGGTACGGATTCTGCCGATAATTTAACGAAATTACAACCATTATTTCTTATATGCACTAAGTATAGTTGACAAAATTTGGGAGTGTAAAATACTGTTTCCGTGAGGAAAATGGTGAAAACAATGTGATCTTACATTTCGTATACTTTATTTACTGCAGATAACGGATATGAAGCTCCTGGGACCCGCCTGTGTGCTAGTCTTTCTCTGGAATGTATCTGCATCCACGGAGGGTGAGCTCACCACTTCATCAATCGTAGCGAAAATTTTGATATTCATTAAATTCAATGAATTCGAGAGGTCTTGGGTTAGATACCCTGCCTCGACATACCTAAATTGCAAAGAAGTACTTGTAAAACTTCCTTGCGTTCTACTCAGTTAAAGGGTAGTTCCAGGACTAGTTGGCCTGGTGTCAGGATAATGTGACTGGTGTGTGGTATCATGTCACATGTCTACGGTGTGATTCTGCAGTGTAGCAGCACTATATCTGTCTCAAGTAGACATAGTCTTCAAATGTCTGATTATTCGTGGAAAAAGCCATGCATGAAACATCTTAAAATTACGAGTAGTCCCCCACTAAAATGAATGATTCAACAGTAATTATAGCAGTAGTGGTAGTTGTAATAGATTCATATTTTGATTATTGCATACCATTGAAATATATACATTTTATATACATATACAGCATCATAGTTTGATTAAAATCTATTTTTGAATCACGCATTATGGAATTAGTTGAGCAGTGAATTTTAAAGAAGATGATTACAAGATTAATATCATAAAAAACTATAATTGAAAAAGAAAAGTTGGATTTTTATTTGATAAATGTGCTTAAATTATCTTATTATCTTAGTATAGGAAAAAGTCTGTTAAGATATTTTTAGAGACAAAAGAAAGCCGCCACAAGTGTAACTTTTCTCTAGAGATGGCTGGATAAATTCAGTCCGGCTTAGAAGTCACCTAAATTTATGTAAGACACTTCATTTTTCCAACACATCGATCTAACTTGCACATGGTAAAAATGAAAATAAAATGTTGTTCTATTGAAATGAATCGCTGATAACTTTGAATTTTCAGAGCTTCTGATAAGTCACAAATTTGGGTTGACTTTACATGATAATAATTGCATTAATTTCATATTAAACTGAATGTATATATATCTTTTTGTTTATCATATACAATATTTGACTTTTGACACCGATATTATATACGTATTGTACATCATTTTATTTCAGAGTCCGTTTCTTCTCCAGCTGCGAGCAAACAGCTGATACATGAATTCAAACGGCATGCTCACAAAATACCCAGATTTCGATATACCCGAATATATCCAAGAAGAAAAATGGGCTGGTTCCGATTTTTACACATTGGTCTTGGAAAAAGAAACAACGTGCACGATACACAGTCAACCGGAGACCCCATAAGCGGGTATTTCATGATACACCCAGACGACTCCATTCAGTTGTTATCACAGTCAAAGCAAACAAATGCAAATGTTTATTCTGGCACTGTTGGCAATCATAACCTAGAAGCTTCGATCTCTCCCCCGAGTTATCGCTACTCGCTCGACAGTGAACTGGCGCGGGAAGATGGAAATGTAGATATCTCCGATGGAAACTCAAGAATTCAAGTGGAAGAACAAAGTTCATTACCTAGGGCCGGTGATTGGTCCATCGCTGATTTAGAAAATATATTCGCCCAGGAGGACCAACAGGGCTCAAGTGACGGCCGACAATTGGATATGGGTACAGGTTTTGAGAACGATAATAAAGCAAACCCTTCAGCAGTGAATACTGACGTACAAAGTCAGACAATTCCGTTTTCTCGTGGTTATCGAAATGGCATTATCAAACTTCTCGATTTGCTGAACTTGAAAAAACATGGTGTCTATCATTAACTCTATAAGATTATTTATCATTATGCTGATTAATCCCAACTTACATAAACAACAACAACAACAACAACACCACCAAGATAAACGTTCCTTTATTTACACAACTGTGATGTGGACCTTCTCAGGATCTCGACGTTGGGCTCGCATGATTCGCTTTTGGTTTAAACACAGTGGCCATCAGCACCATGTTCATTGTCGGAACCCACGTTGGCTCAACACGCTTTGCTTTTTCATCTAATGTGGGTTATTTGATTAGCACAATTTCGAACTCATGATTTATCCACCAAGTATTTCATTTGATCCGTAGCGGAGACAGCACGGATCATTTGACCAATGAAACGGCGCGTAACATGTAGTTGTTCAGATTTTGAAAGGCAGCTTTTGTGACTTCAATGAAGAGTATTCAGAATACTACGCTCGGTTTCATTGGTCAGCAAGTAGCTGATTAATAGTCATGAAAACAATTTTTTGCCAGTTGAAAATCCCACGGTATTCACGGTAGTGATAAGCGAATATATACCGTCGGCTCCGACGATGCACCATATATGACTAATGTTTAACAAAAGCAGTATACCGGTACTCCTATCCAAATCCTGTTTATTATTAAATAACCCTTGGCTTTTGGGTTTATTTGAAATGCGTTGTATCTTTGTTGATCATTTTACTATTATGTGATGTGCACTTACTTGAAAAAAATGCATCGTTCCTCAAACGGTAGGCTGCAATGAGTTTGAACAGAACATCGTCCATTGAAAGCCAGAAGGGCTATCAGCATACATGTATTTGAAAAGAAAACTGATAAGCCCTTCTGACTTTCAGGATACTCAGGAATACTACAAATATACAAAATTAAATGGTATCTTTGTGCTTATATATCATCATCTTTGCATCAATTTATGTTACTTTCGTACTCCAGATTTTGTATCGCACATTATTCAGCTTAATAATTTACCGCTTTAACATGTAGCTTACAATGTTATACATTTACAGGAATTACCATTTAAGCATCCTTCCTCGCCAATGTAAATTTATATCAAAACTTTCTAACTCAAAGTGGTTTTAACAAATAAAATCCGCCCTATTTAATAATGGTGTACAATATTATATGTATATTTGTAAATGTAAACATGATGTCTGCTAAATAAATAGTTATTTGTTGGGATTAATATTCGTGGATAAAGCCGTCCACGAATATTAAGTTATCGCACGATTATATCGAAAGCTAAAATATATTGACATATCTTTGTCCCTGGAAATGATAACAGAGTTTACTTTTGTTAATGGTCATTCTATTGATCCTGGTTGTGACTCCTAATCAGAGAGCATATTGGACGTTACACTTACGAAATCCTCTGCCGTACTAACAATACATAAATATGAAATCCCAAAATAAAGAAGAAAATCCCGTTTCTATGACAACTATTGAATATAAAGGAGCCGGTTACTTCAGGAACTAGTCAAGAAATACATTTACGACTGTAAATTATAGCACGATTATATCGGAAGCCATCATATATCGATATATCTTTGTCCCTGGAAATGATAACCACTTTTAAACAAGACAATTATGCCTATATTTAGCACAAATTATTATGAAGAATGTGTCATCCGTGAGGCACTGAGCTGGAACTATCTTCATCCACGTCCTTTGGCTCTGAGCAGCAATCAATTGACCCTCCCGTGTCGTTTACATGGTCATGAACTGTCTCATGCGCATAATTTGGATGGATAGTCTTTAAGTAATCGCTATCCTCCACCTCTCTCTCTCTCTCTCTCTCTCTCTCTGTATAGGTTGAGGTCAAAGTTGTTCCTGATGGTACCATCGATGCTGATTTTTTAAGACATAAGACCTCATTTTTAAAACATTTTTGGAAATGCCGCGCAGATGAAAAAAGAAAGTGTGTGTGTGTGTGTGTGTGTGTGTGTGCTTGAATAAGTTTAAAGCAGCTCGTTCATAGATGTTCCATGACTAAGAATTTGGTTTTAAAGTAACTGTGTGTATTACGCCTATCAATGCCCATCTATAGATGCATGGTCACGCAATGCAACCATCTGTGATCGAAAAAGAAATTGGCGGTTTCCCCCATCACAGGCAATACCATCACAGACGGTATTGAAACTATATTTAGGCTGATGAAATTTATATTTAGATTCATTCACTTTTCCCGCATGCGCTTACTTCATAGGATAAACTTACGAAATCGCTACCCTGAAATGGTGAAGATTCCATGAAAACGTGTCCTTCGGGGAGAATAGTTTCTAAATTAAACCGATTTCTGTATAGTTGCGTTCACGAAACATTTTCCTGTGCATCCCAAGTTGATGTGTTAGGAAACAAATACTACACCAACATTAACGATGGGATACATCGCTATAAAGATAGTAATAGAAGACTCCGCGCGCGCGCGCGTGTGTGTGTGTGTGTGTGTGTGTGTGTGAAGGGGTGGGGGTTAAAGACCCCGCACCTCGATGTTTGGGTTACGTTTAAGTGTAAATATTAGGTATAGGGTTTGGTATTTACTTTTGTTTTGGGGTTGAACTAATCGTTCGTTTCAAAATCAGCACATCTCGGACAACACCTCATATTGAATATTTCCAAAATATGCGGAGAAAGGTTTGACGTAGCTAGAGCTGGGGGGGGGGATTCGATTCGCCCACGGCATGCCAATCTCGTTAAAATATTCCTAGCCTGGCGCTGAGCATATAAGGGTATTTCCAAGACTGGTTAGTCCGGTTCGGAATGATACGACGCGGGGTGTGATACCATACCAATTTTCTATAGTATTATATGAAACTCCGCTGCAGTAGTTACCTCCCCTTACAGTTGTCATTAAAGTAGCTTAGCGTGACGTAACCGGTGCGCGGAGTTTGGTATAACCAAGCCAATCTCCAAGCAGAGTTGTCGTTCGTTCCTAACAATGGGCTCAATGACAAGAATCTTGTCAAAACAGAAAACACTCATTAACGCGGATTTAAGTGTATTTTATGGATCAAAGGTATAGAAACATTGAATAGATACATTTTGTATCAATCATAAAACGTGTGTAAAATATTGCAGTTGTTATTATCGGATCTATTTTCTGTCTTATTTCGCCGATGGGAACAATCCGTAAACGCTCGTCTGCAAATGTAAATATTTACAGATTCAGCCGGATATCGTTATTTAAAGCCAGCTTTTTATTTTCATAATTTGTAATTTTAATGACCATTTCGATCAGGATCAGTGGTGCTATTTATATATATTTCACAGTTAAGGAGCCTATCTAGTCTCCTTCAAATTAAATATTTGAACAACGATCTGGATGACGTCTTATATTTGGAACTACTTTCTGAGTCCACCACAGAGGTGAATGTAATGTAAGCCGATGTGTAAGAGAGTGTAACCAAGCCTGAAATGTGCGAGCGTGTGTGTATGTGTGTGCTGGAGTTCGCTACTTATATTTCGTTTTTTTGGCGGCGGCTGTTGATCAAGATTTTTTACTGGATTTCGACCAATCAAAAATAATCAGAAATCTATTTCTAAGCGCACTTGCTTAAAGACAGTGTTCTCATTGGTTTATTTAATTTTCACAAATGTAACTGGATATGAAAACTGTGTGTAAAATCAGAGATACAGACCTTTTGCTTAGTAACGGTACCGGAGTTAAATACAATCAAACTGCACATCTCTGACTCAGCATGCTACCGAGTGTCCTTTTTACTTAATGATATTTTTTTAAGCAAAGATTTGACAAACACTCAGAAATTCATGAGATATTTATATCATATTGAACGTAGAGGGAAAATTAGCTGGACACATCCGATATATGATTTGATTTTGTTGTAATGATGCCTTTTTCGTAAAGGTAATGTCAGCTATTGATCCATGCAATTTTAATGCAAAAATCATACGCTTTTGATAAAATAAACAAAAGATAAAATAGAGTATAATCAAAATGTGAGTGTGGTGTGCGTGTGGGGAGGGGAGGGGGAGGAGGTATGGGCACAGACTTTGCACGCATACATCATTGTTAAGAGTAGTTTTCGTTGTTACTTTAATTTGCAGTCTAATATGTAGTTTAAATAAAAAATTTAAAATTTAAGGGGGTAAGTTTGGGGGTTGGTTAGGGGAGGGGGGGTAATGAATGACTACGTTGAGAATGCAAATGTAGATCATTGTTAATAGCAGCTTGCATTATCATTTATTTTGTAGTCTAAGATATTTAATTAAATGATAATGATAACAAACTCAAACCCTCGTGCAATTAACGAACGTCTTGTATGAATATAATGAGACTCCAAGACTTATGTAACTAAACGAATGACGAGATAAATTTTCTTTTCCAAAAATAATTCCAAATTAAGAGAGAGAAAATAAAGAGAAAAAACAACAACAACGAAACACAGTAGTGATTACTACGTTTTCCTATCTGTTTGCCGGTAATAACAACGTCTTTGTTGTTGTTATTGTTTATTACCAGTGTTTATTGGCAGCAGCGGTAACCATAATCTAATGTCTGTTGTTGTTGTTGTTGTTGTTGTTGTTGTTTCCTTGCTTTGCTTTTGCTGTTGCTTGCTTGGTTTTAGCGGTCCAAGGACAGTATTTTATGATTACTTGACGTCAACACGAGACGGATTTAGTGCAGCTAACAACGGAGTGATATCGAACTCAGTCACCTAATCCTGAAACTTGGTAAATTATCTCTGGACTACTCTAATACTCAAAGCGATGCACCACTTCTATTTTAATGATTTTGGTTTGTCGGGACGGAGGATTTTATTTAAGACGCCCTGGTTGGGCAGCGGACGATCAAAACATTCAGATCCTGAGACCGATTTAAGCTTTGAAAATGATCATCCATTGGGTCAATCATACACGCGCGCACACACACATGGTAATTTGCAGACCAGCCATTGTTTTGTTGCTGATGTGTTGGGGTTCACCGTCTCTAAAACAGAACGACGTTCAGCTTAGATCTTATTAAAGCCACAAAAGAGTATCGGACCGTATTTTCTTGAGATTGGTTCAGCTTATAACAGGTTAAAGAAGGCCCGAAGTACTCGGGTAGAATGACCGACCTACTCGTGCCTCAAGGTAGCATGAAGGTTTCAACACATGAAAAGTCCGAGTTACACGAATCAGAAGGGATGAGGAAATATGACACCAAGTCAACTACTTAACCATTCTGTTACAGAGGCCTCTTACACTATAATACTGTCTCTACTCAATATAACAGTATTATTGGTTTAAATTTTTTTATTATCAAATAGAAAATGAGATATATACGAAGAGACATGTCCAGACGATGTGCAATAAGAGTTTTGACAAGGTTTCCAAGGATACAAGTATAGGCTAAAACACCTGCGGGACACGATGAAATTCATCTTACGAACACCCCATGTAGCTTTATTTCATCGTGCCCGCAAATGTTATAATCGTATTTTTTTCTTTATTGTTACTTTCAATTTAATTGATTAGTTTAGAGTCTTCGGCAACACCGTGAAGAGGTATTTTCGAGTACCGTAATGGCTTCCATAAGGTGAGCATTTCTTCATAGGTTCAGAAAGCGTTGGAAAAAAAAAAGAAGAAAAAAAAACTATGGTGACATTTTCTCGCCACCACTTAACCACCTCGTTTTTATGAAAATTTGATCAAATTTTCACGAACAGTTTTGAGTTTTTCATGATTATTATATGGTATCATGAAAATTAGTAAAAAATTTCACGAATGCATAAAATTATCTTAACAGAAAACTTTTCACGTTACTGGCATTTCTCGCCACCACATAACTATTAGATTTCATGAATCTAAATAAAACTTTCTCGAAATATTGAGTTTTTCATGATATTTATCTAGTATCTTGACAAAAAAAATCACGATAACGTTTTCACGAAACCCTTGAGTAATGTTCCAAAGGTATCCAAAATGAAAATACCTTTTTCTTTATGATGTCCGAGCGGTTACAGTCGTGGACTACAAATCGCTCAGCCCCTCACCGCTGTGGGTTCGAATCCCGGTAGGGACTTCAGATTTTTCATGTGAGGAAGTCTTCCAGCTGGCTTGCGGTAGGTCGGTGGTTCTACCCGGGTACCTCTGTGTACTCGGGGTCTTCCTCCACCTGTAATTAGCTGGATGTCGCTATATGATTGAAATACTATCGCAGCGACGGTAAACCCCAATACAACAATACAACAACAATTATTGTCTTGATTGAAGTGAACCTTATGACTGCAAATGTAATTAACTACAAATTAATTACTAAAATCTGAATTATCTTAAACACCCGAAACTTACTAGTAGCAGATATCATATGATTAAAGTACATGTACTCTGCTCTTAATGCAATGACTTTTACACATCAAAAGTGGAAATTGGAATTTTTTAGATAACCCATTCATTATTAATTTGTAATTATTACCCATCATTTCATAGCAAATGTAAGTCATTACAGACTTTGAGCAAAAGTCAATGGATGCTTGCAAAGAAGTGTTTTAAGCACTGAAAGAACCATGGATGTAATTTAATGATATATGGATTTCCTTAATGATACGATAAGAATTGTGATATACGTGCATATATATAGTAGGAATGCAATCATTTATAAGAAATATTCTCGTTATCGCTGGAAATCCTAATGAATGCTTTAACCCTTTCCCTCATAGAGGAAACCATGAAAAGTTCTATGCGAACAGCATTAAACCAGATCAGCCTGCGAGTAACTCGCAGGCTGATCAGGTTTTATGCTGTTCGCTGCTCCTCAGTGGTCTGGAAATGAGGACTTTATAATTAAATTTGGTTAGGTTTAACTGTGGTTTTCTGCAGATCAGGCTTTATGTGGTACCTATGAGTGCGTCAAAATGAGTCTATATGAGGGAAAGGGTTAAGAAAGTATATATGGTGTCAGCAGGGATATTCTCAGCGACGTGAATCAATCACATGTACCAGAAATTCTACAGAAGATTGACTAGCGTGCCTGGTGTGATCCACGTTGCTGCACGATATTCCCGTGCACCCTTGTCACACCAGAGTCAGAATAAGGCGGAATGTTATCGGAATGAATTGTATCAATGTAAATTGCATTCTAAAAATTATGCCTCCATTCTGGGTACATTTCAAATATTTAAGCCCAATTTTTATGGCTGGACATATATGTGGTTTCGAACAGAATTTGTGTATAGTTTTCTTGAAGAACGTACTTGAAGCTACTCCTTGTCGATTAGAATTTGAGAATTATAAGCTTAACAAAATATAGAAGTGGGATAGGGAATGCATGGAACAAAGCGGCGTACTCCAATCGAATCGGCCAAATTATGCGACCACTAGTCTAGCAACGTACTTCCGGTAGCCTATAAACCAGTCCAGATTTCTCAGTGTTCAAAGCAGTTTCCCCAGAGCCTTTTCGCGGCATAATCTGATCTGTTTATCTTTGTGCGACCGACTGAGAAGGAACCAGTTTTTCTATTACGTCAGCGGTGCGGCAGTAAAAAGTTGCTTTCTTGCTCGATAGTATAATATCTCCGACCTGGACCGGCAATAATGAAGAAATTTATCATTTGAAGTCACCAATGGATACTTTGCCAACATATTACATACACATGGTATATAACATTAATCGAAAATTTATTTGTACTTATTTTTATAGTTATATCACAATATATCTCCCCTATGTTAAACAAAATTTTTATAGTATATATATATATATATATTAACAATTCATAACATTTACTATCATTTTGAATACAATATTTTCTTAGCCGTTTAGTTTTTAGACTACCATCATTATTTGATATATAGATTATTTTTAGTCCACCATCTTGAAATTGTTCTAAGATAGTGCTAATTTCTGATTTTCCGTCCCAAAGATACTAATATGGAAGAGTGTTCGAGGTTTTCATAATAAAGCATATGCCAGTATATTCAATATGTTGAATGTGAGCAGTAAACGGATGAAATAGATAAGTTTGTGTCGTAGACAAATGATTAAAATGTAAACATTGAGGAAGACTAAGATATTTATGACAGCGATTCCCTCATTTTTAACATTCTGTTATAAACAGATTAACTTTTTTTTTCTCTGCTAACGTTTAAAGCTTCTATTTTATTCAAATCACCATAAAAATATCTTTAAAAAAGATATTCGGCGTGACTCTACTGTCAAATGATAATACATGTTTATTATCTTTTTTATTACAGATATAAATCATTACATTAACATGAAAATGATACCTTATTCATCGAAATAAGTCAAGAAATAATAAAAGCTTTATGCAAGTTATATAGAAAAGTCACTGCATGAATAAAAAGAATATAAATTTTGTTGTTGCTGACACATCGGCTGAATTCCAGTGATAACTTTTAATCTTAAAACTAATAATTTTGAAAATAAATCAAACTGAACATAATTCCTTGCATTAGAGAAGTGATTGTTTATAATATGGCTACATTTTTCTGTGTGATTGTTCCACACTCACGATTTATACACCATGGAGCACTATACAAGGAAGAAAGTAATTGAAGCAATAGTCGTCATTACATCTGTTTTATTCTTTAATAACAACCGTGTTTAAAAAAGCTCATGTCAAGAGACAAAATGAATTTCACACTGTAGATCATCTATTTACCCTGTGGGTTGCTATAGCTACAACAGATGGTGTTGAACATCAGACCGAACACTGGCTTATGTCAACTTGCGTCAGGGTAGGCTCAACACATTTCGCCTTGGACAGCTCGCAACTGATTTAAACAAACATATCTATGTCAAACCAAGATTTAAGTACCTATTAAAACTATTTATCCCATTTCTATGTTTACATAAAATGAACAAAAATATATAAAAGTAAATAGAGAGAGAGAGAGAGAGGTGTACGGAGAAAAACAATTTGTTGTAATTTACGTATACATGTAAATGCATGTAAAATATATCAGTATGTGTCTTAATTATCGAACTAAATATATTTGCATTATTTTTCGGAATCTGTTCATATATTAAGGGAAAATTTTACTTCTCTTGAATAAAAAATCCTGTTCTACGAACTAACATAACATTCAAAGTTTAGGGTCCTATGAAAGTTTACCTTTCTTAATACCATGTTTACGTTCTTCAACCAGTATGTTTCTTAAAGCTACTCATTGTTAAACCGCGAAACTTCGTTAAAATTCGTATAAAAAGCCTGGTAAATTTTCAAGCAAAAACTGCTTTGCGCTTAGTAAGTTGGTCGATCACCAACGATCAACACGTAGAAGGAATACCGAGTTTTACTAATGAGTAAAGCACACGTACTCGTTTGGGTAAAGGACACCGTTGCTACCACAAAGCACCTGTAGAGGAGCGTTACACACTATGGAGTTCATGTTTTTACAGAATACCCCTTGGATAATGTTGTGGATTGGATCAACAGTGGTTATTCGGGTTGTAGTTGAATCGACAATATTATCTCCAGTCGGGTAGGACGTGATTGTCGTCGCTGTGGTGCCAGGTTCGGTCGTCTGAACGGCGGCCGCCGTTGTACTTTCCACACACTCGCCGTGGTTTTGTACTTCCACTTCATGGCCGGAATGCAAATACATGCAGGTAGCATGCGTGAAAAGACAACTGAAACAAACACAATCAGTTCCTACTTTATCATGGTCAGTCTCCACGTGGATATCTCACACAGATTCCTCTGCTGCAATGAATTGAAATAGCACAGTCTGTGTTATTTCTTGATTTCATTTTTGTTTTATTTTCACTACTTTTTATATTTTTATCATAAAATGGAAATATATTAGTCCAAATAACTTTAATTGACTTTCTTGGGTCAGATAACAAAAACAAACAGGAAATTGAAAGCGAAAGTAAAATGTCTTCAAGTGTTATACTTGACGCTGTTCAGAATTCTTCCAAAACTTACTGTGTTTAAATACCGGTCGATCACACCAAAAAACAGTTTGAGAGTACGGGTGTGCTCAGTGTTTCAAACGTCATGTGTAACAACTGTACATTAGTGGTAATGTACATCAGTGGTGAAAAGTAGTTAGAAGTGGTCAGAAGGAGTGAGGACTGTAAAGCAGTGGTCAGAGGGAGTGAGGACTACATCAGTGGTCAGAAGGAGTGAGGACTGTACATCAGTGGTCAGAGGGAGTGAGGACTGTACATCAGTGGTCAGAGGGAGTGAGGACTGTACATCAGTGGTCAGAAGGAGTGAGGACTGTACATCAGTGGTCAGAAGGAGTGAGGACTGTACATCAGTGGTCCGAAGAAGTGAGAATTGTAAATCAGTGGTCAGAAGAATTGGGAATTGTGTATATGTGGCTAGAAGTCTTAAGATGTGATCATAAGTGGGGGGGGGGGTGTTAATATTAAATATAGTTGTTGCTAGAATAAATAATCCAGAAGAAGTGAGGATTGTGGGCTGTACAGTCGTGACCAGAAGAAATGGAGGCTTTACAGTCGTGTGTAAAAGAAGTGGGGCAGTGCAGTCATGCAAATGAAGATATTGACCAGAAGTGGTGCAAGTGCCATACGAAGAAGGGCAAGATTGCAGAAAAATTACCGGGCATGCGAAGTTAGGATTGCACGCCTGTTGCCATAGGAAGTAAGGATAGCACGATTGTGACCATGCGAAGTTAGGATTGCACGCCTGTGGCCATAGGAAGTAAGGATTACACGTTTGTGACCATGCAAAGTTAGGATTGCACGCCTGTGGCCATAGGAAGTAGGGATTGCACGCTTGTGGCCATGCGAAGTTAGGGCCATAGGAAGTAAGGATTACACGCCTGCGACCATGCGAAGTTAGGATTGAACGCCTGTGGCCATAGGAAGTAAGGATTGCACGCTTGTGGCCATCCGAAGTTAGGATTGCATGCCTGTGGCTAAAAAAAGTGAAACTTGTATACTGTATATATTGTATGTTTGAAAAAGGACATTTAAACTTATAACCTGCACACCAATGTACATAGATTCAAAGGCAGAACATAATGTTAGGACACAGATATATGAGGAGAAGAAATATATATCATCTGAAGAGAGACTGGTCGTTAAATGTGCATCTGGCGAAAAGAAAAAGTGGATGTGTATCTTACTCTGAAGACAGAAATACATTTACATGAAAATATTTGCATTATAGAAGCATATTTTGTCAGAGATTAGGTATATCTTTTCTTTAATATACCTTCACGTTTCTGGCCAAGTGGTAAAATCGCCAGCCTCGGATGCGGGAGGTCGTGGGTTCGATCCCCGGCCGCGACATACCAAGTCGTAAAAATGGTACTGTTATAGCTCCCTTGCTTGGCGCTCAGTATATTAGGGTAGTTGCAGGACTGGTTGGCCTGGTGTCAGGATAATGTGACTGGGTGTGGGATCATGCCACATGTCTACAGTGTGATACTGCAGGGTAGCAGCACTATATCTGTCTCAAGTAGACATCGTCTCGCAGTGACACAATATATATAGCGGCATATGCTTACTGGTTTTCATAGGTTATTCCATTTGTACCACACACTTTTTCATCATGTAAGATTGTATGTGTGGAACAGTCTATCATCAAGAGTTCCAGACAAAGACTATCTTTGTAGTGGTGATCGATGTTCACGATGGCGGCTTCAACTTCTCCCGGGCTGGGCACGTGGTGATTCTTGCCGGATACAAATCCTGCAACACGTTGAGTCCGTATCATTACCAACTTTATTATTAATACTAACAATACAAGCTTTATCGCCGTCATCATCATCTCACATAGCTGGTGCCTCAATGGAGACGAGACAATCCTTTCTATTGCTTACACAGGTTTTTAATAAAAGTCACATCGATTTCTCTGATTTAAATCTTTTTAATAGAAGTTTTATTATCTAAAATCAATGTCTCATAGTTTCTTTGTCTTTCTTTTACCATTAACATCCTCCCTCCGCCTAAACGCCTTTTCCCTTCTCCCTTTCTCTCTCTCTCTCTGATGCTGTATTCGATTGGACAACCGGCATACGCCGCTTTGAGCTAGTTGACTTTAAGGACCCGGCGAGTGCACTCTTTTTGTTTAGGCTTTATTCGAAAAACCCAGCTGGAGCGCGCCAAATGCGCCACTCAATTTAAACCGGCGAGTAACCCGCCGGCTACACTCGTTGCACTCTCAGCCCGATCACATGACCTGCACAGTCGTTTTACCGTTTTACGCCGATTTCTGTCCAAACTAATACGTCCCCTGATCCTGTATCGATATATCTGTCTGCACTCTCCCTCTCTTTTATTTTCTTACAAATCTCGGCCAAGGTGAGGGCTTCCCTGATATCAGTATGTGTCAAATCACGACTGAAAATATGAATGTCACTTCCTGACTTATCTACGGGAGTTAACAGAATGGCATAACAGATTGTGCAGGAGGCAGTATGGAAGAGATAACGCATTATTTCTTTGCCCTTTTACACCATGCTTGACCCCTGAAAACGGTGAAAGCAATTCTAACTTTAAATATACATGTAATTTAGTTTTAAGTGAATGATAATAAGCAAACAATATGCCGTGTTTTCAATAATAAAGAAGCCCTTAATACAGCAAATATTAACTAAGCAATCCTCGGTTCATTCCGGTAGAAAGGAGCAATGAATTGTGTTACAAACTATTGAATGGTTATGATAAGATTTTGCTGCAAGAGTACTTTCATAATCGAAATTCTCAGCTTTTACGTCAGTTATAACAAAGACCTATACCTAACTTTGGGTATAGGTCTTTGGTTATAATCAGATTGCTCACTGCACTGAGAGACTTCTGACGTGATTGGGTGTAATAAAAAAAGTTACTTGTTTCCACTTACCCCACCGACCTTTTTTTGTACCGACCTTAAACTTTTTTTCGTAGCATTTGGGCTGTTCAAAAAAGTTATATTTCATCACTTCCTCTTGAAATATAAGGTAAAAACGAGAAAGAAAAATGATTAAGCCGACCTGCTGACCCTAACTTATTTTTTCGGAGATGTTAGTGGAACAAACAACCTTTTTTCGCATTATCATGAATATCCATACGCAAGACGGACACTCTGTATTGAAGTGGATCTATTGAATTCACCCCAGTAAATCAAGCTTGTTTGTACTGACACTCTGTATTGAAGTGGATCTATTGGATTCACTCCAGTGAATCAAGCTTGTTTGTACTGACACTCTGTATTGAAGTGGATCTATTGGATTCACTCCAGTGAATCAAGCTTGTTTGTACTGACACTCTGTATTGAAGTGGATCTATTGAATTCACTCCAGTAAATTAAGCTTGTTTGTACTGAAACTCTGTATTGAAGTGGATCTATTGAATTCACTCCAGTGAATCAAGCTTGTTTGTACTAACACTCTGTATTGAATTCACTCCAGTAAATCAAGCTTGTTTGTACTGACACTCTGTATTGAAGTGGATCTATTGAATTCACACCAGTGAATCAAGCTTGTTTGTACTGACACTCTGTATTGAAGTGGATCTATTGAATTCACTCCAGTAAATCAAGCTTGTTTGTACTGACACTCTGTATTGAAGTGGATCTATTGGATTCACTCCAGTGAATCAAGCTTGTTTGTACTGACACTCTGTATTGAAGTGGATCTATTGGATTCACTCCAGTAAATCAAGCTTGTTTGTACTGACACTCTGTATTGAAGTGGATCTATTGGATTCACTCCAGTAAATCAAGCTTGTTTGTACTGACACTCTGTATTGAAGTGGATCTATTGGATTCACTCCAGTGAATCAAGCTTGTTTGTACTGACACTCTGTATTGAAGTGGATCTACTGGATTCACTCCAGTAAATCAAGTTTGTTTGTACTGACAATCTGTATTGAAGTGGATCTACTGGATTCACTCCAGTGAATCAAGTTTGTTTGTACTGACACTCTGTATTGAAGTGGATCTATTGAATTCACTCCAGTGAATCAAGCTTGTTTGTACTGACACTCTGTATTGAAGTGGATCTATTGGATTCACTCCAGTGAATCAAGCTTGTTTGTACTAACACTCTGTATTGAAGTGGATCTATTGGATTCACTCCAGTAAATCAAGCTTGTTTGTACTGACACTCTGTATTGAAGTGGATCTATTGGATTCACTCCAGTAAATCAAGTTTGTTTGTACTGACACTCTGTTTTGAAGTGGATCTACTGGATTCACTCCAGTGAATCAAGCTTGTTTGTACTGACACTCTGTATTGAAGTGGATCTACTGGATTCACTCCAGTAAATCAAGTTTGTTTGTACTGACAATCTGTATTGAAGAGGATCTACTGGATTCACTCCAGTGAATCAAGTTTGTTTGTACTGACACTCTGTATTGAAGTGGATCTATTGAATTCACTCCAGTAAATCAAGCTTGTTTGTACTGACACTCTGTATTGAAGTAGATCTATTGGATTCACTTCAGTGAATCAAGTTTGTTTGTACTGACACTCTGTATTGAAGTGGATCTACTGGATTCACTCCAGTGAATCAAGTTTTTTGGACTGACACTCTGTATTGAAGTGGATCTATTGAATTTACTCCAGTAAATCAAGTTTGTTTGTACTGACACTCTGTATTGAAGTGGATCTTTTGAATTCACTCCAGTAAATCAAGTTTGTTTGTACTGACACTCTGTATTGAAGTGGATCTACTGGATTCACTCCAGTAAATCAAGCTTGTTTGTACTGACACTCTGTATTGAAGTGGATCTATTGGATTCACTCCAGTAAATCAAGCTTGTTTGTACTGACACTCTGTATTGAAGTGGATCTATTGGATTCACTCCAGTGAATCAAGTTAGTTCGAATTTCGTATTTGTTGCATAAATTTAAAGGGATGTTTTTGATACAATTACAGGCATGATAGCGCAAACTCCAGTCCTAATGGCCCTGATGCATTCCTTATCATGTATGGAAATTTCACAAGATATTTGGTGTTCCACAGAAGAAAAATAAAGTTACTTTTTTCTTCTAAACCGACCTACTTTTTATTTTACCGACCCTTATTTTTTTCGTAGCATTCGTATTAAGGTTGAAAAACACTATTTTTCGTCACATAAGGCAAAAAAGGACCCTGATATTCAGTAAAACAAAATACACTTATTTATATCTAGAGAGGTTGATTTTTTTTTTTTTTTTTTTTATTGACTAAACAGTAGGGTCCCTTTGTAGTTCTAAATGCTCTGGAGCACTTTTGGGGGGACCTAACTCAATAGCATGCCAAATACTTGTGAACTAATTCGGACAAACTACATAAATCGGGTGTCTAATGCGAAGCACTACTTTTGCAGAAGAGGATTCCAAGTACTAGTATGTACAAGTTACTGTTCTGTTCCTGACACGGATATTTTGCTCACACTTAAAATTGGCGTTTCCTAGCGCAAAAAAAAACATTAACTTTTGATTGCAGCTTCATCAGATTGTAGCTTAAGTCAACAGTCTTATTAACAAAATGACGAAAATTCTGCGAGAAATGGGCATATGTCATATATACTCACTTGGTTACAAGGACTTCTTTTTAAGAAGCTAGAGGACGACTCGATTGGTATATCTTCTACCGATACCGTTTTACAGAAACTAAGTTGAACTATTTTGAGTATCATGTTTTTAGCAAAGACTCTACATAGAATCCCTGATGATAGGTATACGTATCAAATTACTTTCTACACTAAAATAGAAAAAAAATCCTAAACAGCGATCTTATTTGATCTTTCTGAAATTACCCAATTATATAGAATATCAGACCATTTTGTCTGGTTTTCGGTGTGATTAAAGAGAACGAGAATCATTCTCCATGTATAATCGGGTTCTTTGTTTTCTTTGCTGCTTCTTAAAGAACATTCGGAACATCATTTAGAAGATTAGCTAGTCCACATTTGTGAAACCGTAATTTTGTGATATCGATCTACTTAGGTTTTGGCGATATCCAGTGACAACTATTAAAAAAACCGAGCGGCTCATTGATGGGACTTAAGATTGCATGTCCTGTTTTAATTCGCTTATATGAAATGAAAAATCACATAAATATGTATGTAATAAGAAGTGTATGTTGATTTAGTCACATACACTAGACGAACTTTTAAGTACTCCGACATCAATTTGGTACACCTCGTGTCTGAATTAAAATAAATTATATTCGTGTTTTTTTTTCGATAGCTGACCGCGAAAATTGGTTTCGCATGATCGATCAGGCATCAAAATTATTTGAGCAGACTACCTCTTGAGCCTTAAAAAAAATCGATATTGATAGGGCACATATTTTGGACAATATTTTTTTTCCAGTGAGTTTGAATTAAAGAAGTTACAAGATTCCTTAATTGTGTATTTAAGTAAAAAAAAAAAAAAAACATCTTAAAATTATATCCAGTTTCATTTCATTAAAAGGGTCCTATTTGGAAATAGAAAGTTAGGTACTATAAAACTTAGATTGATTCTTTCAATTTTTTGTTGAAGGAATAAAACAAAACTTTGTTAAATTTTCCATTGGCATTCTGATTTTTGTTTGCATTTTTAAAGACAAATACATCACATGTACAAAATATTCATGAATAAAAATAGTATATTGTGTTTTTCAATTTTGCGACAGTGTAACTTATAGCTTTTTCACCTTTTATAGCGTCAAAAATATAAAAAAATAAAAAGAGGAAAAAAATGTCATTTTGATATTGTAATGATACCTGCAAAGACAACAAGCAGACAAATCCGTAGTGAATCCATTGCTATCACTGAATGTTTGAAAGTGGTTAAGACACACAGGTTCACAAAGATTACGATCCATCGACCTTTGTACTAGCTTCCGTTCGTGGAACGTTACACAATATTTGTTATCACTGAATTTTAGACAATACAGTATTGCGATTATGCAGTTATTTATAATTTTCAGAACTCTGTAAACAAATATGAAAAAGCAATATATGTTATTGAAAACAAATATGAAAAAGCAAAATATGTCTTTTTCTTTATTTTTTAGATGAAACTTAGATAATTAGATAAAATTTTAGTACAATAGTGTATTTTTGTTTTTAAAAACCGAATTCAAAAGGATGTTGTGATATGATATACACCCAAACTCCGCCGCAGTAGTTGCCTCCCCTTACAGTTGTCGATAACCACTGCCACCAGAAGTAGATTTCGGCTGATATAGGCCGGATTTATTTTTATCACTTATGACTAGTTTTGAAAATATCATATCAGTTTCGTTATATTTCACGAAAATAACATTCATGATTTCGAGAAAAGTAAAAAATCAAATCATATAACATTAATTTATAAAACTATAACTGTTGGTCACATGGTTTCAACTATCATCACGTGAATTGTGTGGTGGCAGTGGTTAAAGTAGCGTAGCGTGATGTAACCGGTGCGCGGAGTTTGATATACACCATGAAGTCCTCGTGTGAGTATATACAGAGGGAACGTTATGCTCGTGCGACTGCTCGTGTCCGGGCCTCAAGCTTGTAAACTTTTTATCTGTAGAGGCTCGTGCTTGGCGTGTGCTGAAAGGAAATATGGTCATGACGAAAGTTCATTTCAAGTTCGAACAAGGTTAGAGACACCATACAGAGGTGTTTAAGGCCAGCTCTTTCTTGCATTAAATTTGGTCGAAGATATATGGAAATGTAGTCCACAATACTACTAAGTTAGTAGACATATTTGTGTCAAACTTTAACTGGTCGTCGCTGATATATAAACAATTGAATAATAAAATCCAACAACAAACGTTGAAAACAACAAATGCGAATTACATTTAAATGCAAGGAGAGTGTTGTCCAGGGAACAAGCACTTGGCACTTTCTGTGTCTCATCTTACACAGATAACTGAATCATTGAAAAATACTGATGAGCGAATGAGATGAATGAATGAAATCGGCACAATGTATTAGTTAATATAACACACAAGGCTTTGAGAAAATACAGAATCCAGTTAATGCCACATTAAATGTCTTGTGTCGCTTTATGAAGGCGACGCACGATAATTGTAAACGACGTACGACAATTGTAGACGACACACGGCAATATGAAACGACAACGCGACATGCCACTCGACATGTCGTCTAATGTCATGTGTCGTGTTGGTTTTATCGCAACACACGACATTATAAAACGACGCACGACAAAGCAACCCGATACACGGCAATGCGACACGGCACTCAACATTTTAGCGCGCAAAAATCGAGTGCATGGTGGTCGGGTAATGTTTCATGGCCACCATTAAAAACGGCGACATAATTGTAATAAATCTACTGTAATACTTATGACCTAAGCACCGGTAGACACGCGCTATTTACGCGCTATAATGTCGGGTGTCATGTCGCGTTATCGTGTGTCGCGTTGCGTTGTCGTGTTTCGTATTGCATTGACGTGCGTCAACCTTTCCACGCGACGCACTATATTAGCCAGACAATATAACGACACACGACAATGCGTCGCAACGCGCGATAATTTAAAACGACGCTCGGCATTTATTGTGATATTTCATGAAAAAACGAAAGTACTTCACCACGACACTACGCACTAAAATGTCGAGTGTTGTGTCGCATTGTCGTGTGTTGTTTTTTATTGTCGTATATCGATTAAAATTGTCATGCGTCGTTTCAAAGTGTCGTAAAGCGACACACGACATTCATTAACCGGATTCTAACGTGGCACTAACCGGATTCCGTTTTGAGAGTGATCGGTATCAGTTGGCTATAATTGTCTCTCAATCGAAGTAAAAGAAAATTTGTTCTTTTTAAGGCATGTACATGTATTATGACTGTGAAATGGCAGGGATTAAGTTGAGCCAAACATGAACTAAGAATTTTTAGCCTCTTACCGTCAGCTTTTCCTTTTAAAGGTTTCATGTTCATAAACAGCAATGTTTTTATTCTTATAAAATAAACAATATATATATTCGAAAAAGAGAAAGGGGTAAGAAAAAAAGAGCTAAGAAAAGGGTAAGGAAGAGAAAACTGAAACTATTACCCTTTATGACAAAGACACACCATGAGCAAATGTGTTATGTTGTTATTGGTAGGAAGTCAAGTAACTTCCTTTTGAAGAGAATGTTTGGATCTTTGAAGTAGCTTACCAATTTATTTCATATTCAAAGAAATACAATTGATTTCTAATTTCTCTTCTTTCCTTTGTTTATTTATGTACCAGATTGACTTCTCTCATACCCCCGGGCAAGGTAAGGGAAAATGGACAAACACTTGCATCATTACCTGTACCCAACATCGGCTACCAAGTCATAATCTAGCTGCTGTCTTTGTACATGTATTTTGTTCTAAACTTTGATAATATTTATTTAAGCCTCTATTTTTTTTCTTTCTTTAAGTGTTTTCCTTCTTTTTTCTTAACATTTTTATCACTGTTTTGGATGCCTTAATCCTCCCCGGCCACGGTTGCATGTCTCGCTCAGTCTAGACAAGCACAAGAAGCATGCAGTTGATTCTACTGGCGTAGGAAAGTTGAAAAAAAGTATATATTTTAAGGCCCATTATGTTTAAGAGATTGTAAAAAATAAATCAAGAATGGTATTTAATTAGCACATGTCTACGGAATTCAGTGAGAACCATCACCTATAAATGAAACGACCTAAAACGTGAAAATGCGAAAGTACGATGACGAAATCACGATGACGAAAGCGTTACGATGATGATGAAAATGCGATATTATTTCGCATTTTCGTCATCGTATTTTCTAGTTTTCGCTATCGCACTTCCGCAATTTCGTGGTTTCACGTTCAGATTTTCATTCATATGTGAATATGCCGATGGCCCAAGCGGAATTCGTATACTGTACATCCGATCTCCGTCGACTTTGCATTATAAATGAACCATTTTCTAGTATTTTGGATGGATGGTATAGTTCATAAATATTGACCTGGTACTTATATAATACTCGTATTTATTATTTTTATAATATCAATAATAGTTATCATGATAATTAATAATAAAATAATAATATAATTTCGGCTGAAATCTGAAATTCAAGTTGCGGGGTACACGGTTCGAGTCAGTGGCTGAATTGGTCAACATTACACAACGTTTTCTTTCGAGCCTTGGCGGGTCGTGGTTTGCTAACGTGCACGAGCACTTGGTTAACTGTCACAAGCGATGTAAGGAAGCTAGTAGTGATTATTTTGAGAACGCGAGGGCATCTCATTGTTATATTTGACGTTTCTTATCTTGACAAAACAGGTGACGTTGACGCCGTATTTATAGACTGCGCCAGGAACGCGATGGTGTGTTATTGAAAAACATACTCTTCTTAATTTGTATAAAGATATATTCATGAGAATTTCAGAGTTATTTGATTATAAGCTCCAAAACGACATAGCAAATATTCAGGCTGATATTCCACACGGCGTTCATACTACGTAATAAGGTCCACGTATTTTGAATAACCCCTCGTACACGTCAAAGGTAAAACTCACCGATTATCAACGGCATTCTACGATACTATTCATAGCATGTCGGTTCACAGGAAGACAAAGCTTATTTGTATAGCAGACATAGACATGCCTGGCACACAGCTGATTATGAGTTAAATCGGTAGAGCGTTGGTATCGTATGTTGATGGTCTATTCGAGGCCCTGGTTTTAATCTCACAGTTCTGTTTTGTTGTTGTTGTTTTTTACGTCTTAAAAATCTTGATGAACTTTTGTTGTTTGGACTTTCGCAAATGTATGATCTTACCGATGAGTTTGAAAACATGTTTGACGAAATACAATTAATA
>CM037781.1:12573106-12623106 GCA_021229015.1 Solen grandis
GAGCCAAATAAAAAAATAAATAAAAAGCAATTAACCAGATGAGAATATATATCAAAATTAATATGTTCGTGCAGCTGGTAGACAATCAGCGAATGGATAAGAAATGACGTAGTATTTCACTTGTTTTCTATTTAAGTAAAATAATCGATTCTACTTGCTGATAGTACATGTATTATAGTTTTGGCTGCGTGAGACGCAACTTCAACAAAACATGGAAACTTCGATCATCAAATTGAGGTGTATTTGCCCCGGAGTTTGAATTATACATATTTACATTATTCCCGATAGCTTTATGGTTTATAAAGAAATGTTTTGGCTGCTGGCAGTCTGGCAGCATAAAGTTGGCAGCCCAGCAGCTAGAATTTAGAGTCGCCATTAAATTAATAAAGTCGATCAGAAAAATATTTGGAAAGCCTGAATTATACTTATTGCAATAATACCCAACGACTTTTATTTCAATAGCTTTATATTCTAATAGAAAAAATCGATTCCTCCCGCTGGCAAAACTCAGTTTTGGCAGCGGGAGATACAGCTTTATCAAAACTAATTGTATTTTGACCGAGGTTCCCTTCATAAGTTGCCGATTCCAAAAGAATGGTCAAACTGGCAGTGTATGTATGTTTTACACTATTACGTGGTCAGATCGATTTACCGTTGACACACCCGAATCCACGACACACATTTCTTAAAGGAGACTGCTCCATTTAACAAGACGTAAATGGGTAACTATCGAGGAATATAGAATGGTCGAATAGCATTTCGATTTTTTTTACGTAGTTGGTATTTAACAAAAAAAATCGAAATAGGAAAACTCACCATTCAATTTGTTGATTTTCCGCTCCACATATGGATGTTTAACCTTTTTAAGTACCACCGAAAATCCACATATTTTTTAAAGCGAAGCACATTTGATAATCCACATGAGGTGGTTCCCCGAGCCTCGAACTAAAGTAGTTTTTCTTTATTTCAGTTGATAAAATAAACAATATTCCATGTGTGTTTATTTTTGCATCAATACTTCTACCGGCATTTGTCTGTTGTGTTTAACGTCCCACCGACATTATTTCAGTCAGTTGGAGACGATGTCTACTCGAGACAGATATAGTGCTGCCACACTGCGGTATCACGCCGTAACATATGGCATGATACCACACCGAGTCACATTATCCTGACAGCGGGCCAACCAGTTCTGGATCTATCCTTATATATATATATGCTGAGTACCAAACAAAGGAGCTATACCAGTACAATTTTTATACTTTTGATATGTCACAGCCGGGGATCGAACCCATGACCTCAAGCCCCCGAGGCGGACGCTCTTACCACTTGTCCAACGGAGACGACTACCGGTATTTACGTAAGCCTTTGACATAAAATCAGAGATACCTTACAAGCAAAAAGAGATATATTAATAAACTACCAATTCAAGTGACAAAACTTCGGAATTCCTTTTAAGGGCGTATTTCACAATAGCAGTTGTTTACTATATAGACAAAGAAGGAAAATCAAACTTAGCAAATAGATTTTTTTTTAAACTTGTCATGATTATAAAAAATCACACAAGAAACAAATTTATGGGATAAAGAACGGGGATCTCCACACTACTTTCGAGTTATCTTCCCCTGAAGTGAGTTTTTAGCTTTTTTCTGTCATTTTCAAGAGAAGATAACTCCATATTATGGGATAGCAACACCTCATTTAATTTCAACTCAGTGTTTGGTACTTTATGCCATGTCACTGAGTAAAAGTTGTAGAAATTCTTTTCAACAGATTTTATACTACAGTCACAAACGGGAATATATAAAATATTCTTAATTTTCTTTTAACCCTTTCCCTCATATAGACTCATTTTGACGCACTCAATAGGTACCACATAAAGCCTGATCTGCAGAAAACCACAGTTAAACCTTACCAAATTTAATTACAAAATCCTCATTTCCAGACCACTGAGGAGCAGCGAACAGCATAAAACCTGATCAGCTTGCGAGTTACTCGCATAGGTCTTTTCATGGTTTCCTCTACGAGGGAAAGGGTTAAAGAAAAACGTAGTATGTCTATTTGCTGAAACATTGAATGGACTTGTTTTAAGCTTTGCATTATGACTAGAAGTGAAACATTAACCAATAATGTGAAATAAAATAAGGTATTGGTAGACTTGATTCTGAGTTATCTGCCCTTGGAAATAACAGAAAAGAGCAAAAAAATTCACACTCTGGGGCAGATAACTCAAAAAGTAGCATGGAGACCCTCATTTTTTATCCCATAAATTTGTTTCTAGTGCAATTCTCCATAATCAAGCCAAGTTTAAAAAATTCTGTTCACTAGTTTTAATTTTCCTTCTTTGTCGATATATGCCCTTAAGCTAACCCTAAATCATGTGGATCCAGCAAGGCCAAAAGGATATTTTTAATGTGTTTCATATACCATAAATAGTTATTAGATCTATTATAAAAAAAATCATGTTGTTTGTTTATTGGGTTTTATGTACCACCAATTCAACAGTATTTCAGTCATTTGGAGACAATGTCTACTTGAGACAGATATAATGCTGCCACACTGCAGTATTACGCTGTAGACATGTGGCATGATACCACACCCAGGCACATTATCCTGACACCAGGCCAACCAGTCCTGCAACTACCCTGAGGGCCAAGCAAGGAATCATGTTGTGTTTTGGCAGGACCTTTATACTAGATACTATTTATAGAATATCTCCTGGTTTTGGGAGCAATGTACATGTACATTTATAGGATAAAATCTATCAAGACATGTCGACCGAAGCGAGTGTAGATTACTTTTGTTTGAAGGAATTTAGTTTAAACAATATTTAATTTCATAATTCAGGAGAGATGGGGTCGGACTACAAGTTCTCGCAAACTTAGTTACAATTGTAAAACACTTGCTTTTGTCAAAAAGATTGATCTATTTTGTTCATGCTCAAACCTTGTCAAAGAGATCAAGCTATTCTGTACATGGTAAATTAAAAAATAGAAAGGTGTTCTATTCAAATAAATCGCTGATAATCTGAATTTCCAGAGCCTCTGATTGGCCACAAATTCAAGATGACTTTTATGATATTCACAGTAACTGGGGCAACATACTGGTAAAAAACACACACACAACATACTGGTACATCATGTTATAAGAGCCTTGTTGCAGATCATTCCAGCTAAGTTGTTCCTTTTTTTAACCCGTTCCCTCATATAGACTCATTTGATGCGCTCAATAGGTATCACATAAAGCCTGATCTGCAGAAAGCCAAACTCAAACCTTAACAAATTTAATTACAAATTCCTCATTTCCAGACCACTGAGGAGCAGCGAACAGCATAAAACCTGATCAGCCTGTGAGTTACTCGCAGGCTGATCTGGTTTTATGCTGTTCGCATAGGTCTTTTCATGGTGTCCTCTATGAGGGAAAGGGTTAAGTAAATACGACCATTCTGCATCAGACATGTCAGGTTCTCTACAACACACGCATGCACACACATGTAAAGAAAATGAAAACTTTTTGAAACATAAAATTATAGTGGGAATGAATGTATTTTGTGTTTTTGTTTGATTGGTCCTACATTCTACAGACAGAATTTCAGTCATTTGATGTACTCGAGTCCACACTGCAGTAACACCATAGATTTAACGCCTAGTTGCATTATCCTGAAACTGAGTTAACCAGTATATAGGCTACTCTTACTAGAATGAATGCTGAGTGCAGAGCAGTGAGGAACCAGTACCATTTTAGGACTTTGGTATGTCACAACCTCCTGCTCCCGAGGTTGACGCTCTAATTGCTCGGCCATCGGGGACGGTATGTTTTTGTTTAATTGGATGTAACTTAAGGTATATCAACATTAATACTTTTTTCATGAGAGAAAAAAATAACACAAATAGTAGTAACATATTTATTTTTCTCTCTGTCCAGCAGAAAGTAAGCTTAAACAAGAGGGTAATGGTGGCCCTATATTGCTCATTTGAGATATGAAATGCAAAGATATTTTCATTCATACCCTAAGTTTGATAAAATGAAAAAAAATTTTTCCTTTATAAACGTAGATCAACGCTACTGGTAAACGTTTTTGGTAAATTCATCAGCAATAACTGCTGTCCTACTTAGATAAAGTCAGCCATTATATAACTTGGCCAAGATATTTTGACCATTAATACTGTGTCTCCAAGTTTGAAGAAGACTGATTTAGAAATGAAGTTGCAAGAGGGTAAACAAGGAAAAGTATAGTCATTTTTCTGAGTTTAAAGGGACATAACTCTTGATCTATCAGTCAGATATCAGCCATAATAAAAAAGAAATGGCTGAGATGTTATGGTCATAAACACTGTGTATAAGTTTGATTTACATCATAAATGTAGATGATAGAATGTAAACAATAATAAATCTGCTATTTTGTAATGAATCAAGGGCCATGACTCCTGAATTACTGGCCTGATTACCAATCATAATCAAACTTGGCTTAGAGATTATTCCCAAAATTATTTTCTTCAAGCCAGACAAAAATTCTCCAGAAATGAAGACGTTAGACTGTAAACAAACTAACTGCAGATGAATGATGGACGATGATCAACGGACATTCAATGATCCAAATAACTCACCATGAGCACTATGGGCTCACATGAGCTAAAAAGGCAAGATGACACAGAATTACATTTTACAGATAATGCCTTAATAGATGACTTAGTATACATGAGATGTAAATGCGTATAAGGCTGAAAGATGAATACAATACACATTAAAATTACACAAAAATACACATCAGAAAATATAATTGCACATATTAACATACAACATTAGAAACCCACAATACTTTACATTCTATACATATGATTTAAGAAATAAGATATAAAACTAACAAAAGTAGCTGTCTCAAAAAATTACAAGAGTGTTCTTTGGAACACATATGTCAATTGCTGAAGCGTGATGGAAAAAGAGTGATGGACAGACGGATGGACAGACAGACGACGGAAAAGTGATCCCCATGTGTCACCTCTGCTTACAGCAGGTGACACAATAATTGGTTGCCTCTGTCTGCTGACTAAGACTGACACTTTTAACTGATTTCAAAATATCTATGCACTTGTTTTTCGGTCTTCCAGGCATTATTTTTAAATGACCTTTATCAGTGTTAAAATTTCTTTCAAAGTACATTGTATATCCAATCCATATTCCTCAAAGAGAAGCTTAAAGCATCTCATTCACAGATGATCAGTAGAAATTAAACAAGAGTGTTCTTTGGAACACATGTGTCACCTGCAGAAGTGTGACAGAAAAAGTGTAACGGACAGACAAGCGACAGAAAAGTGATCCCTATGTGTCATCTCTTCTTACAGCAGTGACACAAAAAAGTAACAATCTACTCTCCCTCATTAATGTTGGTGAAGTCTTTGTTTCCTGACAAAACTCTACAAGTGCAGGTCACATTTTACGTGAAAACACAATTTTTGTTAATGCAACTTCTGCAAAATTAGTTAGATATAGCAGTACCAGGTAACAAATTCTTAAGTTCAGCCTGTGGAGTTAGCACATTTGCAAAGACTGATGGCAAATGAAAATAGAAAATCTAAATATAGGTTTTATCATTCTAAAAATAGTTTCAATCCCGTCTGTGACGCTATTGCCTGTGATGAGGAAACCACACATTTTTTTTATAAACACAGATGGTTGCATTGGGTGACCATGCATCTGTGGATGGATATTGATAGATTTAATACACAGGTATAGATATAAAAATCAAATTCTTAGTCAATTACCATCTGCAAACGAGCTGCTTTAAAGCTTTCAGGCTTGTATCAATGTTTTCTTTCATATATAATATACACTTTACTGAAATGAAAAATTAATATTGTCTGTTTCTGAAAGAATTTAATAGCAAGATCTGTGGGTTGTTTTTTTTTATCAGCAGCCATTTATAGGCATCCTCCACTCTTTTAAATTCTTTGAATCAATGCAGTTTTCCTCTAAATTGCTAGGCACCCTTAAAATTTTCCCTTCCCCTGGTTAAGAAAATAAATGGGGCTTTTATCCCTCAAATTATGATCCCTTTCCAGTCATCATCTTAGAATTATAAACAAACTTTGGTATACGATCCGCACTTGTTATCTCCAATTGTAAAGTGATTAAGGTAAAGTCCCTGTAATGGTTCCACTACGTCTTGGACTTAATATCTACCAAGATAACCAAGGTACCCTAATGAAACATTAGGGAAACTTGGTTATCTCCTTGAAAGGCAATGAGGTCCAGAATGTAGCAGAACCATTACAGGGACTTTACCTTGAAAGAACCAAAACAGCAATCCAAAAGAAAAATATGGCAAAGTATTGTATGTATAATGGTCCTTTAAATAAATGTGTAAACATGCATGAACCATGCAATATATATCACAAAATATGTTAGAAAAATATGTTAGGAAAAAAGGTTTATCAATCACATTGTGATCAGTCTTATCAAATAAATAAGTTTACTGTTGATTTTTTAACAGAAATGTATGAATCACTAATGAAAGGGTTTTAAGAACAAAAATGAGTATAGCTGTAATTGTATTTGTTTAGTTGAAATATGGCACTCATAAATCTACACAAGAGGGCCATGATGGCCCTGAATCGCTCACCTGAGTACCATTGCTTCAACTGATGTCAAGGTTTTTAAACAGACAAGGATTCTGATATAACTTAATCTAAAACATTTTACCCCTGACAATACTACACACCAAATATCTAAGCAATGGGCCATATGGTTTCAGAGAAGACTTGGGCACAGGGTCATTTATCACCGTAGGGCCAAGACTTTGAAAATCTTTGTAATGATCCATTAGATGCTACTACATACCAAAAATCTTAGCTCTAGGCCTTATTGATTCATAGAAGAAGATTTTTTAAGATTTTCCTATATAACTCTATGTAAAACAAGTGACCCCTGGTGCGGGGTCATTTATCACCATAGGGCTATGATTTGTACAATCTTGGTAGTGGCCCATAAGATGATGCTACATACCAAATATCTAAGCTCTAGGCCTTATGGATTCATAGAAGAAGATTTTTTAAGATTTTCCTATATAACTCTATGTAAAACAAGTGACCCCTGGTGCGGGGTCATTTATCACCATAGGGCTATGATTTGTACAATCTTGGTAGTGGCCCATAAGATGATGCTTCAAACCAAATATCTAAGCTCTAGGCCTTGTGCATTCATGGAAGAAGATTTTTTAAGATTTTCCTATATAACTCTATGTAAAACAAGTGACCCCTGGTGCGGGGTCATTTATCACCATAGGGCTATGATTTGTACAATCTTGGTAGTGGCCCATAAGATGATGCTACATACCAAATATCTAAGCTCTAGGCCTTATGGATTCATAGAAGAAGATTTTTTAAGATTTTTCTATATAACTCTATGTAAAACAAGTGACCCCTGGTGCGGGGTCATTTATCACCATAGGGCTATGATTTGTACAATCTTGGTAGTGGCCCATAAGATGATGCTACATACCAAAAATCAAAAGGCTAGGTCTTGTTGTTTCGGAGAAGAAGATTTTTTCAAGTTTTTCCTATATTAGCCTATGTGAAATCAAGTGACCCCTGGGGCGGGGCCAATTTTGACCCCAGGGTCATAATTTGTACAATCCTGGTAGAGAGTCATAAGATCATGCTACATACCAAAAATCAAAAGGCTAGGCCTTGTGGTTTCAGAGAAGAAGATTTTTTAAATTTTCATTTTTAAAATCTATTTTTAGCTCCTGTGACCTAATTATGCGATGGACCAGAACCATTTATACAACTTTAGTAGAGCTTCATCCAAGGAACATTCCTGCAAAATATTTTTCAAATTTGCCAAGCCGTTTAGGAGGAGATATTGTTTGAAGCAATTGTTGACGCCGGACGCACGCACGCACGCACGGACGACGGACGCCGGACAAAAGGCGATCAGAAAAGCTCACCTTGAGCACGTTGTGCTCATGTGAGCTAAAAAGAATCAGACAGGACAACAGCTACTGAGCAAGCTCATGACCAATACAGCCTCTCAGATGAGATGTTCCTTCAATCAATCTCATTGTTATGTTCCCTCAATCAATTTCATTGTTAATCATTACGAAATATATGTTTAATCTCTTTGAAATCTCCAAATCTCATCATTACATTAACTACATAATCATCGAACCTCTATAGAACCTTTGTTGGACCGGTTTGTGAAATTATTGTTCCTTGTACACATGTAATGGTAGATCCCTTTCTTGAATCTAAGGACTGCTCCCTGGAAGGACGCAGGTGCATTATTCAGCTGGTTCTGTAATTCAGGGGTCTTTGTCTCCACAATGTACCCCTGGTGTTGTGATTCTGGGCAAGAGGCCTTCTTGAAACACCTGAGAAACAATGAAAAAAAAAACAACAGGTGAAGTCCCTTTGTTATTTTTCACATGATAGATTTATGACAAGATTACAACAGAAAAATTGTAAAAATCTTTCGATGGTAATATGATCATTGTACAAACTTAAGGTGTCTTAAAGATTTTTGTGAAACAATTGTATAATCATCAAACTACAGCCAAACATCGAAAGATGATCATACAGTGTGAAATTTTGTCTTACAACAATCATAAGAAAATCATTATACACAAGCAAGCATCACAAGACAATTATGGAATGTGAAATTTTGTCTTAAGACGATGTTACAAATAAAGAAATGTATCATTTTTACAGCCTTGAACTGTCATCATTTTTTCTAATCATCATAAAGCATGAGACAGCATCTACAAATGAGACTTATATAAATCGTACGATGTCCCAGTCTGTCACAGAACACTAAACCAAACAACAAAAATAATTGTGTGAAAAATAAGAAAGGGGCATTCCTGATGTCACTCCTTTAGTTTGTTAGATAGCTTGGGTTAAACATCCAATTGATGATATTTCATTCATTAAGAGGTGCATCCCTAAATCAGGCTAAATGTATTTGTTAAATAACTTCCATCAAAATGATACCAATTAAAAATGTTTGTTGGGTTTAACGTCCATCAACAGTAATTTATGTCATTTGGAGATGATGTCAAGTTCCCTAGAGAGATACAGTTCTGCCATACTACAGTATCACACTGTAGACATGTGACATGATACCACATCCAGTCACAATATCCTGACATCGGAAAAAACACTCCTGGAACTACCCTTATATGATGAAATACCAAGCAAGGGAGCTATATCAATTCAAAATATTTTATTTAAAAAGAGAGAAAGAGTGGAAATGGCACACACTACATTGAATGCTGATGGGAGGATATAACAAAATCTTCCATTTGTGACTGAATTGTGACATGTTTGTTATGTGGATGTCACACATAAGCTGTCATTGTAGTGATTCATACCCACAGCTCTTGAAGACACCTCACACATGCACGCACAAACACTCTCATCATTTATCATATACCTATATATTTTCTGACTCAAATACATGCAAAATACGAGGCCCAAATATGACTTCAGTATCATGTCAGTGACAAATATGGTGGAAGCATGACGTCACTCTTGACTTTCGTGACTTTACTTCCTTCAGAGAAAACTTGATAAACTCAACAAAACCTGTGTAAATTGACTCCTTGTATCTTGAATATTTATAGGTATAAAATAAAAGGAAAATTATGTTGCAGTACCGTAGTTTTTCTTAGCTTTGTATTTTGCTTCTCGCAGCATAGAAAAATTGACATCTTGCTTGACCTCGGTCTCATGAGATATCATTATTCCTCACTGCTCACAGAAAAATACAAAGTCATGAAAAGCTACTGCATCATAATATTCCCTATGTATTGAGGAGGTATAATAAAGGCTACATTCCTTCCCAAACCATGCTGGAAAGCAAAATTTATCTCTTTACCTCCTTTGTTAACAGAGCAAACCTAGATCAGATTTTGTTTAATCAGATTCTGCATGGGAAAAATGAATCCATTGTCCCATACACCATTTAAAATTCAGTTAATTAATATTCATCAAGTCATAAATTAATGCATGAATATTCATGAGGTAAAAGGTTAAGAAGGCCATAATGTAATTTTATTTACCTGTAATATCCAGATGAGGAGAAATAAAGAGCTAGGTCTTTCGGTGAAAGGGAAACTTTGCCATGGTCAATCCACAAGACTTCTGCATTGTCCCACATAGTTGTGGCCTCAAATGGCAAGGGGAAGTTGTCGTTGGGATCAGCAATCTGTGCCATGTTCAGTCTGTCTGTGCCACTTGCTGTGAGAGTAAAAAAAAGGTAATACCTGGTTTAAGTCTACTTTCTAGCTAGTACTCGTTCAGCCGACTCTACATGACTACTCCCTGGTTATTGGGTATACATGTTTTTTTTGTTGTTGTTTTTTTAATTCTGTATGAGCAGTGGTGATATAATTACAGCAACAGGAAATTGTATGCATGGCCTGTATAACCCTTGCAGGTACCCATTTACACACTTAGGAGGAATAGAACAATTCAACTCATGGAAATTAGCAGATCCTCACGCAGATTAACCCTTTCCCTCATATATACTCATTTTGACGCCCTCAATAGGTATCACATAAAGCCTGATCTGCAGAAAACCACAGTTAAACCTTACCAAATTTAATTACAAAATCCTCATTTCCAGACCACTGAGGAGCAGCGAACAGCATAAAACCTGATCAGCCTGCGAGTTACTCGCAGGCTGATCTGGTTTTATGCTGTTCGCATAGGTCTTTTCATGGTTTCCTCTATGAGGGAAAGGGTTAAACCAAGGGACCCTTTGATCCCAAGACGTGCATCCTGCCACTAGGTTATTCCACTCCTGGATCCAAGATAACTTCTTATCTGGGACCATTTATAGGTGCCTTCCCCTTTTGAAATAAATTTTAAATTAATGCAGTTTTCCCCAAATTTGCATCTTGTTTCAGGATTTTTCTTTCCCCAATTAAAAAAAATGGTCATATTTTACCCAAAATATGATACTGAGGCCCCATTCCCAACATCTGAAAAAAAGGCCTGCAATCTTTTTGGCACTTTAAGTTCTTTACCAAAGTATTACAAAACTGAGGAAATACATGTACATGTATTTGAGTTTTCAACAGTATTCAAGTCCCACTGCAGAAACAGCAATGTATCTACTACCTAGAATGGTGATTGATTATTAGCATTTTGGGTTGAGCTTCTAATAGCTCGATTAATCAATTGTATTTTTTTTTTGAACAGATTCCCATCACAGACTTTAATCCTCTTTCCATTCATGTGCCATTAAGACTGTGTAGATCTTAGCTATTACTGATCCAAGAGCCTTGTATAACAATACAATATCATGTTTACAGCTGTTATTCTTACCAAATAACAACAACCCTGCAACATTTAAGCTGACTTTCTATCCATCTAGTCAGATTTCATACAATATTTCGGTCGTCTAATAAGGGAAATATATTTGAGGTCAAAACGAAAAAAAAAATAAAAAAAAATAAAAAATATTATTTCATGATCGTAAAAACAGGAAGTATCATAAATATTATTTGAGACAAAGTAAGTTGTTTTTTTTAAGGGAAGTAAATACTTGTTTACATTCTTGTTTTATAAATGAAGACAGGGCTATCACTAAACTTTATCAATACTTACTTTGTCTTCATGTAAAAAGAGTGTAGGCCAGAACATGGCTGGAAAGGACATGATAGGCATGTTTTCTATATAGCTCCAAACTTTTATGAAGTGGGATCATAACTAGGGCTATCTTGAAAGGTTTTGGAAACCCCTTGCCATGCCCTCTTGACTCAACAATTTAAAAATATATTGAACTTTTGGGGAAAAAAAGAACACAATGAGACTAAACAGAACAATACTTGTGATTCTATATAGTCTCAATTTCACTTTATGAAGCCTCCATGGTCACTATTCCCCTTCCCCACCCCCCACCCACCTATCAGACATATACATAATCCTGCCTCGTTTTGTTATGACAGAGAGAGAGAGGTGTATACACTGTACTCACTTCCTTCACCGTCATCCCCGGCCTGTCCGTCTCCTGCTGGCGCCCCGTTATTGTGAGTGTTGGAACCTGAAACCAACACAATTTATCATATGGATCAAGCAGCCACAAAGGCAGAAGAAACAAAAGCCATTTTTACCCTCATGAATATTCATACACAATTTATGAAATGATGAATATTTATTAACTGAATTTTAAAAGGCATAGTAAAAGGTATATGAAACCACAGATTTTTTTTTTTGCCCTACTGATAATCTAAGCTACATATTTGCAAGAGCAAACAGGAGACCCTATAATCAGACAGCCCCTTTAGTAGTTGTCTGATATGGGTCTGATCTGTTTGCCAGTGCTTCAAAATGCCTCAATATTTAAGAAAGGCTTACTACAAAGTAATTATTCTTAATGGCCGTGTTAGCTCAGTCTGAGAGATGACCAAACTACAAGGAAACAGGCCCTAAAATATACATGTTCTTAAAGACGTTTTCGCGAGTTTTTACGGCGCATCCTCCGTGCGCATCGTTGACTGCCTCTTGATTGTCTACCTTACGAGAATACTCTCTAAAAAGGAGAAAGTTGCACAGTATTCGGATAACTACATGTACTCGTATACGAATTTTAGAAATGAGTCGTCAATGTCGTCTTAAAGGAAATTCGTGCGAAAATCTAAGGCCTACAAGGTTAAAAGAATACAAGAAGGATTTAAGAGGTTCGATTTATCACGAAAACCCGAATCTTCCGGTGTTATCAACGTAGAGCAAGAAAGAAATATATTTTTTGACTATTTTGTCTCATGCCGTTACCATGGAAATGACCAATTTTTGAAAAAACCAGCACGATGACCCATAATTTTCTTTTTCTTATTCAATTCCACATTGAATTCTATTTAAGCTTGCAAAAAATAAAAACAATTGTAGAAAGAAGTTTTTCAGAATTTTCATTTATTTGCAGAAACTATGATTATTTTTGTCATTTTTGCCAATGTTTGAACATGCAAATGCTAGTTTTCTTTATTGAAGATTATGATATTGTTATATGTAACATAGAGCAGTAAAATAAAATGCAATTGGCAAGTACTTTCATGTTTTTTGTGTAAACAATGCTCTTCAAGATAATTTTACAAGTCCTTTATTAATAATAGATATTTTAACCATTTTTGGTCTGACGGTTGCCATGGAAACGGTCATTTTGCAAAAAAAAAAACACGATAACATACTGTTTTCTTTTCAATTTTAAACTTATCATAAAATTTTACATCATATATGAAAAAATCAAAAAAAATCTAGAAAAAACTATTTTTTTATGAAACTGTAGAAAACGTCCTTAAGTATAATCTCAGGCTCAAATTTGAGTATCATACTCAAATCCCTATTGAAACTAATAACACTTAATGGAATGGTCATTGCTTTTTGAGTCTTGGTAAATCAAATGCTAAATGGGTTGCACTGTTCTTGCGTAAAGAATTAGATATAAAATTTAAAACTTCAAGAAATGAGAAGAATGGTACTTATTTAATATTGGAAGTAGAAACTAAAGACCTCAAAATGATTATTGCAAAAGTTTATTCCCCTAATAGAGATAACCCTGATTATTTCATAAATATCTTTCACGTGATAGATTGCTTGAATTGCAAATTCAATTGCATCATTTGCAGAGATTTTAACCTAGTTCTTAAAAGATACAGAATTTTAATTTAAAAAAAAAAAAAACAAATATTACTTGAAACTAGGTTGATGGGAATCCGTTGAAAATCAATTTCTTACGGAAGTTTTAAATCAAAACAACGAAGAAATAAGGAAGAAAAAATAATGTCTGAAATACATAATATACTAAAAAAACAAACAAAGGAAAATAAGGACAGACTGGCACTCTTACAAAATAGACTTGAAGAAATAGGAAGGTTAAAAATTAGTGGTTTTCTGACAAAGGCAAGGGCTCAGTGGATTGAAAATGGAGAGGAAAAAAAAAAGTATTTCTGTCATTTAGAAAACTGTAATATTAATAAGAAATCTTGATCTGTTTATTGAAAACGAAAATGGAAGTCAAATTTTTAACTAGCAAGGTCTTCTTAAAGAAACCAGTAGATTTTATCAAACACTTTATTAGTAAGCATTTTCTATTTTTCTGTGAATTTCTATAAGGTATTCTGGTGTAAAATAAGGCATTTTGTTGTTCAATAAATAAACCATGCATATTCTGTCAACTCTTTTCTAAACAATGTCAAGTTAGGGGCAATCACATGTATTCCTAAAGAGGGTAAACCAATACAAATTTTGAAGAACTGGGGACCAATAACCTTTTAAATGCTTATATGAATTAGCCTCAGACACAATAGCTAATTGACTGAAAAAAGTTTTGGACATCTTAATTTCAAAAGACCAGAGAGGTTTTTATAAACAGTCGCTATAATGGAGAAAATAGAAGACTTTTATATGATCAACGTTATGCAAAATACGGAAGAACTCAACATGCAAGGCTTGTTAATGTTAACTGATTTTGAGAAAGCATTTGATTCAATATCCTTTAATTCATTTTGAAAACATTAGATTTCTTTAACTTTGGAGAAAGTTTGCTATGATGGATTAACATGTTTTTACACAATACTCAAGCTGTGCATTTAATGTAGACAAGGAGATCCTATTTCATCATATATCTTTAAACTCTGTGCAGAAATATTAGCAGTAAAAATTAGGAAAAGGTATATTGATAGATGCAATAGAATATAGAATATCTCAATTTCCAGATGACAGATCTCTTCTTCTAGATGGTCCATAAAAATCTTTAAACTTTAGATAGGTTTGCACAGATTTCAGGTTTAAAGATCAATTATGGTAAAACAAATTAATTTGGATAGGCTCAATGAAATACGGTACAAAGGCAATTAAAACAAAGTGGAAACTGTCTTGCTGGGGGGGGGGGGGGGGGGGAGAGAAACAGTTTAAGGTATTAGGCTTATTATTTGACATAGATCTTGATAACATGTGCACTACAAATCTTGAAAAAAAATGGATAAAATAAGAAATAGTATCACAAAATGGGAAAAAAAGAAACTAATATCAATTTTGAAATGAAATACTTTTGAACAAACTAATGGGCATGGTCTGAGTCGGAGTTTGAAAATCATACTTAAGTCCCTTTTTATCCCTTTCCCTCATATAGGATACCATGAAAAGACGTATGCGAACAGCATAAAACCAGATCAGCCTGCGAGTACCTCTCAGGCTGATCAGGTTTTATGCTGTTCGCTGCTCCTTAGTGGTCTTGAAATGAGGACTTTATAATTAAAATTGGTAAGGGCCTATTGAGTGCGTCAAAATGAGTCTATATGAGGGAAAAGGGTTTTATAAGTCTGGGCATAAATATCATCATACGTGTACTTAAACATGTATTTATTTTTTTTTCAGAACACAAAGTCAGAATCCATAGGTAAACATTTTCAGCCCATGGTCACAAATATTGTCATAAGTTGCAACTACCTGTCCACTGTATATGAACAAGGTCTGATGATGTGATCTGTAGGTGTCTTGGGGTGAAGTCATACTCCACTGCTGGGTACACCTGCACTATGTTTCCTCGCTTGCCACGCCCATTCAGGTTAAACACTCGCGATCTCTCCCAGCCTTTGGGCCGTGACATCAAACGGAAAACATGGGATCTATCCTGAAAGCAGAACATATGTGGCTGGCTAAATGTTTTACACATAATTGTTATTCATCATCATCATCAGCAGCAGCAGATATCATGTTGAATATCATTATAACTTACCTTAATCTTAAGTATTTCATGCTGATTGAGAAAGAACAAGAGTGATCTTTGGAACAAGAGTGTCACCTGCTGAAGTGTGACGATTTAAGTGTGCTACAGTAAAGCTGAAATAATCTGAGAAGCAATATTGAGATCTATTAATATACTCTGTCCAGTGCATACTAAGATATTATTTACACAAGATATACAGAAAAGGTGTAAACAAGATTAGGAGTGAATATAAACTCAGTTTTCTGGGTCTCACAGTTACCCAAACTCTCTATTATTGCAACTTTTGCAAAATCTGATATTATCCTGCTTAGAATGACCTACCTGAAAGATTCGCCCAGTCTGGTCAGTGTTGAGCGCCATCTGCAGATTGGTGGGTCCCCCGACATCCAGCTGAATGTTGTCCTTGACTGGGGACTCATTCCCATTGCTGCTGGCGTTGGTGTTGTATGGGTCGTAGTCATCCGTAGAGATGTTGTACCTGTAAGCAGGCCAGGGTTTACAGTCTCAGTATATGTATGTATATAGCACCTGTCAAACATTTTACAACCTTCTATTTATCAATGGAAAATTGGGCCTCAGTGGCTGATATGGACTCTTTATCACTTAGAACCCTGTGCTGTTGGTTCAAGTTACCTTAGGGGTCATTTGGATTTTGCAAGTGAGGAAGCCTTCCAGCTGGCTTGCAGTAGGCTGGCTGGACTACCTAGAATACTTAGTGCAAAATAATACTTATACATATATAGCAGCTTCTTCATTCTTGTTTGAAAATATCTCTTTCATTTCTCAACAAATATCAATATTATTAAGGTATTAAATCTAATGTCAATTTAATCATGTACTTGAAAATTTTGTAAAACTGAAATGAAATTCTACCTTACTTGAGAACTTAAGTATTGCATGTATATAGTATTAACTATTTATGGTAGGATTCGAGCATGATGGTATGGGCAAGGATCTGCATTGTCCAATGTATTTGCTCCCCTGAACATGATGATATTTTGATACAATCCAATAAGTGGTTATTGACCTCATAGAATGCACATTTAGAATACTCATCCACCATTTCCGTAGATGTTTAAGAAGGGTTTCCTGACAGGCCAAAAAAAAAGTTCTGTTTCTGGTCTCCAGCCAGAAAAAAAAGAGGGTAGGTAGGTATGTTTTTTTGTTTGTTTTTTCCCCCTTCTCTGAATGATGTGGAAAGTAAAAGAAAAGTAAAGGAAAGATTTTTTCATGGTCAAAATGTAAAAAAAAACACTTTAGGGTCAGCCGTAAAAAAGGAGGGTCAGTCAGGAGACCAGAAACATAACTTTTTTTCTCTTTTGGCCTTATGTTTCAGAGAGAGACACACCTACCTCATCCTTAACACACACTTCTGTTCATGGTTGGAAGGAAAGTAGGGCATTGTCCATGTATATGAGAGAGTCTTTCCGTCCCCTCGTCCGTTACCAAGGTGATTTGACCTGAAACATAAAAGTTTTTCTCTCAACAAAAACAGCATTTTTTGTGTATAGAAGGTCAACAAGAAAAATATTTTTTGTTAACATATGCCAAGTGCAAACAATAAGGGAACAGAAACAAACTGAACACTATTTATTGCCTTACCTAATAATAAACTTGTAATGACTGATTGGCAAACAAACTAGACCCAGATCGGACTGTTCCTTCCAGGAGCTGTCTGATCAGGGTCTCCTCAGTTTGCTCATAAAATACTGTAGCTGAAATATACATTATATAACTATTAAATGGATTTTTAATTAAATTTTGAAAATTATATCTCGAAAAAATGAGAAATATTAAATCCACTATAGGCTGTCAAGGAATAAAGAGAAAGAGGCTACTTTGCCCATTTGGGCTCTAAATAAAGTCAATATTTAATCAAATACTGCACCAGTTCCAGTTTGAGGATCTGAAAGATGGCTGTCAGGTATATTTGACTAAACGTTTAACTGTCAAATTTAAAGTTTTACAATTCTATAAGAGTGGATAGGAATACAGAGGTTGGTGATACATGCAATGGTATTTCATCGATACCACCTGAGTCAAAACATCGGTTGGTTAGTCATTTTATATGACTAGGCATTTGGTGACTTCTTCTGACAAGTTGGTTTTCTCCAGGTTCCTCTGACTTCAAGGACCTCAGATGCCACTATTAAAGCCAATTAGATTCTGGCCAATTTTCTCACGAAATATAAAATTCTTTCCAATCATTGTAAATTAAATAAACAATAAACTGTACAAGTGGATAAAGAACATGCTAAGCCTTGTACCTGGACCACGGGGCCTCGTAACAGTCCGGCTCTTGCAGAGCCACCAGGCACTTCTTCTCGTCCGCCTGGTTCGCATCGTATGGCACTGCCCAGATATATTTAATCCCACCCTTGCTTTGACGTATACACGCCCCTTCTGATGTGAACTCTGTAACACAGTACATGTATATAAGAACTATTACATAATTGAAGAAGTCAAATACCACCATCATTTCATGGACAAGACCATTATATGTATATGTACCACTTTCCAATAAAAGCTAGAACTTTCACTAAAAGTGATTGCTACCCCCACATCCTCTCTTGGCTTCATGTAACGAGAGTTTAGGATGTTATGTGACGGGACAGGATGCGTGTGATTTCTATTTATAGCCACTACTCCTGTCAAGAGAGGTTATAATAAAACATGTACATCAGATTCAAATGTCATCAGTAATACATAGGGCTAATACTTAAAGTCTTAAATAAGGTAAGTACACCTTCCTTTTTTCCTGTTTGTAGAAATTTAATAGCATGAAAACTTTTAATTTTCTGGAAATTCAAAAGGTATAAGAAACAATGGACAGTTGATATTTCTTTGCCATGCTGACTGTAGAATCTGAGCTACAATATTGTATGAGCAAACAGAGGAGACCCTGATCAGACTGTAGAATCTGAGCTAAAATATTGTATGAGCAAACAGAGGAGACCCTGATTGGACTGTGTAGAATCTGAGCTACAATATTTTATGAGCAAACAGAGGAGACCCTGATCGGACTGTAGAATCTGAGCTACAATATTTTATGAGCAAACAGAGGAGACCCTGATGGACTGTAGAATCTGAGCTACAATATTTTATGAGCAAACAGAGGAGACCCTGATCAGACTGTAGAATCTGAGCTACAATATTGTATGAGCAAACAGAGGAGACCCTGATCGGACTGTGTAGAATCTGAGCTACAATATTTTATGAGCAAACAGAGGAGACCCTGATCAGACTGTAGAATCTGAGCTACAATATTGTATGAGCAAACAGAGGAGATCCTGATCGGACTGTGTAGAATCTGAGCTTCAATATTGTATGAGCAAACAGAAGAGACCCTGATCAGACTGTAGAATCTGAGCTACAATATTGTATGAGCAAACAGTGTTTGCCAATGCATCAAAATGTTCTTTATAGGGTAACTTAAGAAGGAGTAACAGTTTTAATTTGTGTCTGAGATTTAAAATGAAAAATAATTTTGTTTATGGTTATTGTTACTGTGTAAAGTCTCCAATCTACTGGCTGGCACATGGGTATCTCTAATAAATTGTCAACAGAATATGGTATCAAAAATGTGCCAACGCATACTGTAGAATCATAAATTGTCATTGGGTATTAATTTTTTGTCAATTTCGTTGACGGTTTTATCCACAAACATTAATATCCAAAAATTATTCATTTAACAGACCTTGTGTTTTCTAGAAAATGAAATTTACAAATTGACAAACCAGGGAAATCACTTCATTACAGATTCCATAAAATATAATGCCAATGAAAATTAATGAATCTACAGAACTTGATATAAATTCTAACAATCTTGAACAATGTATTTACCATCCATATAAACTTCTTTTCAGATTGGTGATTCCATATGTATCCTTTATTAGTTTCTCAAGCCTTGAAATACTGTTATAGTATCTTTAAATGAATGCATCATATATAAATAAACCTTTCTTTGTCAAGAAAATCCACACTTTTTACATTTTACCTATACTCAATGTCATGATTTACATGTGCACATGAGCCATGATATCCAAATCATTTTTATGATACCAATGTATTACCCAATACTTTGTAATCTGAAGAGGGTTGATATGCTGCTTACAACTTATACTAATCCCTCTCAACTGATCCTTGGTTGAACCAGTACTTTGTGCCTGAAAAGGCCATGAAGAATCCTGCCCACAGCTGGCTTTGAAACCACATCTTTCTAGTTCATAGCCTTGTACATTACCACTGGACAACAACACCTACTTTTTTTTCTTCGATTTATAACTTGCTGAGAATGTTCAAGACTTATATTTAAGGAAGTCAAGCTTACGTGGTGCCTTCTCAAGGAAGTTGGAGAAGAGGGCCCACTTTCCACCGTTCTGTTCACAATCTGCCTCGTTGTTCCAGCGTGACCCATATTTCCGAGCACCTGATGGCCAGTTCTCTACACAAGCATGGTACTGCTGTACGTTGAAACTCTTGGATCTGTAGTGACTGTGACGAAAAGAAAATATCAAGTAATGAATACATGTGAATCTTATTCTTTTAACCAAAATTAATCTTTTATAATATTAAGACAAACTAAACCCCTGCTGTGAACTGCAATCTTAACCCTTGACCTCATGAATATTCATGTACAAATTTATGACTTCATGAATATTAATAATGCCTTTACTGTAACTGGTATATGAAACAATTGATTTTCTTTTATTTTGCCATGCAAACTTTGTAGAGTCTAAGCTTCAGTATTGTAGAAAACCATGTTTTGACAGTTCCTAAATCAGACAGATCGGGCCCTTTGTTCTCAAAAATACTTAAGTACGATCTCAGATTCAAATTTTAGTAAATACTCAAATCCCTGATAAAACTAGAACTGTCGCCTAAGGGCTTACTAATACCCCCCCGCAAGTGTTTTTGTCAAACATGGCTTTGGAGCATGAAATCAGAATTCTTGTATGCAACACTCCATCTTAATACGTATATAGAGGACATATGTGCCAACTACATGGAAATCTAGTGATCCTTTGTAACACATACCTATGGATATACCTATGTCTATGGATAAATATCATTAAGATTCACTGAAATCTATCAATGGAAGAAAATTGTAAAACAAATACCATCAAAGGGACATATCTTTAAAACAGTGGGGAGGGGGGGGGGGGGTAACCCAATGTTAATAGAAAAAGCGCTACTACAATGTCTAAGGTTGAATGACAGCAAGTTTCATTGAAATCCCTCCAGTAGTTTAGGAGGAGTAGTCTGCAAAAATTGTAAAGCAAAAATCATCAAAGGGGATAACTATAAAAAAGGGAGGTAATCCAATGGAGGAGTAGTCTGCAGAAATTGTAAAGCAAAAATCATCAAGGGGCATAACTATAATAAAGGGAGGTAATCAATGTTATATAACTAACACATGCTTTACAATGTCTAAGGATGAATGGCAGCAAGTTTCATCAAAATCCTTCATATTTAGGCGAAGTAGTCCGCAGCAAGTTTTAATGCAAAAATCATCAAGGGCATAACTTGGAAAATAGGGAAAGTAACCAATGATATATAGATAACGCGCTTATACAATGTCTAAGGATCACTGCCAGCAGTTTCATTCAAATTCCTTCCAGTAGTTTAGAAGGAGTAGTCCGCAGAAGTTTGTAATGCAAAAATCATCAAAGGGCATAACTTGGTAAATAGGGGAGGTAACTCAATGCTATATAGATGTCTAAGGATCATTGCCAGTAAGTTTCATCAAATCCTTCCAGTAGTTTAGAAGGAGTAGTCCGCAGAAGTTTGTAATGCAAAAATCATCAAAGGGCATAACTTGGTAAATAGGGAGGTAACTCAATGCTATATAGATAACGCGCTGCTACAATGTCTAAGGATCATTGACAGCAAGTATCATTAAAATCCTTCAGTAGTTTAGGCGGAGTAGTCCGCAGAAGTTTGTAATGCAAAAATCATCAAGGGCATAACTTGGTGAATAGGGAGTAATCATGCTATATAGATAACGCGCTGCTACAATGTCTAAGGTCATTGACGCAAGTATCATTAAAATCTTCAGTAGTTTAGGCGGAGTAGTCCGCAGAAGTTTGTAATGCAAAAATCATCAAAGGGGCATAAATTGGTAAATAGGGGAGGTAACCAAATGATATATAGATAACGCGCTTATACAATGTCTAAGGATCATTGCCAGCAAGTTTCATCAAAATCTTCCAGTAGTTTAGAAGGAGTAGTCGAGAAGTTGTAATGCAAAAATCATCAAAGGGGCATAACTTGGTAAATAGGGGAGGTAACTCAATGCTATATAGATAACGCGCTGCTACAATGTCTAAGGATCATTGACAGCAAGTATCATTAAAATCCTTCCAGTAGTTTAGGCGGAGTAGTCCGCAGAAGTTTGTAATGCAAAAATCATCAAAGGGGCATAACTTGGTAAATAGGGGAGGTAACTCAATGCTATATAGATAACGCGCTAATACAATGTCTAAGGATCATTGCCAGCAAGTTTCATCAAAATCCTTCCAGAAGTTTAGGAGGAGTAGTCCGCAGAATTTTGTGTCTACAGACGGACGGACAGACGGACGGACGGACGGACGGACAACCTGATTCCAGTATACCCCCCCCTAACTTCGTTGCGGGGGGGTATAACTAATGGGCTTGGTTTGAGTCTGAGTATAAAAATCATTCTCAAGTACCATTTTCATTTTTGAGAACACAGATCCTGGGTCTGCTATCTCACTGTTTGCCAATGCAGCAAACTGAATGTCAATAAATTAAGAGTTAAATTACCACTGAAAGTAATAAACAACCCTACTACACAAGCTTGACTTAACAACATTAACCCTTGACCTCATGAATATTCATGTACAAATTTATATCTTGATAAATAATGATAAACTGAACTTAAAATGGTATATGGAATTTTGAATTCTTTTTTGCCACATGGTCTGTGTAGAAACTGAGCTACAATATTGTATGAGTAAAAAAAGAGGAAACCCTGATCAGACAGCTCCTATAGGAGCTGCTGTGTTTAATGCCAATGTGTCAAACTGAGTCTATATGAAGTAAACTCAGCCTCTCACTGCGTGGGTTCGAATCCGGCAGGGTCATTCGGATTTTCATGTGAGGAAGCCTTCCAGCTGGCTTGCGGTAGGTCGGTGGTCCTACCCGGATGCCTCTATACATTCGGGGTCTTCCTCCACCTGTAATTAGCTGGACGTCACTATATGACTGAAATACTGTCGAAGCGACGGTAAACTCAAATAGTTAAGTCAAGTTTATATGAAGTAAAGGTTAAAAATAATGAACACTTTGTAAAACAGAACAAGGTATCCGATTATATTATAGCCCTTACTTCACTTTGTGGAAGGTATGATAAAAAGTACAAGCATTTGAGCAGTCTGATGAAATCTATACATTGTATTAAAGTAAACTGTGGTTAAAGTTTTATATTACTCATTATCTTTATTACTAATTCATTTCATAGATAAGATGACTAATTAGGAAAGAGTTAAATTAAACTTTAGCAGATCTCTTATGTTATTTTCTTTTTTCCCATATATTATCTCTTGATTAAATTTACACATGACATTTTATACATCAAAACCACTAACGTATGGTCACACCACTGAAAGTAATTATTCACGGATATAGGGCTAACAACATCCACTTTAGTGAAGTGGGTAATTCAACAACTTAATAACATCACTGACGATGTGAATGACAATTACTAATATTCATGTACTAATGAAATATTCCCAAATCAAAACAGCCGGCTGAGTCAGCCCTCCTCATGATTCATTTGCTTAAACATCTCAGTAGAAACCTTTCTCAGCCTCAGTATGTCACATAATGATAGATGTTATGAATAAAGAAAATCTTTTTCCGAAGAAAACAAAATAGAAGAGTGTTTTCTGGAACACATGTGTCACCTGCTGAAGCGTGATGGAAAAAAAGTGTAACAGACGGACAGACAAACAATGGAATAAAGATCCCTATGTGTCACCTCTGCTTACAGCAAGTGACACAAAAATGATATTAGACAAGAAGCGATTCTGACATATGTGTAAATCAAATGTAAGCGTACCTGCACATTGTCTCATTTTCAGCCAAGACTGCAATATCCTTCCACATGGTCGGATGCCAGTATGGGAAGTGGTCTCGCTCCTCTGGACATTCGTAACCATAGCGATTACCATTTGGGTTCTGTCTTGTGTAGGCTGCGCTGCTGTAGCCAAACTTGTTCTTCTTCACTTTCTGATCTGCCTTGAAGAGTCCTGCATTTATTGAATAGAGACATGGTTATGATACTAGACACTATCATTAAAACCAATTATTCACTTCTCTGGCTTTACTTAGATATTCACAATAACAATAACATGGGTAAAGTGAAAATCTGAACTTTTTTGAATATTTGTTTCAAACTGATACAGCAAATTTGATTCTGTGCTGAAAAATCTATTTTAAGTGATGTTCATCAAATATATCATTTACTTCTTCTTTATCATCATCATCATCATAATCATCATCTTCATCATCATCATCATCATCATCATCATCATCATCATCATCATCATCATCATCATCATCATCATCATCATCATCATCATTATCAACATCATCATCATCATCATCATCATCATCATCATTATAAGATTATTACCTTCATTTCTTTCCCTCACATAACAGCTATCATACCACTCCCATGGCTCCTGTAGACCGTTGGCTGTGTTCAGGTTACCATTCTTACGACCATTCTTACTCCCTTCATTTTCTGTCAAACTACCAGGCGGGGAATACTGCATTCTATTTGTTGAAGTTCCATCCCTCATTTGAGCCTTTAAAGCTAAAACACAGAGCACATGTGAAATAATAAACAAAATCCATTCACTTCAGCCTTAAAAGGATCCGAGACCAGATAATCTGAGAATGTATTGATTACCCTGTAGAAAAACATTGGGTGATCCTTTATACAGAATAAAATTTAAGTCTTAAGCACAGTATTCAGAAATGAAGAATTATGAACATTTAAATGAGGAAACCAGCCCCTCCTCTAGGAGCCTCATTTTTAAAGACTTTACTTTGATTAAGCAATTTTGGTAGAGGGTGAAAAGTTTACCAGTTTCAGCAAGGTGAAATTAGATTCTGGCCAATGGTTTTGGAGAAGTTTTTTTTTTTTAAATAAAATATTTTTGATTTCAATGATTTCATGGAAATAAAAAAGAATTCTACATGAATCAAGTCCTTTATGCATTATAAACCCATCCAAAGACTGTCCATGCCAAGATTCATCAATTACTAACTCGTAATTTCAGAGTATTTCATCTAAAACAAAATGGTGACGAAAAAAAGGCTACAGACATTGCGTGAACACTGTAACCTTGTGCTTGTTAAACCAAGGTGAACTAAAATTATGTTGAAACAATAAGGCACCTGCTTGGGAAACAAAAGTTCATAAGTACAAGGAATTCGGTTTAAGATACAGTGTCCATTTGTTTCATATGTTGTACCAATATTTTTGCACCAAGGATGGTCAGGAGAAAAATTAAAAAAAACAAAAAAAACAGGGTTTGAACCCTCAACCTTTGAATCCACAGTCATGTACGCTACCACTGGACGGTAGTGCCCTACTTACGAGGAATGTTGGCGATCGCATCCTCACACATGTACTGGAGGACCATGTTGCAGTTCTGTTTCTGGGGATCTGTGTCCTCGTTCCCCCCACATCCATGCTGATTGGTCCATTCGATGGTCAGCTGAGTTCCCCCCGCACCGGTCAGTCGGTTGACAGATGGGCCACTTTGAAAGTAGCGCTACAATAAAAGATACATCAAGTTTAAACTTTATTTAAAGACATCTGAACAGGGGGTGATATCACACATTCTTGCTGGTACTGATGGTGGTGTTCACTTAGTCAATGATGTGGAAAGAAATCGAAGAACCTGAAATAAAACACACGTCCAAATATCATCTCAAATCTTTCTTGCATTGATTAAAAGCCAGTGCATTAACCTCTAGGCTATCCATACATAAACATAATATGACATTTGTCGCTGAAGAAGTTTAAAAAACTCCAGATATTATTTTACCAAATACAACTGTCCTATTAATAAATGACAAGGTTAACATGCAAAACACTAATATTTTTTTCATCACTGATGCTGTTTTGTTCTTTTTATACACATTAAAAATTATCTCAAAATAAATGCATACCTAATATATTTTTTTAGGCTATCACTATGTGCCTTTACCTCAACTGGTAAACAAGTGCTTATATACTCATTGACATTGCAGACAATCGCTACCATTATCAATGACTTCTTTTAAACCTGTTTCAAACCAGAGCTATAAATGTATGTGAAGTATACCCTGACACACTGCCTTGACTCATTTAGTATGAAAAGATAATGTGGTTTTTTTTTGTGATGTGACCAGACGCAACTAGGGGACAAATACATAGGAAATATTCCTGAATAGGTATATTGTCCCCATTTTACTTTATGCAGTTGAAGTACATCAATGAGAACACATACACATAATTAGGACTTATGATAATTATTTGGGTCAAAGTGAAATTGAAACACAGCTACTTATTGTTAAAAGCTACTGAACGAGGTCATGAGACAGATTGGTGATAATTTTATAAACAATTGACTATATCGTGGAAGTGGCCCGAGTGTTATCTTCAATATCCAAACAATAGACACTTAAGGGTATGGACACTGCTTATCAGATTAGGCTCGGAAACAGGGGCTATTGATTAAGGACACAAATAAATGCTTCACAATGCGTCATCATAAGAGGTCAAATGCACTGTACTTTTATAAACGTATGACATTTAAACAGATTTTTGTTTATGATATATATAACAAACACACAGATTTCTGAAAGAGGCACAAAACTATAGATGCTATCTTTGTATGTTACGATCTTAATTAAAATGCACTCTTGGAAATGCTGAAACTATTGTGAACCTTCACTGATTAAAAAAAGCTCTCAACTCCATTTATCAGACTGCACATTAGGCTTAAATGATTTAACAAGAAAAATCCTTTACAGAGTTTAAGGCTATATAACAAGCAACCTCCCCAAAGCAACATTTGTGGAGGAACTTAATAATGATGAGCTCAAGAGGTGTTATTCTTTTCAGGTTGTTTGTTTCTTGTTCATTAGGTTAATCACTCCATCATCAGCACTCCAGTCATTTGGAGATGATGTCTACTTGAGACAGATACAGTCCTGCCATGCTGAAATATCACGCCATAGACATGTGGCATGATACCACACCCAGTCGCATTATCCTGACACCGGGCCAACCAGTCCTAGAACTACCCTTATATGCTGAGCAACAAGCAAGGGAGCTAAACCAGTACTGTAGAGGTTGAGATAAATTGAGAAATTTGTGTGGGTTTCACTTTATTTGTGTATAATAAAATGTCAATGTCACATACATTGTCTCCTAAACTTGTCAGAGGTAATCGCTGCTCAGAAATGCTGTTTCAGGAGGTTTTAATGTAATGGTATTTGGTTGTTAGGTCTTGTATCAAACACTGAAACCTGTACCCTTCTTTAATGTCACAACCAAATTTGCACAGGGTCGTAAAAATCTTTTAGAGGATTTAGAACTATGTTTGCAACACCAAATTGACTAATTTATGCATCATTATATGTATTTGTTATTCTCAGATGATATTTTGGGTCACTCAGCGGACAGGGTCCAATACAGTATTGGCCATCATCTGTCTCTGACAGTACTATGAGATTTTTGTGAAGTGGGAGGTAAATCATTAAAAATATTGTTGATTCAATCAACATCAATGGACTAATTCTTTTAACTAAATTGAAGCATTATTTTGCATATCGCCATAAAAAAATGGATTTTCATATTTTCACCTTACTTTCACTTATGGTAAATGATAGGATTCGTCCTTAATGGCTCAAAAACTAACACAAAGGGTACATAAGATGCAAAGATCTGCTCTTAATGCTCTAGTATAATAATTTAACACATTGAAAATGTTGATGAAATTACATGATTCAGTATTTTGGATGGATGTCAAAAAAATACTCTCTCATTGTTTACATTTTGCAGTGGTGAGTATTCTCGAACACAGCCTGTAATCAGAATTATTTTAATTTGAACAAGAGGGCCAAGATGGCCCTAGATCGCTCACCTGAGAAAAGTATCATTCATTGCCTGTACAAAACAGATTGCTTTAGAATTAAGATGATGAGGTGAAACAATGTTCAGGAATTTTCTGACCCCATCCACAAAAGATATCATCATGACAAACATTCTGCCAAAGTTTGAGGATGATTGGACCAAAAATGTTGCCCTCAGAGTATAAACAATATTTTTCTAAGATTTGACCTACTGACCTACATTTCTGTCCAGCCCCACCCATTTTCAAACTGGTTCAAGATATCATCAAGACAAACATTCTGACCAAGTTTGAGGAAGATTGGATCAAAATTGTGGCCTCTAGTGTGTAAAAAAGATTTTTCTAAGATTTGACCTACTGACCTACTTTTTGATCCAACCTGACCCATTTTCGAAAGGGTTCAAGATATCATCAAGACAAATATTCTGACCAAGTTTGAGGAAGATTGGATCAAAATTGTGGCCTCTAGTGTGTAAACAAGATTTTTCTGTTGATATCGGAACACAAACATTTTATTAGCAAAAAACAAAAATATGGAACTAGAAAAAGCGCTATCCCATTTGGTTTTGTATATTAATTTATTAAACGAAATCAGAGATGCTCTACATGATCAAGGGCACAAATGGCAAAGGTTAAACTAGGAAAAGATCACCCCGCGCATAATGTTGCCGACAGCCCAAGATCTGGACGTCCGTGCATGACGTCAGGAAAAGGAGACACAATTATGGAGTTGTCTGGGGTAACAATCCGTAAAATTCCACTGGAGAATTCAAGTCATACTTTTACAAATGGATCTGTAGGTTGGAGATTGGTGTATCATGCACAGGAAACTATTTCAAAAAGATATAATTTTAGATGTCAGATAGTCTTTACAGATGTCATATACATTTAACGAGTAAGTTGTCCTGCTCAATGTTACCCGACGTTGCCATAGTGACTGTGGAATTTGCATCAGTGCAAAGTATCACTTTACGAGATTTCTTTTTAATAATCATAATAAAGAACAAGTTATGGCAGTTTTTCCGGATACTTTTCGAACACCCTTGTACTTACATTGTATTAATAATACATACCATTGAAAGCATGTTTAATATGATATATACACCTATATTGATTTAATGAAAAAAACAGTTATCGGCATAATAGTTTTTTGTTGTTGTTGTTGTCACATGGCTATTAAAAATAATTTTTTACAATGTATAAGTAGAAATTACTACATGCATATTATTATGTAGTTCCACACAAAACAATCACCAAAAACTGGTTTCAATAAACACTTTCGCTGCCTTAAATGAAATCGGGGCGTTTATTAAAACCGACGGCACCAATGACGTGTTAGAACTCATTTATCCGGTTTATATTAGGCACGCCTGGTAATCAGATAATTCACTAGTGCTAAATCTGCAAACGAAAATACAGCCTTAATTGATACGTATAACTGGATGGATCCAGCTTTTTCTGCTTCAATGGGCCAGACATTTTCGATGTATGGACTGCTACTGCTTGTTTAATTAGCAGAAGGGTGACAAACAAGCTAAAATGAAACTTATACGAGAAATCAGAAGTAATCAGTGAATTTCAAATGATATTTCAGTTTTGATCAAACTGACTGACTCTAATTGTTATAAACTTTAAGTTTATTATGTGGATAAACGCATAAAAAAACCCACATTTGTTGATTTGTGGGGGCGTACGCTGCTCCGCCCCCTCTACATCCAACCTTGCAAGCTATATTACGAAAAGCAACCGCATCTTGTGTAGATACTTATTTATGACTTTTTCCTTCAGACAATTTATGGTGCAAGAATATGGCCAGTAGCAGTTCTCATTAGAGTGTGATATGACAATCAGATCTGATTTACAGGGACACAAACTGAACCATCAGAAATATCTTGTCATTAACATATGATCACTATCCAGTTTTAATAGTATGACCAAATATGGCAAAACTGGACTCAGACAGAGTGACTAACCAAGTCATCGTGATTTTTAAGTCTCGACATCTTGTATAATTTACAATGTACTTCTCAAAGAAACTTTCATCATCAGAAAACAAGGACGTTTATTAACCCTTTACTTCATAAATATTCATGTTCAAATTTATGACTTGATGAATATCAATTTATTGAACTTAAAATGGTATTTGAAACAATGGATTTTTTTTTGCCATGAAGACTGGGTAGAACCTGAATTTCAATATTGTATGAGCAACCAGAGGAGACCCTGACCAGGCCTCATGTTCTCAAAAATACAAATGGTTTTTAAGTATGATTTTCTTCCTCAAGACTCAAGCTATGCCCATAAGTCTCAATAGGGACTAGAGTATGATACTTAATTTTGAGTCTGAAATCATACTTACGTATTTTCCAGAACATTATTTTTAGAAGGAACTGTCTGATATAGGTCTGTTTGCCAGTACTTCAAAATGTGTCTACATGAGGTATAAATCATACATTTTCAGTCATAAAAGTAAATGATTTATTTGTGCAGTGTGCATCTGCTTCAATCTGGAAAATAACAACCGAAAAACTAGTACATGCTGAAATGTCCCGGATGACAAAGCAGTCTGTTGTTACATTGTCCACTTTAGTTGGACATGAATAAAGACTTCTGACTGACGACACTGGCTAACAATGAAGGTGATAAATGCCCCTGCTATTTTCAATGCCTTGACACCACAATCAATAAAGATATCAAACTTTTCGCACAGGATGCGCTGACAAGGGTCTAGTTGCATTAATAAGCGATTTCTTTAATGTAACCTGTTTGAGATAAATGGACATTTCCTGTGTTTACATATGTATTCAAACTAACTTACTGTTTATCCAATAGCTACATTGGGTTACAAGGTAGTCAATGGCTGATCTGGGTTACACAAAAGAACACAAAGTCTTCTTTGTGATAATGCTTATGAGCAATTCATCTAGCCACTGAAGGAAAAGGCAGAGCTTAATTTTCATAGCTAAAGGCTAAATAGTGTATTTATACACTGACTAAAAAATAAGTACAAGACTTTAATCAATATGGCAAAATTTAGGACTCATTTATCCGGCAACTATTACAGAACAACAGCTCTACTTCTTGTTAGTCAATATTCACTATGGAAAAACAAACTATATTACACTGAGCATCTCTGTTATGCACCATATGTATAAGAAAACATACATCTGTTCATGATTTGTCAATAATGTAGATCCAATCTTTTAATTTGAATCAGATGCGATCTAAATATAAACCAGTTACCAGAGGCGATTTACTAAGAGTTTCAATGATACAGTTTTCACTGGATGTGTATGCAATCAGATGTTGCAAGATAAGTTTCTAAGCATGAAGTAACATGGTAAACAAATACACCCGACATTATATTTGATTTTCAGATTCAGAATGGATATTTCTTAATTGCTCATTAAATGTGGAATAACAAAAGTGTTCATGTGCCAGTAAAATGCATGGGTCGTGGGCTAAATCTTGCAGAATGATATTTGTTTTAATGGAAGGTAAAAATTAATGTTGTCTGCTTTAGACGCCATCTTTAAAACAATTTTCACTGAAAAACAGTAAAATTGTTACAAAGAGAACAAAGAAAATGGGAGTACACATGTATTCTCAAAGGAAAAAGAAATGCAGGTTAAACGTTTGTGTCAGTTTTAAATAGGAAGTTTTTGATGGTATAACAGTTTAAATTATTTTGAAAAAGATTTTTTTTCAAACAAAATAAATACTGTAGAATCAGATGGGGTCTATCATATGAGGTTTACTGCAAGGTTAGGAGGTAAAAACTTGAGTCTGGCTACTACAGATTCTAGTTACCCTGCGTTTTTTTTTCCTTTGAGTATATTTGGCACTGCACTTTGACTGAGCAATTCAACACAGACCCCTTGTGTTTGTGTGTTTTACAGATGGTCATAATCACCATAACTTGCCAATCTGTTACACATTGCAATCAATAACACTGGCTTCATTTGCATAAAGGTGTGAATACTACAGATTTACGATATGAAAAGTTCTAGAGTAAAAATGGTAAAAATGGTAAAAATGAAAAGCTTGGTAAAAAATCAATTCATCCATGTTTATAAAGCCTCTTTCAAAATCCTTAATGAGATTAGTTATGAATAGCCTTCATCAGTCAGAATTAAAACGGCCCATTTAAAAGTTAGGTGAGGTCAGCCTTTTCTATGAAAATGATAACCATAAAAATAAAGGTTTCAAAAGAAATACCATTCTGTGTTAACCACAAAAGCTGGATCACCCGAGATATCATACTCAGAGGACTAAGATTAAGGTAAACCATCCTTCAAGAAATTGTGATCATGATCCATCAAGTGATTGTAGGGATTTTATAGTGAATGCAAACCATTATAGACTTATATAACTAGTAATTGGATGCATGGATCTGCACTAAGGACTTTTTAAGCTATTGAAAGACCTTTACTTTATCAGAAGTTCTTATATTGATCGAAATTCCTTGAAAACATATTTCATACTATTTGACCTCCCCTGAAAAGCTGAAAACTTTAATCACAAAAATCCCCTTCTAAAATCTATCCTAGCATAATCTAGACATATTTTCAATAGAGTCATCACATAAAGGCTTAATCCATACCATGCTTAAATTCTTAAATGGACTAGTCCTTCCTTCATTTTGGACAGTACCATTAGTTTTTTAAAGGGGTGCTTGCTGAATATTTGACAGAGTAGTGGTCGCAAAGGCAGTACCAAGTGCTCACAGCAGTGAAATGGTTACACAGTATCACGATTAATGCTTTTTCTTAATATTTAGTTTTTACACAAAATGTTTTTCAAATTGAGGATGATTCATGGTCTAAAAATAATTAAAATATAAAATTTATGAAAGCTATTTGTCTTTCAACATGACACATAGAGCAGCAGAAACAAAGCTCTAGATTCAAGCCAGCTGTCATAGTAATGAATGAGCCTGTAGCAAGATGAGACTGTCCTTATACATCTTGCATGTGCGCATGTTCCATGCATCTTAAATCATTGAGATGATGATGATGATGATGATGATGATGATGATGATGATGATGATGATGATGATGATGATGATGATGATAAGAACAACATCCTGTCCTACCATCTATTTCACACATACAGACTGTTTATTATTTTTCATTCTCTATATCAATTACTTCTTTATACTGGGAAATCATTCATTTTCGTGGGACACTAATTTTCAATTTGTGGGGGATTTTATCCACATATATTAATCCCTATGAAATATTGTCTCTTATATAGGTTTCACGTTTTCTAGAACATAGATCCACAAATAAATGAACCAATGAAATTCCCTTAGGTACATAATCAACAAAATTGTATGTCAACGAAAGTTAATGATTTTACAGTATATTTTTCATACTTTGCCCTTGCAAAAGCATACATACATAAGCATACATACTCAAGAAATTGATCCAACATCATTACAGGAGAAATAGTGATTAAATCTTTCAATCCTGTATTTCTAACTACAATATCATCAATGACATGGGTTACACAGTAAATTTTTGGCTAATCAGGTTTCAAACAATCCGCTTTTCATATTAAAGGCCCAGTGCGCTTATATCAGTACTTAAAAGCCACAAAAGACACTTAACTAATCTCCGTAGCACACAAACTGAACTATTTAACAATAGAACACATGAAATTCTTCGGATTTTTAGTTGTTCAGACAGGGCGTTATATGTTAATATATAGCATTCAGTTAAAACATTTATAAGAAATTGGGAATTTTGATATTTTACACTTAAAGTCAAAGATAAATCTGATCAGACCAAAAACTGCTCTAAATGTAACAAACAAGGTGTGTTAAGTTTAGGGTGCTATGGTTCAATAGTAAAATGTCTGACTGAAGATCCAAAGGTCGTGGGCTCAAGTTTCTTTGGGATCAAGGTTTTTTTTAAGGCCTTCCCAAGTGCAAAGTACTGGTCCAACCCAGGAACAGTCAAGATTAGTATGAGTTATAAGAACTTGTTTCTCAATCGACAAAACATAGATAAATTTAAACTAAGAAGGTAAAATATTTAAATTATGTAACATACTTGGAACAGACCTATCTACCATAATTTTAAGGTCCCTGTACATGTAAATGAAACGCTAATATACAATGTAATTACAGTATAAAACAAAGTAACAAAATATGAAATAACATCACTAAACTGAAGGATTCAGAAAAAGAAAAAAACAATAATTTTACAGCTAGGTGCAAAACTATGGTAACTTGATATCAATAAAGAAGCAGTGCAATAATGTTGCACCAAGTCCTTGACATTTACTGGTCTTACTCTGTGATTTTCCACCATAAAATACCTGGCACATTGTCTGAATTGGTAAATTTAGGAAGTTTTATGTTTTGTGAAAGATAACAAGAGTGTTCTTTGGAACAAAATGTGACAGACAGATGGACAAGGGAAAAGTGATTCTTATGATCACATTAAAAAAAAAAAAAAAGTTTTAGTTTTCAGGATGAATCAGCAACTCTTATACTTGCATGACTGCAATGACTTAAAACTGTATAAAAATATTTTATTTCCTTTTGTAAAGATACAATTCAAATCTAAATTCAAGATCAAATAGCAGTATTGTAACTGTCCAGCAAGTATGCGACACAATAAGGTGTCAAATTTTTTAACATAATATCACCATAGTAACACTAAACAAGGGCGTAGCACAGACAATAGGGAAATAACCTGAAACAGAAGAGTATCAGTGGTAAAATTATCTTCAATTACAAGGAAGATTTTAGTATCTTTCAAATACCATGACTACAAACATTGCTATAAATACGGTAGTAACAAAATCGTGACCTGGGAAACTTTGATGAATTTGAGTATTGGAGCATGGTGTAAAACTTAGTAAATACATATCGATGGGTCAACGGAAGACTATTCTAACTAGACTTTTTCCCAAAATAGCTTTTTTCTGACATTTCATGATGTCTTGAACCCCTCCATATACTGTAAAAATAATTTGGCTAGAGTGAACATATAGAAAAAGTTATGACCAAAATTAAAAAATATTCTATCTCATAACATTGATATGGTTTATGCAAAAGTATTCTAACTTCAGATAGAATACTCTTGAACAACTAAAATCATGTTCCAGGTGGATTGTTTGTGTGCAAAACTATTCTAACTTAACTTAGAATAGTTTTCCACGTAAAAGTTTAATTTACTTGACATTATTCATTACTGAGGGGTATTCTATCTCATGTGAAAGAAACATATGACATCATTATGACATCATAAAATGTACTTTTGACATTGAACTGTTTATATATTTCAAGGACAAGATGATGTAACATGAAATATTTTTTATATTTTTTCGTTATATGAGAAGATTAAAGCTGTCCTTACTAGATCAACATTTTTCATTGGCGAATATCAATAAAATTTGAAAAAAAAAAAATCTGATATCTAAAAAAAAATTTTAACCATTATATTTTTTTTTTTAAATTAAACTTTTACATACTTTTGCAGATTTACTGTTTCTCGTCATGCAGGTTTTTTTCTGCCTATTTGGTTACAATATTTGCCCAATAATTAAAAAAGGTAATATTTTTCTCCATTGCCCCCCCCTCCCCCCCGGCCAAAAAAAAAATAAAATAATCATATATTTTTCAAATGAGATTTGTTTTGTTTGTTATTCCATTGTGTTGCTGAATATGGTACCGTATACATATTAAGTTGCCTTTCTGCTTCTTAAAAGCTCCCAACTTGTGAAAAATCTTGATTTTTTTTTTTCCAAAATAGGCAGAAAAAACCCAGTCATGATAGTTTAATTCTGTAAGGATTGTTTATTTTGATATGTAAGAGGCACCAACACAGTTATGGTCATTTAGGCAACTTTCAGCTATGAATATAGAGGAAGTCTTGACAGAGCTGGTCAGCTTGAAGACATCTTCACATGAAAGATTTCAAATATTTTAATCAATAATCTATAATAGGTTTGAAGTAAAGTGTATACTCTTAAACATTTTTATTACCTTATCACCCTTTTAGTTATCATTCACACATAAAGCATAATCAATTTTTACATTTTCTAAAAAAATATGCACTGATCTTTTATGAAAATGTATTCTCCCTACACTTAAACTGAATAATCTAAGGTTTTTACTTTTATTCTTTTCATTTTTTTTTTATATCAGAATGTTGACAGTTAGAGGAAGTTGTCATCAGACACACATAAAATTTTGTGCAGCAGGTCAGCTGCAATGTGTGACAAATAGCCTCCAAGCCATTCTTCTTGCTGAAAGAAGATCTCCATGTCTTTTAACAACAAAGGACATAGATAACATACTGGAGGCTGGAGACAAATTAATAATAAGACTATTTCCCAAACATTGAGTGGCCTTGTGAAAGCACCTGTGTCAGATGGACTAGCGTCCTTCCTCACTCTACAGGAAGCTCTCTCATATACAAACAAATACTGTTTCTTGACTTTAAACTGCTATACAATGGCCATTATTAAAGTTGACAACAATTTTTGGGTCTGATTCACATAGCAGAAATGATAATGGCTTAATCAGTGCTGACGGAACAGCAGTTGCAACAAGGCATGACAACAGTGAGGATCTGTCAACATTCATAAACAATTGTGTGATACCTTGTTCCTAGACTTATCAAATACATGCATACCATTTGAAGTTTCACATGCCATGTCAACTGATTCAAATAGGAGAGTCTACTGACAGAAAATTCTGTAAGTGAGTTTAGTGGGTTCTCAGAAGTCAGTGAAAATGAGCTCACCGTAGACTGACTGAAGCTCAAATGTTCATTGACATATCTAACTGTAGTAGTGTTTCAAGTCGAATTGAAAATGTCTCATTGTCTTTCTTAAGAGCTGCTATAAGTTGTGATTTGTAATATGAAGACCCATCTTCAATAATTACCCACACCTCATCAGACAGTGATTATGAATTATCCAAATTTGAACAAAAACTTTTTGATAATCAGATCACTGATTCAGATATGTCTTTATCTGATGAATGTTTGTATGAAATTTCAATGAAAAAAAAAGAGAGAAAAAAAACAACATTAAAAGAATAATATTCCAAAAAGAAAAAGAATGTTTAACAAACTAACACATGTACCAAAAGTATGGACAATGATGTTGACAAAACTGATCAGAACATTGACTGGGTAGATCCAGTAGTTGAGAAAACGGACAGTTGGGTAGATGAAGTAGTTGAAAATAGGTACAATGGGGTACACAGTAGCTGATGAAAGGATTGCAGTAGTTGATGACAGGGGCATTGGAGTTAATGCAGTAGTTGTTGACAGGGGCATTGGAGTTAATGCAGTAGTTGGTTACAGGGGCATTGGAGTTAATGCAGTAGTTGGTGACAGGGGCATTGGAGTTAATGCAGTAGTTGTTGACAGGGGCATTGGAGTTAATGCAGTAGTTGGTGACAGGGGCATTGGAGTTAATGCAGTAGTTGTTGACAGGGGCATTGGAGTTAATGCAGTAGTTGTTGACAGGGACATTGGAGTTAATGCAGTAGTTGGTGTCAGGGACATTGGAGTTAATGCAGTAATTGTTGACAGGGACATTGGAGTTAATGCAGTAGTTGGTGACAGGGGCATTGGAGTTATTGCAGTAGTTGTTGACAGGGCCATTGGAGTTAATGCAGTAGTTGGTGACAGGGGCATTGGAGTTATTGCAGTAGTTGTTGACAGGGGCATTGGAGTTAATGCAGTAGTTGTTGACAGGGCATTGGAGTTAATGCAGTAGTTGTTGACAGGGGCATTGGAGTTAATGCAGTAGTTGTTGACAGGGGCATTGGAGTTAATGCAGTAGTTGTTGACAGGGCCATTGGAGTTAATGCAGTAGTTGGTGACAGGGGCATTGGAGTTATTGCAGTAGTTGTTGACAGGGGCATTGGAGTTAATGCAGTAGTTGTTGACAGGGACATTGGAGTTAATGCAGTAGTTGGTGTCAGGGACATTGGAGTTAATGCAGTAATTGTTGACAGGGACATTGGAGTTAATGCAGTAGTTGGTGACAGGGGCATTGGAGTTATTGCAGTAGTTGTTGACAGGGCCATTGGAGTTAATGCAGTAGTTGGTGTCAGGGACATTGGAGTTAATGCAGTAGTTGTTGACAGGGACATTGGAGTTAATGCAGTAGTTGTTAACAGGGACATTGGAGTTAATGCAGTAGTTGTTGTCAGGGACATTGGAGTTAATGCAGTAGTTGTTGACAGGGACATTGGAGTTAATGCAGTAGTTGTTGACAGGGACATTGGAGTTAATGCAGTAGTTGTTAACAGGGACATTGGAGTTAATGCAGTAGTTGTTGTCAGGGGCATTGGAGTTAATGCAGTAGTTGTTGACAGGGACATTGGAGTTAATGCAGTAGTTGTTGACAGGGATATTGGAGTTAATGCAGTAGTTGTTGACAGGGACATTGGAGTTAATGCAGTAGTTGGTGACAGAGGCATTGGAGTTATTGCAGTAGTTGTTGACAGGGGCATTGGGGTTAATGCAGTAGTTGTTGACAGGGGCATTGGAGTTAATGCAGTAGTTGGTGTCAGGGGCATTGGAGTTAATGCAGTAGTTGTTGACAGGGACATTGGAGTTAATGCAGTAGTTGTTGACAGGGACATTGGAGTTAATGCAGTAGTTGTTGACAGGGGCATTGGAGTTAATGCAGTAGTTGGTGTCAGGGGCATTGGAGTTAATGCAGTAGTTGTTGACAGGGACATTGGAGTTAATGCAGTAGTTGGTGTCAGGGGCATTGGAGTTAATGCAGTAGTTGTTGACAGGGGCATTGGAGTTAATGCAGTAGTTGGTGACAGGGGCATTGGGGTTGATGTAGTAGTTCACAAGGAAATTGGGCTTAATGCAATAGCTGATGGGTAAGTGTAATTCAGGCAGCTTGGCCCAACAACCATACACTGTTAAAGAAATGGACAGTTCCAACTTTTATGATTTTAAGCAAATTTCAAGTGTTTTGAAAGATTTTGACTTGGACTCTAACAGGGAAAAGGTTAGCTGGACAGATGTTAGGAAATTTAAAATAAATTCAGATGATCCAAGCCTAGTACAGCATCAGTATCAGTATGATGGGCCAGTTCACTTTTTAAATTTGACGAGTACCTTCGGGCCATGACAAATGCTGACAAAATTAAACTTCAACTGCTGCATGCAGACCTATTACCAATTTCAAATGACAAATTTAGGGATTTGATGTTATTATGCAAATGTGGAGTCACCATCTGTTATATTTTCTACTTCCACATGAAAGTGAGCAGTTGGTCTAAAAACTATGGTTTAGTTCATTTAGTAGAAACTGCATAATTATATATGTAGGTAACAGGCCTCTGTCCACATAAGTATGTATGTAGCTAACAGGCCTGTGTCCACATAAGTATGTATGTAGCTAACAGGCCCGTGTCCACATAATTATATATGTAGCTAACAGGCCTATGTCCACATAATTACATATGTAGCTAACAGGCCTGTGTCCACATAAGTATGTATGTAGCTAACAGGCCTGTGTCCACATAATTATATATGTAGCTAACAGGCCTCTGTCCACATAATTATGTATGTAGCTAACAGGCCTGTGTCCACATAATTATGTATGTAGCTAACAGGCCTGTGTCCACATAATTACATATGTAGCTAACAGGCCTCTGTCCACATAATTATGTATGTAGCTAACAGGCCTGTGTCCACATAATTATATATGTAGCTAACAGGCCGTGTCCACATAATTACATATGTAGCTAACAGGCCTGTGTCCACATAATTATGTATGTAGCTAACAGGCCTGTGTCCACATAATTATATATGTAGCTAACAGGCCTGTGTCCACATAATTATATATGTAGCTAACAGGCCTGTGTCCACATAATTATATATGTAGCTAACAGGCCTGTGTCCACATAATTATGTATGTAGCTAACAGGCCTGTGTCCACATAATTACATATGTAGCTAACAGGCCTGTGTCCACATAATTATATATGTAGCTAACAGGCCTCTGTCCACATAATTATGTTTGTAGCTAACAGGCCTCTGTCCACATAATTATATATGTAGCTAACAGGCCTCTGTCCACATAATTATATATGTAGCTAACAGGCCTCTGTCCACATAATTATATATGTAGCTAACAGGCCTGTGTCCACATAATTATATATGTAGCTAACAGGCCTCTGTCCACATAATTATATTTGTAGCTAACAGGCCTCTGTCCACATAAATAAATGCCTAGCCAACAGGCCTCTGTCCACATGAATAAATATGTAGCTAACAGGTCTCTGTCCACATAATTATATAGCTAACAGGCCTCTGTCCAGTCCATACAGCAAATGAGACTTTTTATGAATTGTTCCATGTTTTATCACAAACATAAAAATGACTACAATAGTAAATAATTATGTTATTGTTGCAGATGGTACTTCTTCATTTACGTAGTTTTTTCATTTTTTCATCATGTTCATTCCTTAAATAAATACATATTGATTGCAAAATGTTAGGTTGCTTTAGTACTCATTTATCCCCTTTAATTTTATTATTCAAATTACATTTACTGATACAAAATCATGTATAGCTTTTTAAAGATAGAATACTTAGAAACATTTTTATAAACATATTTATTAAAACCTTGGTGTAAAAGAAGTCTAACTTGAGATACAATAGTCTTTCATTGAGATTTTGACACAATGATTCTTTAAAATTAGATGCAAAACTATTCTATCTTATAAATATGCAATAAAAAGAGATTTACTGGATGAATATTAAATAATCCATGATAACTGCTGTAAAACATTGTTTTGTTATAATTCTAGGTCAAAAAATAGTTCTTCAGCCTTGTAATCCTAAAAGAATCAGTTTTTACCTTCTCCTGAACAATTCTAAAAAACCTAGTTAGAATAGTCTTCCGTTGACCCATCGATATAATAAATAAAAAAGCAGCACTAGGCACTTGGTATATTTTCACGAGTTGACGGTAAAAATAACATATATACATGTGAAACTGAGATATGTTTAAAAAACAAGAGGCCCATGATGGCCCTAAATCGCTCAACTGAGATAAATAGGTTGACCCAAGGAACATCTGTATAAAGGTACATTTGTTTAAAGGTTTCTCTATATACATATAAGGCAAATAAGCCCCGCCCCTGGCGGCCATGTTTTTTTACAGATCGGAATAATTTTAGCAACTTGGTAGAGGTTGACCCAAGGAACATCTGTACCAATTTATTTTAAAATCTGGCCAGTAGTTTTGAAGGAGATGATTTTTAAAGTTTTCATTTTTGTTTTTCTTTTTGTTGCCATGGCAACCAGAGTTCTACATGGATCAAGTTTATTTTAGCAACTTTTGTAAAGGTTGACCCAAGGATCATCCCTGCCAAGTTTAATCAAATTCTGTCTAGTGGTTTCAGAGGAGATGTTGTTTAAAGGTTTCTCTATATACATATAAGGCAAATAAGCCCCGCCCCTGGCGGCCATGTTTTTTTACGGATCGGAATAATTTTAGCAATTTTGGTAGAGGTTGACCCAAGGAACATCTGTACCAATTTATTTTAAAATCTGGCCAGTAGTTTTGAAGGAGATGATTTTTAAAGTTTTCAAATTATTTTTCTTTTTGTAGCCATGGCAACCAGAGTTCTTCATGGATCAACTTTATTTCAGCAACTTTTGTAGAGCCTCACCCAAGGAACATTCATGCCAAGTTTCATTAAATTCTGTCCAGCGGTTTCAGAGGAGATGTCGTTTAAAGCAAATTGTTGACGACGGACGCCGCCGGACGAAGAGCGATCACAAAAGCTCACCTTGAGCACTTTGTGCTAAGGTGAGCTAAAAACTAAGGACCCAATTATTCATTTTCCCACTCCCTCCCTCTCTCATCTTTCTCTTTAATGTTTAGGACAAAGATATGTAATAAAATAAAATGGTAAATGACGCAAAAATAGGAAGTAGATCTATAGCTTTAATTGTTAAACACAACCAGTAGAAGCAGAAACAATAGCAGAACCAAGTATTGGCAGAAACAAATAATAGCATAAACCAGTATTAGCTGAAACAAGAAATAGCATAAACCAGTATTAGCAGAAACAAGAAATAGCAGAAACCAGTATTGGCAGAAACAAGGAATAGCAGAAACCAGTATTGGAAATTTAAACCATTACTAGCAGAAACCATGCAGTTGGTTTTATACATTGTATTTAACCACTTCTTGTGCTTTCATAATCCCCGCCAGGATTTAAAAAGGGCAGGGTGCTAGTGGCCCAAAGGGGCACCTCAAGTCACAAAGTAGGGTGTGTGTGTGGGAGTTGGATATCCCTTCCTGAAATGAGGGTTAAACACGAATACCAATACAACAAGGCAAGTACCCTTGAACTCCAAATCATCAACTTGTTAAAGTTGTTATATAACAACACTGCGGTCCAGCATAACATGTGATACAAAGGTCTGGACCCCTGAAACAGAATTACAACGGATCTTCACTGAACTTGATACTTGAAATACAAGCGGTTAGACTTACCATGTTATACTGCTGTGCAGCATTTGACCCAGCTGGCTTATCAGTAAGGTCACCAACATTATAGCCTCCTCTGTTGTTGTTCTGAAACAACAATTAACATAAAAATATCAAAATCTACATTATATTATATATGGCCTTCATTTTTTTCACTTTATCTTAGGTGTTTTAAATTCCCCATTGGAAGCCTTAACTGAATGATGTGACCTTGATTTTTATAAATTTGATGATTTTAGCCTGGATTCGAATGCAACATTACTTTGGAATATGTATGCAGGACACTTTTATCACCATGAAAATGATATGGTCTTATCTCCTATGGTAAATGATAAGATATATCATAATTGAAGGTATTTCTTTGTTCCTTGAACTCTTGTAAAGCTTTTAATAAATCATGGTCATTTGGAAGAACACACGACAGAAAACAGACAATCATCATAAAATACTGTATGTTTAAGTTACCGGTATCACTACTGCCCAGGAGAAAAATCGTTTCGTAAGACTCAGAAACAAGATATAGATTAAATTTAATGGACGTGAAAAATATCCTAACAATGACCAAATGTGATTTAATGTAATGCTAAGTATTACATTTTTTTTTCTCGGATGTCATGATGATGTCTCACTGAAAATTCAGATGATTCGACACTTTTGAAAAAAACATTCCAAACGATAATGAGGTGAAATAAAAAACTATCGGTTGGTGAAACTTCAGCTGAAGAATGTGTGAAATGATACATCATTAGATATAGAAATCTTTGAAAGTGAAAAAGAGAACCAACAACCTGAAGACCTGCACGAAATTGAATAACACATAATGTATAGCAAAGTATTCAATTTGCCCAGCACCGAAATTTTGACAGAAAAGTAGGTAAAGAAATTGGCAGAAGCTGGTAATATGTCACGTCATTTCAACACTAGGTTATACAAATTCAGGGTGTAGCCTTTTAAAGTGACTTTTTATGTTATGAATGGACTGTTGTTTGATGGAAATTGTATATTTTCTAGTCAATATAATCATGAGGATATCTCTTTGTTATATAAAGCAAGAGGGCCAAGATGGCCCTGAGAAGCTCACATGAGAAAAATTGCCTTCATTGCCTCTACAAGATACTAAATTATAGCAAAGTTGTACTGAATACATAATCCATGAGATAATTTCAATTCCACAAACCAAACAGTGCATGTGGTCAAAATTTGAAGTCAAACTTGTCTGAGAGATTATGGCTATAAACTTTGTCAACAACAAAACTTCCAAATGATTGCTTAAGAAATGATCAGGCGAAAGTGTATATAGTGAAATCTGGCATTTTTATTAATTAGCGGGCAATAACTCCTGACCTAATTATCCGATATCAGTCATAGTCTCACTTGGCCAAGAGATTATTGATATACCCGGTAAACATTATCATAAAGTTTGAAAATGATTGCCTATGAAATAAAGATGCTAGAATGAAAACAAATTTAAATCTGACAAATTTTAATATTAAAAGGAGCATAACTCCTGACCTAATCGGCCAATATCAGCCAAAATCAAACTTGGCCTGGAGAATTTAGGTATAAACAATTGCTATTAGGGTTGGAAGTCCATTATTACTGAACTTTAAATGGGAATTGAATCAGTTGATTTTCATCACTGTGCAGACTGTGTAGAATCTGAACTACATTACATTTGTATCATATAAGCAAACAGAGTAGACCTCGATCAGACAGCTCCTGAAAGCAGTCTGATCTGGGTCTGCTCTTTTTTCAATGTGTCAAAATGAGTCTGTATAAAATACAGATTTAAACTTTTTGTCTGAAATAACAGTGATGAGATGTACAACAGGTCACCAAACAAGGTGTTCATCATATGTGAATTAAAATGATAGTGGCCTCAGAAACTGATGTAACTACTAGTATGCAAATTTACTTAAATTAGATTTAAAGAAAATAACAACAAAAAAAAACTTGCTGATTCTATTTCTCTGCCTACATAGAAATGTATTGTAAACACATTTTTCACTGTTCTGAGAAGATGACACACACCAAAATTAGGAATGATTACAGGAAGATGTTAATCAAAGCCCTGAAGGCACTGAAGTTGTGTGTGTCTCAAGTGGAAGATGGTTTGACAAGCTGCAGATATGTGGGGTAACTTAGTTTTTGCCAAAAATCAAACTAATATTAAAATGATTAACAATTGTTCATTGTAGGCTATAGAAATAGGGAGAGTAAGAGTGGCGAAGTGTTAATTGTTAACAGTCTATTGAAACAAATCGTGCGTTCATCTTTAATTCCTTGTAATGACCATGTTAATGCAACATTAAAACTGGGTTGTAGGCATTGCGCAAAAAATTTGACCCCTGTTTATTACATTTACTTTTATAAACAAAAGAAATACGACAATACTGTTCTCTTAGCACTATCAGCGCTTTGATTTGTACTACCGAGCGATGGCACAGTTTCTATTTATAGATGCAAATCAGTAGCTCGGAGCCTCCTTACTGTGTCCTTAGTAACAGCCATTCTATAGAGCAACAAATAACCCCTGGAGATACCTCTGTTGAATCTGAGATAGCTTGATGTTTTTATTAGTAAGTTACACGGATTTGTATTGGAAGTCAAGCTTTCTATATGGACCATTGTAACACCACTAAATAACCAAAACCTGCACATCCACCATCCAAATTCAGGCACAAGCCACCTTTGTATCGAAAGAAACTATGATATTCTGCATGGTAAAATGAAAGTTAAGCAACATCATAGGGAAAATAGTCCTTCTGTGCTTTTATGCTACATACAATTATTGTGTCCCGTAAATATTATTTTTTACTCAAAATTGAGTTTTCAACACTTTCAACACTTTGGCTGAATCTCAGCAAACCTGTGTTGTAGAATTCTGTTGAATTGGTCGATCATTCATACAAAATGAAGTGGTTATTCGGTTTTAAATGTAGAGAATGGGACCCCCAGAATGTAGGAACTATAGTTGTGAGTAACTACGTTACACACAACTAAAAATCAGGAAAAATAGTTCAGAAATTAAAGAAAATGTAGGGAATGAAAGAAAAGGACATTGGGAGTACTTGCTGAATACCAGCAAATCAAAAATAGCTGATCATAAAAAAAGCCCTGGAACATTAGAAACATTTCATTGACCTTTTACCTCATTTAGATTCATTTTGACGCACAGGCAAACAGGGCAGACCCAGATCAGACATCTCCTATAAGAGCTGTCTGATCAGGGTCTCCACTGTTTGCTCATACAATATTGTAGCTCAGTTTAAAAACACAGTCATCTGTGGCAAAGAAAAATACATTATTTCATAAACAATTTAAAGATCAGACAATTACTATTCATCAAATCATAAAATCATAAACTTATTCATGAATATTCATGAGGTACAGGGTTTAAATTACAGCCCAATCACCAAACTTCAAAGATTTATTGAAGAAGTATTTGAGTAAAAGATGTAATGGAAGTGCACATGAAGAAGTTGTCATACTTAAGTAAGTATTTTGGTGGTTTAGTTGCTAAGAGTATGCATGCAGCTGCATTAATTTCTGCAATCGGTTAATTTATTACTTTACCTGTGAATCAAATAGTCTGTTGGCATTCTTCCTGTTTGCTGATTTTTCATTGAGTCTGTTGTTACTTCCTCTCATGTTATGCATGTACAAATCCCCGTGGACAGCAACTGTTGTCATCATCAGCAGCAGTGCCAAAGTGGGCTGCCATAGCATAATGGATTTCTTCATATTTGTACCTTTATTGGATACCTGCAAAATAAGAAGAACCAATAAGACTTGTAGGCATAATTAGTTTCATAATTAAACGATACACGTTATGTTGAATAAGAAATTATTGTCAAGTATCTTTAGCAAGTATTAGAATCAAATGACAAGCAAGAAGATTTAAATTCATTAATTACAGAAATATACAACAGAGTATTTATTCAAGATGATCTAGATTTATAATGGTGACAACTATTTCATTATCATCAGAAACTTGATTGAATAATGTAGAAGTATTAATATTTGTGGGGGGCTAATTTTAAACATAATTTAATTTCGGATTCCACAAAATTTAAATACCGGGTACATTAAAAAATAATTATTTTACAGAAGATCATGTAATGACTACTGTTTAAAGTGCTAAAAATAATAATTCTTCAATTTTAATGAAACAATAAGACACCTGATTAATTTATCATATTACATATAGTCTTGAGTTCATTTAAATACAAAGTTAAAAGCCGTGCCCTTTATAATCAATATATATATATATATATATATATATATAGTAAATCATTATGCACTCATTTCATACTGCTGTCTTATTGTGTCTATTAAAATATAAGAAATTGAAACATTGCCATTTAATTACGTCTTAAAACATTATTTCTTGAATGTCGCAGTTTTAACCTGACATGTAGCGAAGCGCGACAAAAAGCCTACAGATGATCATTATTCATTCAGTGTAGGTTGCTAAGACATCATTATCATAAGGACAATTTTGTCATTCCCTGCCTATCAATCAAGCCATGTGTTTATAGGCTTTGTTTATGAGTTACACTGTAATATGCGGTTTGACAATACATGCTAGAAATGCATCATGTATACACGAGCTGTAAACTAGGCCACTTTTGATAAATGAAATATGGGATAGTATTTAAGTGTTTCATGGATTATTAACCAACAACCATGAGGAAGGACTCATGATGCAGTCTCTCAACTGTTAACCCTAAACATCAACTGCAAAGCACTGACTGGTACTTAATGCAATACACATTAAAAAGACTGAATGTCTTTGTTTAACAAGAATTTTTTTCAGAACCATTTAAAAGAAACTACATTAACCATTTCAGATGTTACTGCATTCATTCTAATAAATAAGTGAGAGGTCCATCAAGCCTTTTTCTATGTTAGTTAGTTACTGTTATGTGTAGTTTATCAAGTTTAATGTCCAACTGACAGTATTTTAGTCATTTAGTGACCTGTGTTTACTTGAGACAGATACATACCAGTATATGAGGGGTGTTCGAAAAGTATCTGGAAAAATTCCATTATTTATTTATAAATATGATTATTAGAATATACTTTTTAAAAGTGATACTTTGATATATTTTGTACTCATGTTGATAGAAAAAATGATACAAATTGCACAAATGCAAAATCCACAGTCACTATGGCAACAATGGGTAACCTTACTCAACAAGGAATATGGGATCTGCTAAGTCTGTCTGATATAATGATATATCTAATTATTTTATTTTTTCTACATATTTTCTTTTGCAAGATGCACAGATCTCCCACCATAGCATCCACTTATTAAACAAGACCTAAAATGCTCCTGTGGAATTTTACGGATTGTTCCTCGGACAATTCCTTTATTTTGTTTATTTTGTCTACTTTTCCTGACATCATGAACGGACGCCCAGATCATGGCCGGTCAGCAACATCATTCTTAAATACGTTGAACCACTCATATCTGTTGGTTTTCTGCGTTGAACATTTGCTGTAAGTGTCATTCATCAAGCAGAGGGTCTCTGATTTCGTTTTAAACATTAATAGCGCTGTTCTTAGTAGTGCCATATTTAGTCTCAAAACCAATGTTCTCTACTTCCACTGCTTACGGAAATGACGTCAGATTTCAGCCTTTGACATTAAATAGGCTATGATAAAAAGGCTCGGAAGCAGTACATATATTTTGGGCAGTTTTTGACGTTGGGAATATGACTTTATGTGACCTTTTATGACAAAGAAACATGTGACAAGTATTAAGATTTGCAAAATTTGCCCCACTCAACGTTACCCGATGTTGTTATAGTGACTGCAGATATTGCGTCAGTGCAACCTGTATCATTTTTTCTTTCAGATTAAATTCAAAATTTATCAAAGCATCATTTTTGAAAATTTTATTTTGATAACTATATTTATAAATAATTTATCCAGAAACTTTTCAAACACCCCTTGTATAGTGCTGCCACCCTGCAGTATCATGTTGTAGACATGTCTGTGGCATTATTCCACACCATGCAGTCACATTATCCTGACACCCTATTTCTAAGTAAGTTGGGAATACAAACTTTTCCAACGGTTAAAAATAATTTTATTTTTCTTAATGATTATAATAAGCAGAGGGAAGTTTTAGGAATGTGGGCCCAAGCATTCTCCGATAATAGATTTGAAACAATTTTCACATTTTAGGTCACTCTGACCTTGACCTTTAACCAAGTGACCAAAAAATCAATAGGGGTCATCTACTAGTCATGACCAATCACCCTATGAAGTTTGAGGAATGTGGGCCCAAGCATTCTCCAGTTATTGATTGGAAACAAAGTGGTCTATTGACAGACCATCCAACAGACAGATCGACCGATTATCCAACATTTGCAAAACAATATGCCCCCTCTTCTTTGAAGGGGGGCATAAAAAAGCAATTCCTGTGTTAGAACAACCAATTTTTTTGTTGTAAGCTTTAATCCTTAACCTCATTCAGATCCATTTTGAAAATAGGCAAGCAAAGCAGATCGACCCTGATCAGGGTAATATCTGTTTGCTCATACAATACTAAAGCTCAGATTTTATACAGTCTTCATAGTCAAGAAAAAATCACTGTTTCATATAAAATTTATAGATAAGTTAATTAATATTCATGAAGTCATAAATGTAAACATGACTATTGATCAAAGACCCACAGCTGTTAAATTCTCTTGTTGCATTAAGAGTGGCCTTGAGAGACAGGCGTTATAGTTATGGTATGTGCATGGCATGTTGAGAAGATCAGTGAAATAGTACAAACACAACCAGAAATATCTTTAAAAAAGAAATTCTGCATAAGAAAAAAAAATTAAAGTGTTACAGTATAATATATTCAATATAAAAATGCTTGCAAGTTTTAAATGGTCTGTGATTTTTAAAATAATGCTAGAAAAGGTATTTATTGCTAAATTTAGGAAATGCAAAAGAAAGAAAGGGAAAATGTAATTTAAGCAAGAGTTAATTTTAAAAAAAAAAAAAACGAAAAAAAAAACTGTCATAGACATTGATATATGCCCCCGAAGAGTTGCTTTGACACACAACTGTTTTGTCGTTTTAGCAGATTTTAGCAAATACTTGATGTACAATAGACTTGAGTGTTCCTTGGAAAACTGTATGTGTGTCTCCTACCCAATAGCTTTATCAACAAAGGGGAATTACTCAAAATATATCGAAGTTAAGAGTTATGGGTCTTGTAATCTGCACTTTCTTTCATATGTTCTGTCTGTATATGAAGTTAAATGCCAGTGGGTGCAAATATCCATCCATCCACGGCAGAGTTAGTATCCGAAAACCTAATAATACCCCCATTTTGTGACCTTGACCTCTGAGTTACAACCTGGATCTTTCGCATGACACTCCATCTTTTTGAGGAGATCATTTATACCAAGTTATATAAATATCAATCCAGCCAGGACAGAGTTAATGTCCAGAAACTGAAAAATACCTCAATTTATGACCTTTGATTGTGACCTTGACCTTTGATTACAAACCTGGATCTTTGCGTGACACTCGCTTTTAGGAGATCATTGATACCAAGATATATAAATATCCATCTATCCAGGACGAGTTAATGTCGGAT
>CM037781.1:12632201-12682201 GCA_021229015.1 Solen grandis
ATAAAACATTCTTTCCATATTATGGAAAATATCTGAGGTATTTTAAACGCAGAACAACACCCGCAGGAGAAACAATCTCCTTTTCTTTTTTTTTTTAAAACTATAACAAAGATTAACTTGCACGAAATAACTTTCTTCACAAGATATACTGCTTGGACATGCAAAGGCTTTTCAATCATTGGACATAAATATCGGAGACAAGTTTTCTGTTTTAGCTTCATCAAGGAGCCTCAAAATTCAGCTGCGAAGAACTAATATATCCTCATCAGGGGCTGTACTTGTGCGTTTTGCTCTGCTCCAGATATAGAAGATAAGTAAAAATGAATTATTTTTAAGGGCAGAAAAGTATGCAAGAAATGATAAAATATCATTCCTTTTGAAGCACAAGACAAATTTGTCAATAAATGCCACTACTAACCAAATCTAGGGAGGCTGAAATGCATCAGAAAATGCAAGATGAATACTTCTGTTTTGTGGACCTTGTAAGGTAACCCATCATTGAATGAATCGTTCAATTCATGTTCACCAATATCTGTCTATGCTCTTACAGAGTTGAAGAAAAGGCAGTTCAAATATTTGGTGAAACTCGATTATGAAACTATTGATCGTGAGAAGTGCCCCAAAGGCACGGTATATTTATACAACTTTTTTTTACTTCCATCTTTCTGAATGAACAATCAAAAGCCCTCAAATTTATAGCTTCTTAAATAATGCAGCAATCATAAACATCGCTTTGCTTGTGAGGCACACAGCTTTCAGTATTAATGGCCATAATTAAATGACAAAGGGCTCGATGAACATAGGCTTGTGCTGGGTTGCTATACCAACAACAGCTCCAAACTACTCTAGCATGAACAACAAACAAACTCAGCAGCATCCTTCTGTTGTAAGCGAAATGAAAATTATCATTGCCATAAAAGTTTTCCCCAAACCCCGTCTGTAACAGTGACCTGATCAGTAGCATGCTTTTATTTCAAAACTCAAGTCACAGTATCCTCTGAATGTTTCATCTTCCTGCATGAGATAGAAATTCGTACAAGTTTATCGTTTAAGTTCACAACAACATCTGAGGACTGCCTCAATTTTATATTATTATTTTATTATTAACCCTTTTCCTCATAGAGGAAACCATGAAAAGACCTATGCGAACAGCATAAAACCAGATCAGGTTTTATGCTGTTCGCTGCTCCTCAGTGGTCTGGAAATGAGGATTTTGTAATTAAATTTGGTAAGGTTTAACTGTGGTTTTCTGCAGATCAGGCTTTATGTGGTACCTACTGAGTGCGTCAAAATGAGTCTATATGAGGGAAAGGGTTAATAATAATATCATCACCATCATCATTATTTTAATCAACAAAAAAAATCCCAAACACTGACTCACGCATTATTATCATTATTACTATCATTATTTTCTCTGACATGGACTCAAACCCATAACCTGATAATCCAGACCAATATCTAACTATCCATGAAGCACAGATAATCTTTTTTCTTTCAAGCACGACACAGTAAAACAAGAATGATCATTGAAGATGATTAATACACCCAGATACCACTTTGTCACAGTTATTGTTACTATGTCAGACAGACTTGAGTAATATTACAAAGGGCTATAAATATTTTAAAATCAAGCGAATCATGACATGTCAATAATATGCACAATTAGGTTTGGTACTTAATAGTCTTGTGAAGTTTCATCAAAATCTGACCAAAGGTAGCTGAGAAATAGGGCAGACAAAACTGTTCTACTGACGGACGTACCAACCCCCCCGACAGACTGACGGATGTGCTCCAATAAAACCCCCATATACTTTGTTACTGGGGGTTTAATTACAAATAATGTATTGTTTTTCTTATCATCTTTTTTGGTCTAAATTAAGCTTCTTTGATCTCATGAGAAGGAATCCTGTGATACAAAAATGAAACCATAGAGATTTGTTCTTGCCTTAAGCTACACAAAATATCCAGCTTAGGGGGTCGTCAAAAATTTACAAAGGCTTCTTCCATTTCTCATAATAAAGATCCTATTTTGTGTTCAGCTTATCATTTTTTCCTTTCTATTTTAACAAGATTCTTTCGCTAAAAAACAATGCTAACAAATGAATATCTGATAATAAGATCCCTTAAAAAACATCTAAAACTTGGCTTCTTCTTTATTCAATCCCAAGATTTTCTACAGAAAAACAACAAAATCTCCTGAATAAAAAGATGGTTCTCTCTCACAATACTAGAATTCTCAGACAGTTTTTCCTATGGCTTATTAAAAGAAAAGACAAAAATCCTTGAACCTGTTATACACCCCCCCTCAAAGCAATCCTATTGAATGTGGTCTTCACAATGAAATTTAATCTTTAAGATTTTACAAGTTTTCAGCAATTTTTCACACCACGCTCTAAAGCTCTGAAAAATCAACATGACAGCAAATTGATTATTTTCGTTTTGATTACCAAACTTAAATAAAAGAATGAATCAGGCTGTGGCAGTTGTGTACTCATTTAATTGAAGACAGGCGTTGGAGCCATTGTCATGCACAATTAAGTCTGCTTGCCACGGAAGTCCTTTTTCGCCTGCCTAACATTGGCTTACAGACTGAATACAGGCTTCAATGGCTAAAATTCTTACATCTGCACAGAGTCAGATCCTGATAATGAAAGATCAAACATATCTAAACCATTCTGAATCAGACATCTCATTTGCAACATTTTTTTGATGAGAAAGGTATAGTATAAAACCCGATCAGCCTGACTGTAAGTTAGCTGGAAATGAGTTTTAATCTGGTTTTAACCTGGTGACATGGGTCAATCAAATAGCAAAGAATTAATGAGGTTACTCCTACAGTAAAAAATTTGCATCTCCAAAACTCATCTACAGGTACTGTAAAATCATTAATTTTCGTTGACATTAAATTTCGTTGACATTAAATTTCGTTGATTATGCACCTAAGAGAATTTCATGGGTACATTTATTCATCGATCTATGATCTAGACAACATGAGGTCTATATAAGAGACAAGCTTTTGTGGAAATTAATATTCGTGGATAAATCCCACTATAAAATCAATGAAAATTAGTGTCCCACAAAAAAAAAATGATTTCACACTAACACTCAATCTTGTTGGCTCATACAAAAAATGCAGTCCACTAGCACGGCTTAGTTTATTTCCCTCCTACAATACCGTAGCTCAGATTATAACACAGTCTGTATTGATAAGAAAAATCCATTGTTTCATATGCTATTTAAAGTTCAGTAAATTAACATCATCATAAATTTGTACATTAAAAAGATCCTTATATGGCAACTTCCCCCTTCACTCAAAATAGTTCCGCAATATCTTTCACCGACACAGATCCATAATAATGGAGTAATTGGAGTCAAAATTATATAAATTATTTCGCCCTTGTTAAATTTCTACCGATGTGACCGCAATTATATTCAAATAATATAACTGGATCCAGGGCTTGAATCCCAATATACTGGCTTTCATGCTACCATGGTCACCCTCAAGTGCGTAATAATGGATCTGCATGTATCTCATGCACAGAGACATTTGTCCCCCGCCCACTTACCCTGTGTACATATCCCATCTCGGACAGATATCGCATCCCGGATGCTATACCTCGCATCATCCCTACCAGCTGTATCACCGTCAGCTGTCCATCATTTTTCTGCAAAACACAAAACATATCACAGGTCAGTCTGACAGCCATCACAGACTTCCAACTACAATACCTTTTACCTAACTTAACTTTTAACATGTTTACAAGTATATTCTAATTAGTATACCACAGTAGTCAATACTGTAAAACATAATTTTCATTGGCATTAAAGTTTGTGGAATCTGAAATAAAGTAAAGTATGTTGGTTCGTACATTCATGGATTCATGCTATAGAATACTTGAGGTTCTTATAATGGAGAATATTCGTGGGGATTAATATTCGTGGATAAAGCTGTCCATGAAATTGACAAAAATTAGTTCCCCACGAATATTAATGATTCTACAGAAGTACTCCTGGGATATCAGGTCATGGGTTGACTAAGTTTACACAATAGAACATATGAATTTGTTTGTAATACTGTTTGTGAGAGACTGACATAGCAATAAAAGCACAAAAAAAAAAAATCCCTTAGCTGTAGGTAAAAATAAGGTTTGAATTTTTCACTACTGAAAGGTCCATTGACACACACACACACACAGTATACTGTATAGCGGGTATTATCTGCGGGGGTTTTATTTTGGCTTTATTGGCGGAAAATGAAAATGCGCCAAATATAAACACCGCTAATACAAACCTCCGTAGTTATAAGTCGCCGCCATATTGTTTACTAAGGGACATAACTCTTATTAAACTGCGATTCGCAACCTAACCTCTGGCGAATAAGTTATATATTGCCCTGATCTATGTCGTTTTCTGCCACTGGAAGTCGAGCCGGACGGTTTTAATACCTTCGAAACACTGTCATTTGCTGCCGTTACTGCACTGGCTACATTTGAATCAGCAATTTTAGTTGGATCTGGTAATAATATTAATGGTGGCTTTTTTATCTCAAAATTTCCACGTTTCAACCACTTATCCATGATACGAATCCCAGTTTCAAAACCTCAAATGAAATGCAATATCTCAAATTCAACAGTGCAGGTACTGAACATCGCTCAAAACACAACTCGTATACAAACACGGGTATTTTTTATTATTAACTGAATACAAATCAATTACAGTTGTATTATTTTTTCAAGTAATCAAACACATTTACCTTATCACCTTTACAAACATTTACACCTACTTATACTTGCCCTCTCATTCTGATTTCACATTATTTATATAATCCGATAATCGTCAATTATCATACAGGTAGCGTACCGTATACGACTCAGACAGACAGAGTTATGTACTTTTGACCATCTTTTACCTGGAGGTTAAAATTTGGCGCTCAGTGTAATTTCCGCCAATATTTAGCATCGCCAATACAAAACGCTCTTGTTTACGCGAAATTTTTGCCCCGCAGAAATAACCCGCTATACAGTAATTCAAAATCAGCCTAAACACATGAGTCTTCCTGGCTGCTTTGCGCTTGAAAAGGACCGTTGACAAATCATCAAAATGTTCTCTCTCTCTCCCATTTTTTGGTATATGGTAAATTCAATAATACAAGCAGACCATTCAAATCTTCTTAAAAGAAGATCAACTGACTACACTGCCTGGTTGAAATATTCCTGTCCTTGCCGGTGATCTGAATCTGAGGCTGACAAAACTTAATATAACTTAACAACAAATCATTCAGAAACTGATTTTTATCTGCCATTTTCTATACGATTAGCATCATCTGCAGAAAACAAATTTGATCTGAACGAAAACTGCAAGGGATTCTATTTATGGCTGGAATCTTTTATAAACATTATTATAAAATTTGAAGATTTCCTGTTTCAGAATTTTTTTTTCCTTCAGATTTCTTGTAGTGCATTTTCCCAGCAGATCAAGGCAAACATCATCAATATCCTTATCATGGAATTCTGGGAGTACAAAAGCAACGACGACCATAAAATCTGGTAATTTAAAAGTCCCCTAACCAATCTGTAGCCTATATGGTAAGTATCTGATAGGATGTCTGAAAAACACGAAAACACAATAGGCTTATCATGACGTGTAATCATAAACATGTTTTGCTCAGCAATTTTGCCAAGAATAATATTAGCCTTTTGGGACAAGATCCAAAAGTGCTGTTCCTTGTAAGTTCAAACGACTGAAAAATTTACTCATGTTCTCCTACAAAAGCTTTTATAAAAGACTATTAGGAGGATTTCCATAAATCTCTGTACGAAAGATTGGTGCGTATACACACTAAACATAGTTTGTATGATGTAAGCGTCTGTGCCAGAAAATATGAACCCTGGTTGCCTCTACCCCCTTTTCCCCTGAAATTATCTAAATGGTGAATTATAGTTCGCCTACGACTTTATAGCTGAGGCAAGAACGGTTGCAGCTCGATTCAATTGTGGAGATCTGTGATCAGTCGCGGAGAGAAATAATCAAATTTTGTACTGTTTACGAGGCTTGGCATTCTAAGTAGAAAATGCATTCTACATCAGTTTGGGTAGTTGCTGGTCTGATATAAAGTTGGATAGATACACTGGGAATGGAAGTTATGTATCCGGAGAGACCCATACATTCATACATACATTTATATATACATTTATACATGCCATTTCTACAGGGAAAGCATCTTTGAGAAAATCAGCCAAACTTTCGATTATGCTATTATCCATATACATAGAGATAACATCTGATAAAGATTTGTCATATTATTTTCCTTCAAAATATAATCTTTAAAATGATGACTGACAAAATGTAGCCTCCATCTTCCAATTTCCTAAACAGGAGTTAAGTGTATATAGAAACTTTTGTGAGAAAAGTATCACTCAAATAATTCATTTTTTTCAAATACAAGAAACAAAATACTGCATCACAGTAACAGACAGACAAAAACCCAGACCTTAAAATATTAACATTTCAGGTTTAATTTCAGAAAACAAGATACAGTACAGCCTTTTCTGTCTGAAGCCAAATTTTAACCGTAATGCACAACCAGCAAATCTTAAAGGAAGAAGAAAATATGAAGCTGCAATACTTGTCTAAAAATAAAAAATAAAGAGATATCCTTTAAATCCAACTTTGTGGATATAAACAGAAGATTAAAATGGACAAATTTATTCAAAATTGCCCAGACAAGAGGAAATCTGATTGAAAACTTCCATCTTATAACATCTTAAATTCGAAATGACATAAATTTAGTCTTGGTATAAAACTGCCCTTTGCGGCTCCAATGTGGAACATCTATATGATGCGTTAAACATTCGAGACAATTTACACGACTATATGATTGACGTTTTAAACATAATCTTCCAACAAAATCCATTTATAATCTTCATGAAGGGATCAGTATTGCTTAGCACTCATTATTTGTCAGAATAAATGGCTACAATTCAGCCATACCCCATAAATGTGGATGGAGATTTGGACTTAAACAACGAAAAACATTTTAAAAGCCTGTCTAGTTTTTATCTTCTTCACAACGCTTAAAAAGCTTCAGAATTGCTAGCACTTTAAAAATGACAAGCCTTATGCATTCATGTCTGAAACATTTTACTGGCACCAAAATCATATTACAGAATCGTAAACCTTATTCGATCTTTTGTTTCCTATTAATTTCTGCATCTCTAAAATTTGAAACCTGAAACAAATGCATTAATTGAAATTATGAAGTATGAATAGTTTAGCTAGACTGCTGAGGAGATAGTCTATTTTTTCTGTTTGTTTGTTCCCTGGTTTTGCTTTGAATATCCTATATCAATTTAGATATTCAAAAGTAGTTCTCATTTGGCCAAATCCTATGGCATAACTACCTGTATTCGCCTATCCCACATGTATATGTCATTTAACACTGTAAAACAAAAGCAAATTAAGGCTGATTGTAGCTCTATTAGGCTAAACAAGTTTTCACCATTCATAACTTAAATGATAATAATGTCAGTAAACAGCATAAAACCTAATCAGACTGTGTGTGAGCTACTTTTTCCTGATATGACTTTATACTGCAGGTCTTGGTCACTTTTATACTGGTCACTCTCAATTTTTATTCAGCTTTCAAGCAAAAAAGCACTAAATACAGTTTCAGAGTACAAATACCAAATTTTCCAAATACTCAGCAAAAATCAAAAATGTAAAATAGCTTGAGTAAAATAAAAGAAGGCTTAGCAATTCAAATGAGCATCTGTTAAAATTCTGCATCAATTTCACAACTGCTAAAATATCCTAATGTAACTGCAGGTCCTATTTCTCATTTTTCCTGCAAAGCCATTATCCTTTATAATGCTCCCATAAGCTCTTCCCCCACAATACTTAATGAACCAAACAATGAAATTTCAAACAACTGTATTGCTTACAGATTTTACTCTTCCTCTCATATAGACAACTTTTGCTACTGCATGTTGCAAGCTAACACAAATCAGATTCTCATGTATTGCTCATGCAATGGACCTTTCCGGAGTTCAAAGTGACTTTGACATTCTATCCAATAGCTAAACTGGATTAACAGGTAGTCAATGGTTGACCTTGTTTACTCAAAATAACACATTGGTTTGTATGTTACACTATTTATGCACAGTTGACCTGGCCAAGAATAGAAACACACTTTTTTTTTTTTTAAATTTCACAATTTCTTATTTCACTTAAAGCTGCCATGGAAAAAAATTTTAGTAAAATTTCATACAGAACATATATGACGCCACTTGTCACCAGGATGAATGGTATAATACATGAAAAATATGTCTATGATTTTTTGCGTCCTGTCACTGATTAATCAATAAATGTTATAGACTTCCCTAGTTCTGCAACTCATGGACTTAAAGTTGTTTACAGAAATAAATACAATGCTAAGTTGGTTGACAGAGGTTACTTTCCTTAATTCCCAATCTTACGTAACAGTATGAATTTTGCTATCTGTAAAAAGTGATGAAAAAAATATACAAGGCCCAGAGTGATCTATAATACTAATTCTGCTAGCTTGAAGCTATGCTTATTTGTATTGTGATTCACTCTGCTTTTCTTCCAAACCATCCATAACATTGCTGAAGGTTTGATGTATGACAGGATACAGTTTTCCGACACCAGTAAATTCCGCTGCAGTCCCATCTGCAGTTTGCGCAGTTTACTGGCGACTAAATAAACAACCCTGAATGCAATAGATAGCAATTCTATCTACACTTTTATGTGCATTTCCTGGAGGCCAACACCAAATGAGAAGATGTGCAGATCATCAAAATGTAACATACTTCATGTTCATTGCAAACATTAGTTCCATCGTCTCCTGTGATACAAAATCACATGGCAAAATTGGATGAAACCATGACAAGGCAATAGACAACGAGCTATCAGTTACGGTGAGGAATATCCCTGATACGTTGCCTTGACTCATGCAACAATTTTCAAAGATGTTAGTAAAGCAGGACATGGCAAAGCACATGATTTTTATACAGGCTCTCCTCTCTCTCCTCAAACAATATTTTAGTTCTCAGAATCTACACATGCAACTGCATGTCAAAGAAAAAATCAAATCATTTGTTATACAGGCTTTTTAAAAAAAAAAAATAGTGACCATACCCACTTATTGGGACCAACCATTTCTAACAGTGATACGAACATGCAATAATAATAAAATATATCCGTTTTAGGTCTTTATAGTATGTATACCTATATACATCAGTAAATCTTGGTTGTTACTTTAATTTTTACACCACCCACTACTTGGGTCCGACCCAATTTATAACTGGGGCTTGACCCAATTATGATATTTTTATACATATGGTATTTACATGTATATAGATTTGGTTTATTGGGGCTGGCGACATTGTCTTTGGGTTAAGCGCCTGCGTATTCGAAACAAGTGATTAATCCCGTTTCTCTTGATGTAGAGTTTGAGATTCGTATTATGATCCATTTAGATTGCTAAAGATTATTTTTACATTACTTATTATAGTCTTAAATCTGCTTCTCGGAAATCTACTTCTCGGAATATCGCAATTTATCTAGTTTATTGAGATCATCGTGCTGGGTGGGTTAAAATGAATTCCTAGATTTTTTAGTATTAATACAGCAAATTAACTGATTGATTAATTCCTTCATCTATAAATTAATTAACAATGAAGCATCGCTAATTAAATACTAACATACAATCTTTTACAACCACCTATCTATTTTAAAATTAAAAAATGCTCGCTCTGGGAGCGACTTACTCGCTTTCGTATAAAAATACGCGTGGACTACTTTACAAGGCTATACAGACATTCGAGACGCTACTTTGTTTCAGTTTACAAAAAATAGATCTTCATGTCTGTAAAGAGGGTAACTGTTTTAATTTATAAATCCCATTATCAAATAACTATATGTTATTAGTCCTATAAAAAGCACCTACCACGTTGACCTGTTTTGAAACAGTGTTAATATCTATATCAACTTTTCGGTCTCGGGCTGAAAAGTGATATAAAGTTGATTGGCTGATAATATATGATATAGATTCTGAGAAAAGGTAGCCATTTTGTTTTATGTTATAATTACTATTATAAGTACTTGTTGTAATTAAATACTCACCCTGTGAGACGAACGTTCCGGTTTTGTTTGTTTGAATGCTAGGTATTAACATTGACATTGTTTCATTCATTACGTGAGACACATACAGTGATGTGTCATCTTTATATCTAATGACATGATCGTGTTTAATGACAATGACCATCACAGAATTACTCTAGGGCCATCGGCATTTCGCCAGTATATGAAAGAATCAGAAACGCGAAAACATGTAATAATGTAATCGCGAAAGCATGAGGACGAAAGTGAGAAAGTATTATTGTGGAAACGCGAATATATGAAAACGGAACACTTTCCCGATTACTTGTTTTTGCATTCTCACACTTTCACATTCCGTTGCATAATGATGGTGGTCTTATACTGATGTTTTTGTATGAGGTTGAACTTATTGAAATCTTCAAATAATTCATTATTTTTCTCTATATTTGAGTAATGTATTGAATATATATATCTAATTTCATTTGCAAGAGAGAGAGAGAGAGTATATACATCGAATTTTCTGGAAAGACCATTCCAAATGGCGCCGTGGTCCAGAGGTAACGTATCCGATTACGGATCCGAAGGTTGTGAGGGGGCGCGAATAGTTCATAACCTTGCCAGGCGCAAAGTACTGGTCCAACCCAGGAACCGTCGAGATGGATTAGTATAAGTTGTAAGAAAGAACTTGTTTCCCAATCAACGTAAAAACAAAATAGATTTTAAAAAATATTCTGTATCGCTGACACATAAAAAATGTGACATTTTAGTAAAAGCGTAACTATATTGAAAAACATAACGACTCTCAAATAAATTCAAAAAATGGATTTATTTTTATACAAATTGCATCAAAACCATAAGTTTAGACAGACAGCAAATACCTGCACGTACAGTAAATGAAATACTTGCAGCTAGAAACGGTGACAACTCAAAACCAGATCAGTAGTTGCAAACTGTAGAACTGCTTTTTTTCTCAAACATTACAGCGCTATGCTGACTCATTTACATTATAATGGTGAAAGTACCTAAATATCTGAAGAAAGCAAGCAACATTGACTTCTCTCTTTCTCTCTATTTACGCTCATGCTAGCACTTTGTTAGCCATGTATTTGTTGTACATATAAACAGTTAAAGGGACAAAATGAATCGATCGGTTATTTTAAATACTACATGACTAGAAATAAGTGTTCCCTTATAATCTGAAACGCGAAAACACTAAATCGCGTAAGTATGATGATACAAAGATAAAAACGCGAAAACAGAATGACGAAAGCGCTAAATTGTATCTCATTTTTATTTCGTACTTTCGCGTTTTCGTCATGTTCGACATTATGCCATTGTACTTTCGTGCTTTCACGTTTCAGTTTATTTCTTTCATATGCGATAAGTTCATTTTATAAATGGAATGTCCTTTCAATAGCATGAGTAGAGCAAAAATATGTAGAATAACGAAGCATGATGGAAAAAAGTTTGACAGAAGGATGTTCTTATATATGGATACATATGTGGCCAATCTTTTGTTCTTTATGGGCATATAAGAGGCAAATACAGGCAATTTAGAACTTATGAAAAAATGACAACAAAGGAAATAAACTGTTTTGTAAACAATAATCATCAGTTGTCTGTATCTCAGTTGTTTGACTTTAATACTTCAATACCTTTTTAATGATATTTCATATTAGATATAACAAGACAGTGGAGTCAAAGAAACAATCATCTTAAACACACTCAATAGGTACCATACAAAGCCTGATCTACAGAAAGCCACAACTGAACCTTACCAAAATAAATGGTAAAATAAAACCACTAAGGAGCAGCGAACAGCATGAAACCAGGTCAGCCTGCGAGTTACTCGCAGGCTGATCTGGTTTTATGCTGTTCGCATAGGCCTTTTCATGGTGTCCTCTGTGGGGGAAAGGGTTAATATGCGAGGAAGAAAGGTGTTTCTGTATACTATAAGTATGGCTGAATCTTAATCTGAATATTGACTGTCTTTGCTAGAAACACAGTTAATATCAAAATTATAGCAACAAAAAAAATAAATAAAAGTAGTCTTATCAATAAATATATGTATTCAAAATGTTGGGTCAATTAGATAAGACCCAATATTTCTTTCAAAACACAAAACCTTTATATATCTCATTTTGTTTGTGTAGACCCAACATAAATATATATGTTATAGAGACCCAATAGCCTGTTATAATGTGTATTCAAAATGTTGGGTCAATCAGACAACATAAAACCAACAAATCTTTCACAACACAAACTATGTATATATCTCGTTATTTTTATATAGATCCATCATAAATAAATAATATATTAGAGACCCAATAGCCTTTTGCATCTGGAAATATTCACTGATTCTAATATTATTGGTTATTCATATTCAGTTAATACATCCTATTTTCTGACTTGGATGCCTGATGAAAACATGTCATTTACTTTAAATAATACACATATATTTAAAGTATTACTTTACCAAAATCGTCCTAGTTGATTTAATGCCTAATAAGGCCAAACATCTTGATTTTCCCTACCCGTGAGCATTTTAAATCAAATAATTAAAGATGTTAGTGCAAGATTGCAAAGTTTTATGGAAAAAAAAACCCGACACTGTAAATGATTTAGGGATGACAACTGTCGTCGGCTTATCTGAAACACATGTGTTTAAGCTTAATAGAATCAAATCTTGTGAAATCTTTACATCACACAACAATGACTGAAACACGGGGCAGTACCTAACTCTCATATAGATTCCAAATTGGACCCCCCTTCAAATCATATGTGGTACTTCAAGTACTAAATATTTTATGGAAATGCAACCCAATGGATTGTTCCCTGAGTCTAACATTACTCCTCCCCCTATTGAAATTTTTACCGTTTTCCTACAAACAATACGTATGTGGCCTTTTCAGAAAAATAGGTCAACGATTCACCATGTGCTTCACACTTTCACTGATTGGATAAGCCTGTTATTGTAAACATACATGATTGACAGGACAGGACCTATCCATTTGAAACAAAATAAGGTGAGGAATTTAGAAAAAGTTTTCAAGGCACAAATGCCATCCGTGCACAACCCCCGACCTACCGCAAGCCAGCTCACATGAAAAATCTGAGCGACCCTGATATGACTCGAACCACAGCTGTGAGATTTGTAGTTCATGGCCAGTGATTTTTTTGGCTGATTTCACTGCCAATAAGGGGCATTTTCCACTAATTTGCTCACACTTTTTCGCTTAAAATTATTTTTCTTATATTTTTTTCACTCACAGACTTTATTTATCACTCTAAAAGGGTAGTTTTAAAAGTTTATTCTTTTTTCAGTCATTTTCAGACAATAACTATAAGCAGGTTGTACATTAACAGAACAAGCAAATAATTAACAAATAAAACATGACTTTAAGGGCCATATGCAACGTTAAGGTCTGGTCGGTCGGACCGAGAATGTTATATGGCCCGAAGCGCTCAGGGATACCTGCTACACATGGATAACGCATCCTTCCACACAGAGACCACGCATATGTATTTCCTTTTCATTGTTGTCATTAATTTACTTTTTTTAGCCATAACTTATTTTTTTCATATGTTACATTTCTTTTTGCTAATTCGGTTAATTATATGTTCTTTAAAAATGCTGCATTTGATTTAATTCCATGGCTTTAAAGATATCGGCACAGCATCTTAAAAAATGGGATTATAGTGAAAACAGTGAGTTAAAGTTAGGGAGGTGGAACGTGTCCGAGTCTTATTGAAGAACCAGTTAATTTTGCGGCTGAACTCTCTTTGGCCATTTGACTATTTGAGTTTTCCGTCGCTGCTACAGTATTTCATATAGCAACGTCCAGCTAATCACCCTTAATGCATGAAGGCAGTCGGGTAGAACCACCGACCTACCGAAAGCCAGCTGGAAGGCTTCCTCAAATGAAAAATCCGAACGACCCTACCGGGATTCGAACCCAAAGCGGTGAGGGGCTAAGTGAGAGTATGTCAGCGACTTTCGGGCGAAAGGTCAAAAAAACGAAATGTCGAAATCTCGGGACGAGATTTCGGGGCGAAATGTCGAAATATTATATTTCGTGTGGCGGGGCGAAATGTCGCCCCGAGACTTTGGCATTTTCGTGTGTTCGACCTTTCGCCCCGAAATCTCGCCCCGAGATATCGACATTTCGGGGCGAAATCTCGCCCCGCAACCCGAAACACGAAATGGCAGAAATCAGCCACCATAGGTAAGCACATAAAACTTACAGTAGAGCTGATATAGTCTTAAAATTTCGTAGAAACATCATTTTAATATTCCATCCTGCATGTTGCATTAATTTCGCAAAAGCATGGGCTCGCGGGCTCTTAACGGAAAAAAATGCCAAAGACGGTAAAATAGTTCCATTTTCTGCAGTGCAAAATTGTAAGAAAGACAATTTATACGTGAAATAGCACAATGTATTATGCCACCACTGAATGTGATGTCAAATAACCTTGTTTATGTCATCTATTTGTCACTCATATGTACCTCCAAAAGTAGGCGAAACGGATTTGGACAGCGCATTAGTTTTATTACTCGTGAAGCTCCCAGGCTTTAGAAATAAATAAGTTTACTGTTGAAGATACCTTCTTTGTAATTGTGGTTATTTATGTCACATTCAGTCGTTTCAAGTAGAAAACAATGATATCAATTTAAGGAATAAATTATGCGATTCGGTTATTGGAATGTCCCGTGTTTTATGTCCCATGGCGCCAATGTCAATAAATTTCGTGTTCAAATTCATGGGATATTTTTTTTCTTCCTGCACATCAAGGCACCCCGAAAGATTGAATCAATATTGCCTCATTATGAAAAGGGTTTTTGTCACAAAAAAAATGTTGCTTGTACCCACGTACGGACAGGTTCCATTAACATATTCCCCACCGATATCTATGCAATATGTATACCTTTGACTGCATTGCATTGGCTTGTATTCGCAAGCCATCATAATCAGTGACACATATATTTTCAAATAGAAAAAAAACTATACATATAGATGGTCTTGTAAAAGCGCAATTTTGCATTGAATAAGTAGACTAGTCATTTTTTTTAGATATCCGTCGGACTATGGCAGCAGTACTGATACAATATCACGTGTTAAAACAAAACTAATTAAACTTTAAAACAAAAAAAAAAACTAACCGCTTTGAATTCTACATGGTATCCGGGTATTTGCATAGTTTGTTAATTATAACAAAAATAAATCTGTCTATTGTGTCAGTCGCATTCAATATTATATTGTTTTCTATATCGAATGCGTCTAATTTATCTGAAAAGCTACTTTAAAAGTTATTCTGATTTTAAGAACTTGGTATCTAACTTATGTAGTTAAAACTATATGCAGTGTGAAATCAATCCAAATTTAGAGAAAAAGAAGACAACTGGAGGATTTCCCTATGTATAAGGACAATATCAATTATGTGATAGACACATATATCGTATGGATAAAACATATCCACTACTTAGGACAATCTGATTTATTGTATTTATATTTGGCTCTTGCTATGCCGGAACACGCAAAAAGAACAGAATTTGAACAGAACAGAATTTTTATTGGCATAAAATAGCACATACATATTTTTAGTCAAAATAATACATAAATCAATAGACATGGATACATGAATAATTATTTGATAGTTGTATAACACGATCATTTTCAGGGAAGATTATTTTTACTTATAAAAGTACAAATCTCTACGATATATCTGCGAATAAAAATAAAATGATTTTTTTTTTATATCAAATAAACTCATGTAAATGGATTTATGAAAAAAAACATAGTTAAATGCATAATTCGCTACCTTGATAACATTCTAAATATTTATTTATAAATAAAATACGTATATGGTGTACTGTTTTACATTGTTAAGATATATAGATCAATGAATAATAGAACATTAAAGTAATAACTGTGTTGTCTAGAAAACTATCAATAATTACATCTATTATTTTTATCTGAATTTCTTATATTTTGATGATTAGGCCCAGCTTCGCCACTGGATGTATTGTGATCGCGTATATAAGCGTAATGGTCCATTTCTCGTCAAAAATATTTTGATATGATGAACGGTTTCAAGTTCAGTCTATTTGTTTGGTCCTTACTTCCGTGGGGCCTCCGTGGCCGAGAGGGTAAAGTCACTGACTTTTACACTCACTCAGCCCCTCACAGCGTGGGTTCGAATCCCGGCAGGGTCATTCGGATTTTCATGTGAGGAAGCTTTCCAGTTGGCTTGCGGAAGGTCGGTGGTTTACTCGGGTGCCTCTGTGCATTCGGGGTTTCCTCTACCTCTAATTAGCTGCACGTCGCTATATGACTAAATACTGTCGGGGCGACGGTTAACCCAAAAACACAAACACACACACCTTACTTCCGTATCTGTCCTAAAATATGAATGTTTAGTTTAAAGATAAACATGTCAAATTATCTAATTATCTCTTTTGTAAACTCCACAAACACATAACAAATTCTCTATTTTGATCCTAGAATAATTTTACTTAAAGTCTATCATAATCCAGAATTTTCCTAGAATTTCCTGGTATAGAGGATATTTGACTTACCAAGGTTCGCTTCAAAGTTCTAAAATAAATTAAGAATGAAATTTATAATAAGATATATAGATAAGAATTAAACATTGTGTCTTCACCAAGAAAAGCGATATATAAATGATTTATTTTATGACCGATTATTGGGTCCTTCTTTTTACCAAGTCTTTGGGTCTCTATAAAATTATATATTGATAAAACTTAAATTTTGGGTCTTCACAAAGAAATAAGTCATTGTGTCGCGATAAAATAATATAATTACAAATAAAATTTAGATATTCGGTTTTAACAAAAAATTGCTTATATACATGTTTTATGTTTTAAAAGCTCGCAAAATATGGGATTAACTTTGAAATTAAATTCTCCGATATGTCAACTGAAAAAATTAATTGGAATTTAAGTTAAGTAAATTTGATATAAACATGACTTGTTTACTTGGAATGTAGGCAAACTTTCATAAAAGTAAAAAAAAAAATAAAAAAAAAAATTTAATGTAAATTAAAATACACCAGAATAATAATTATCATAATATAATAAATAAAAACGTGGTACATTCTGTCAATTTGTGACAGTAATAAGGTTACGGCACGTACCTTACAAAGCAAAATACCTATTTATTAACGGCATCCTTATAATTGGCACTTGTCAGTTAAAGTTGTGAAACGTCATTGATTATAACTTACTAACACCTTTTATAGAATATTTAAAATAAAGTTTTCTCAGGCATAAAAATATCGTGAAGTGGCCTAGTTCAATTTTATATTATCTTGAACTGAAATTTGCTCTTTTTTCATTTCTTGATCCTTGGACATGGAACCCGGCTGGGTAGAGTGAAGGACTGAAGAGGATTTATGATCATTGTGCCGTGGGTCTGTCCGTCGTCATCGATTTCTTTAAACGCAAACTCCGAGAAAAGGAATGTTGCTTTAGATGACTGTTTCCAAAATTGCTAAAAGAATCGAAATCCATAGTTGCTACGGCAACAAATAGTAAAAAAGAATCCAGTCCTTTAAATGTAAACCCATACTGAACAACTAGGCGGATTTTGTTCAAACTTCATAGGAATGTTGCTCCAGATGATTTCTACCAAAATTTAATGAATTGAAATTCATTCAAAAATCTAGTTTCTATCGCAAACCATGTGAAAAGAAGCTAGAAATCAATATAAACATCCTCATTTATCGCTGGATAGATTTGAATATTATTTAGTGTAACTGATCCATAATCAATTAAAACTAGAACTGTAACATCAACACATTATGTACTTCCACTACATGAAATTCGGATGGATTTCAATGGATCCATACGTTGTTCGTTGGCAAAGTTCTCGTTTCATGCACATCTACACATTATGCACTTTCATTGTAAGACGTTCACAAATCTGTTAAGGAAGATTTTTTAAAGTTCTACCGAATGAGTTACCCGGCCGCTTCACATCTACATGTACTCTAATGTGAGAGGTTTGTTTGTTGGGTTTAACGACCCACCGACAGTATCACGCCGTAAACACGTGGCATATCACACCCATTTACAGTTGTCTGACACCGGGCCAACCATTTTTGCAACTTCCCTCACATGCTGAGCACCAATCAATTGCAAGGGAGCTACAATATTACAAGTTTAACGGTATGTCGCGGCCGGGACAGAACCTACAATATTCCGCACCCAATGCGGACGCTCTAACCACTAGGCCACCGGGGTCGGTAGGAGGAATTGCGCTTGGTAGGACGGACAGACAGGGTGATACTCAAATACCCTCACCCATTCCCAACTTTTTTTTTTATCAGGGAGGGGGTATAAATCAAAAACAACTATCTGGTATGTTAAGTATTTTTATCACATGTTTTATATAAATTCCAAAAAGTAATGTTTGCATATCAAATAAATGTAATCATCTTTAACAAACCGCCACGATCATAGAATCCAGCGTATAATCGAATGATTTCAGCGTTTACAAATCATTTTATTTATAGGAAAAGAAATTAAAGAATGACATTTCTGTTTACTAATACACATTTTTCAGTCATGAAAAATCATGTTTAAAGTCAAACCAAATATTTGACAGCTTGTTTGTTTGGTGTTTAACATTTGTTATTATAATTTCAGTCATATTACGAAAACAATGAAATAATTTATACTTCATGGGTTTGGGCTATGAAATGTCTTGCCAAAGGACACTCTGCAAAAACTTTGTGGCGCTGGTGGAGAACAAGCCCCACACTTCTCCAGAAATAGTGGATTCCAAGTCTGTCACCTTAACCACTGAGCCACGTAGGACCCCTACAGACCGTAATACAATTTAAAAATCAATGTAATATCAATAGCACTGTACAGTTCTATGATATACAGACATGAAAACAAATGCTTGTTCTATGTTTATAATGAATTATAATGAATTTGCCAGTGTATATACATATGGTCTCTCTGTACATAACAAACTTTAAATTATTACCATAAAAACAAACTGCAGGCTTAAAAAATGAATTTAGAAAAAGAAATAAGCTCTTTTGCAGTACTAGTTGAGCTTGCTCGTGTCAGACAGCAATTTGTTATTATATTGTGAAAATAAAAGGAAACAAAATACTTATTTATATTCCAATTTAGTAATGTACATGACCCAATTATTCTGTTTAGAACTTGTCTATTCATATTATAGATGCATTTGAGATACTTTGTACACATACTTGTAATTAACTTAAATGACAAAGTCATGTCCATCAGACTAAACATCAGTAAATAAGTTGTTTGAACAAAAAAGTATCATAAAATTATAATAACACAACCATACATGAAATGGGGAAATAAAAGTTTGATACATTTTGTTTACCTCAAAAAGTGCAGTTATACAATTCTAAGTATAAATGGTAAGAATACAAAACAAAACCATATGTGTGTTGAAAGTTTTAAGACCATAATTTCAGCCATTTTTAATCAACAACCATTACTTTTTCAATTTGTATTCAGTACACATTAGTTCTAAATTGGAATTAGAATGCTAACACAAACGGTCATGTGAATACAGTAATTCTTCCTTTTTTTACAAAAATTGAGCTGAAACAAAACACATATACATCTAGATGCCCAAGGACTACATGTTGAGCCCGGCAAATGAGCGTAGCACAGAATCTCATCTTGGTGAACATATGTGCAAAGATATATTTGAATCCCATCAATAATGAGAGAGTAATGGTCCGGAAACCAACCCTTTACACTGGACCACTAAGTGCGTCCTTGGACTTTGAGCTGAACTCACTGGTTTTGTGAAAGTTATGTTTTTTTATTTTATTTTCCAACCAATAATGTCAGAGTAATAGTCTGGACAAGCTGTCTTTTATCAACTGTTTACATTTGACCTTAAAGTGTGACCTTGACATTTGAACTAAAACACTGTTCTTGCCTCAGACACAGTATATCACCATGCTGAACATATATGCAGATTAATTTTTAAATCCCATTTAAAAGAAATGGTAATGGTCCAGACAAGCTGTTTGAAACAAACTTTTTGCATTTTACTCTAAGAGTAACCTTGACTTTGAATGTGACATAGGGTCTCATCTTTGTGAAAATTTGTGCAAAGTTATTTTTAAATCCAATCAATAATGTACAAGCATAATTTGGACGCACAAACAAGGGCACGCCTGCAGATACACTCAACTGACATTGTTACAACTATAACGAGCTCAGCGCAAGCAGGCTTGACAAAAACATGTTTTTCACACACAATTTTAAAGGCATGATAGATTTATCAAGTTTATATGCTTAATTTTGGTATTCCCTTTTTCGCTCAATAAGCAGGCACCATATTTATCTTGAAATTTTGACAACAACAATTGAAATACAACTTTACACAACAAAGTTATGGACTAGACAAGATTATTGATCTTGAAAAGGGCGCCGTGGTCCAGAGGTAACGCATCCGATTATGAATCCGAAGGTTGTGGGTTCAAACCCCGTCATCTTAAATGACCTTCCCAGGCGCAAAGTACTGGTCCAACCCAGGAACCATCCAGAGGGATTGGTATAAGTTGTAAGAACTTGTTTCCCAATCGACGTAAAATAAATAAGTTTAAAAAAAATCAATCTTGAACAAGTAACTGGTGTTGTATGCAACACCCCTACCGGCTCCACCTTGACTCAATATGGTAATCAATCCCATTTTTTGCCATATTTTCACTATTTCCGTTACTTTAGCAACCACAATTTTAGTCGAAGAACAAAAATAAAATGACGTGCATAATCTACACATTGCCATCTAGTCATATACCAAGTTTCATCAAGTTAGCTTGCTTAGTTATCGCGGGATCCCATTTTTTGCCATATTTTCACTATTTCCGTTACCATAGCAACCACAATTTTAGTCGAAGAACAAAAATAAAACGACGTGAATAATCTACACATTGGCATCTAGTCATAAACCAAGTTTCATCAAGTTAGCTTGCTTAGTTATTAAGTTATTGCGGGATCCAGATTTGAGCGGACAGACGGGACGGACAGACGGACAGACGGAGGGGCAAACCGGTAGGGGACTAAAAAATGGAAATGAAAATTGTCTTTATATATAATGATCACATATGACAAAACATTTCAAATGCAAGCACAAAAACAATGTTATGGACTGGAGGATTATTGATCATTGAAAAGCCTTATAACATAACATGGTTTGATAAAATCCACTGCAAATAATGATTATTATGATCCATGAACCTAGTTTATAGTTGAAAAGAAGTGTGTAAATAGATTTGCTATTAACATGGCTTTTTCAACTGTCTTGATGCCAGTGAAGGGCAACAGTTCTACACAATTACCAGGTCTTTTTGTGCACACTGGACCTTATCTATTCAATATGAAACTTAAAGTTCTCCGAGGGAAACCTTCTTCCTCCATCTGTCAATCTTTTTCTCTGTTTTCTTTTTGTTCGCTAAAGTCAGAAAAGAAAAGAAATATATATTAGCTATACAAAAATTAGAGGGTTCTAAGGGTCCAAAATCCCATACCTGAAAAAATGGCATGAGCCAAAGGGCTAGGACACATTTTAATTACTTTAAACTTTCAAGTTAAATTAGCAATACCAATTTGCATAAGCTCCGAACAAAACAACAGCAAATACACTATTACCGAGACATTCAGACTTTCTTAAATAAATAATGATTTAAGAAGGACCTTGTAAAAATTCTTTAGTCTGGGAAGACTTTATTTCATTCTAATACACCTAGTGGTTTCTAAGATATGACAGGCAACGCTCACACAAAGGGGACAGCAATAGCTCTCCATAATCTCTATAAAGTCAAGCTTATGGGTAATAAATGCAGACATTAAGCCATAATTATATTAAATAATTAAAAAATTCACATTATAATGTATTTGTATTCATGAAAAATCTTATCATTTATTTGTTATGTTCAGTATTTCAAGTTAATCAAGAAAGTCACGCTTCTTCTTGATCTCCTTTCCATGGAATTTAATTACAATGTAAACCCAGTATTAAAAACAACTTGAATGAACTTGTTGACAAAGTAATAAAACAATCTGCCCCTAAAAGATGACTTGACACAAAATCCTTAGCCTTAATCTTTTAGTGTGACCTGGATGATACGCGTGTCAGATTGTCTTAAAAGTTTTGCCAAGTCATTTAAAATCAAATAATAAAGTTATGGTCAAGCCACGAAAGTAGGACAGACTTACAGTGCAACTGCTATCATGCATCCTACAGGGGCTTTAAACACCCTACCATACATTTAAAACATTCACTTGCCTATTAGCATACTTGGTGAATCCTCGTCTCCCTTTCTCCCTTATCTACAGAGGTGGTAGCAGTTTCTCCTTGTAGATGATCTACACCAAATATATAAATATATCTATAAATGTGAGCATATCATAATTTAGGAAAATAGATCATTTTGATTGACCAAATCATAAAGTGGAAAATAATTTTATTATGAAATTCATCTGTTTGTTTGTTTAGTGGGTTTAACATCCCATCGACAGTATTTCTGTCATTTGGAGATGATGTCTAATTAAGACAGATATAGTGCTGCCAATCTGCATGCAGTATCATGTCGTAGACATGTGGCATAAACCAATCCTGACACAAGGCCAACAAGTCGTTCACCTTCCCTTATATGCTGAGAGCCTAGCAAGGGAGCTATAGCAATTCTATTTTAATGACATTGGCCAGGGATCGAATCCACAACCTCACTCACCCGAGGTGGATGCTCTAACCACTAGGCCACTGGGGTTGGTAAATATCGCCTGACTTAATGAATCTATTTACAATTGACAAAACTACATGAACTATATAACAACATCAGCATTTATCAAATTTCTACTCAAGCCTAAGTGGCCTCTGTGGCTAAGAGGGTAAAGTCGCTGACTTTAACACTCTCTCAGCCCCTCACTGTGTGGGTTCGAATCTTGGCAGGGCATTCGGATTTTCATGTGAAGAAGCTTTCCAGCTGACTCCTAGCCTTACGACATCAACTATCATATTGTCATATCATAACTGCTTTCTGTCACACTCAGTCCTCCAGGTGGAAAGATCATATTTTCAAATTTGAAAATAGAAACCAATCAATCAAATTAAAGGTCAATCCAGCTCAACTACATATAGTGAGGTCCAAACGTTTGTCTTGAAATACGATGGTACAATGATGTAATAGGAAAATTACTGAGACTGACTTGGTCAGAAAACCTTGGTTTAATACATTTAATAATAATTCTATCAACCAATCATAAATTATGTACTAGAGCAATCAAAATGAACTCAAAACTTATCATATTTATTATAAATATAGTTAGATATCAATCAAATCAATTTATTAATTTACATACTGTTAAGCCACAAAATAGCAAATATATTATCAAATAGATGTAGTTTTTAAGTGAATAGACAATTCATATGGAGTTTTGTATGCACCAGCTTTTAGCACAAATTGTCTATCAGCTTATTGTAATGATAACTCACCTGTGTATGATCCCCTTGGTGACCGGCAGCTTGGATATCTTCCTTGGTAACTGGGCCCGGGTAACCAGCAGCTTGGATATCTTCCTTGGTAACTGGGCCTGGGTAACCAGCAGCTTGAATATCTTCCTTGGTAACTTGCCCTGGTAACCAGCAGCTTGGATATTTCTCTTGGTAACTGGGCCCTGGGAACCAACAGCTATGATATCTCCCTTGGTAACTTGTCCTGGTAACCAGCAGCTTGGATATCTTCCTTGGTAACTTGGCCCTGGTGACCATCAGGTTGAACATCTTCCTGGGTTACTTAGCCCTGGTGACCAGTAACATGGATGGCACCTGCTGTCAAGCGCTCATTGTCTGTGGTCGAGGAAATGACATCTAATGTCTGAAATAAAAGAAAAAATAAACTGATTTAAATTGCTATAAATTAATAAACAATAAATGTTGATATATTACATAATAAAAAGTCCTTATTTGGAGAGATTCTATTCTAATTTTTACTTGTGGAGTGGTTGCATAATGATACATACAGCGTATACAATACATCAGCATTCATTACATCGCCAAATTTAGATTCCTGCAAAGCAACTGCTATATGCTGCCCTTCTGGGGCATAAAAATAGCTTAAGCTTTAACCTGACTATGTAATAGGCAGCAGCCACTACAGTAAATATAAAGGAGGTTAACCTGAACATTATTCTGGTATTCATTAATTCTCATCAAGCAGTAAGGGAAAATCACTCCAAATCACTTGGCCTTGTGGTTTTAGACAAGATGTTTTTATGTTTTTCCCAAAGTCTATATGTAAAATTTGTGACCAAAGTCAGTGCTAATTGTGTTGCCATGGAGCATTATTATAACATTTATAATGTTAATTGCACAGTTTTAATGCTCTCTGCACTGAACTGATTTGTTAGGAGATGCTACATACCAAGCAGGGAATGACTTACAATTTTGGGATTTTACCTAATAAGGTTTTTGAAGGTTTTCTTATTATAATCAAATCTAAACATTATTTGATGGAAATGCCCAATTATTGCTGGGATAGGTTTCCATGTTATGAATAAGTGTGCAAAGTATCGTACAGATCTAATTATTGGTTCCTGAGAAATCAGCTTAAACGCAAATGTAAACCTCACAAAACAAAAAACTATATAACTCAACGATAAAGTAAGTGGGGCATATAAGCACTTATATGATTACAAGAGGGCCAAGATGTCCCTAAATCACTCACCTGAGAAAAGTATCCTTCATTGCCTGTACAAAACAGATTGCTTTAGAATTCAGATGATGAGGTGAAACAATATTCAGGAATTTTCTGACCCCATCCACAACTCATAAAAAGATATCATCATGACTAACATTCTGCCAAAGTTTGAGGATGATTGGACCAAAATTATGGCATCTAGTGTGTAAACATCAAAATTGTTGACGGACGACGGACAATCAAGTATCCCAAAAGCTCACCCTGAGCTATGCTCAGGTGAGCTAAAAATAACAATATGAATAAAAGTTGATTTCAATAGCCTTGTATAAAGTGTATTAAAAATGTTGGGTCAATTAGATAACACAAGACCCAAAATTTTTTCAAAACAAAAAATATGTATATATCTCATTTTGTTTGTATAGGCCCAACATAAATATATATATTATAGAGACCCAATAGCCTTGAATAAAGTGTATTAAAAATGTTGGGTCAATTAGATAACATTAGACCCAACAAATCTAAAAAGCATTTTCAAAATAATAATGTATATAATTGCATTGTTGGGTCAACTAAATATTATATAATCATATTAATAAAATGTCATCAATATTTGGACTGACCATGTAATTTAAAATCAGACACTTGTGTGCAACATATGGTTCAAAGTTAGTTGCTCATGAGTTTCTTACACCTTGACATGTAACAATTACCTAGTATTGGGCAATTTGTAATTTGCATTTGGAAAAGTTCACAGAGTCTAATATTACTGGTTATTCTATATTTAGTTAATACATACTGTGTTCTAACTTGGATGATTTATTTTAAATAACTCACATATAATTAATGAAATACTTTTACCAAAATCTTCATAGTTAATTTAATGCCTAATTAAGTCAAACTCTTGATTTTCCCTACCCATGAGAATTTTAAAACAAATTATTAAAGACAGTATTGCAAGATTGCAAAGTTTTATAAAAATAAAGAACAACAACAACAAAACCAAGACACAAATGATTTAGGGATGGCAACTGTCAGGTCTGTTAATAGTGGCTTTTCTGAAACACATGTGACGTTTAATAATTATTAATATACCAACAGAGAAATAATGTGGGAGATAATAGCTAAGTACTAGTACACTGGAGAGGCGACTCAATGTAACAACACAATAGGGACCTCTTGAAAAAGCAAGCTGAGAAAAGCAAAGCAGAGTGATCCAATGTGTGGGCAGGCAATTTGCAGTGACAATAATAAGTTTTTCTTTACTTATACACATCGTGTTAATTAAGTTAGCGAGTTAAAAAGGAGCATAGAGTCCTGAGGATGGATATGAGGAAATTGTGTCATTTCCGAAATGGTGCTCAAAAATCACCCTAGTGAATCAGGCTCATTAAGGGTGTATTTAAAAAAACAATAAATACCACCAAAAACACCACTGATACCACAAATACCATATTGGCCATTCTTTCATATTATTTAAAATAAAGTAAGTACATTAGGCCAATATGCTTAGTTCAGAATTAAAACTAATATTTTGACACTAGCTTTTACAAGGACTTTTTATCCTTGCTAGAAGGGTGTTCACAACAAACATGTCTAAATCCATACTTCAGTTCTCTCTTTTCTCAAAGTTGACACTTAAACACTCAAACACTTATAAGCCTCCCCTAAAATAAAAGACCTCTCTTGTTGTTGGAGGATCCCACTGGTCTGACTCTAACAATAAAATCACAAAAAAGAATCCAACCAAATTATGAGTCCTGTTGGACTGCATCTACTGGCGACAAATACAAGTGTTCACCATGCAGGATATCTCTAAATAATTATTTTAAGAACTTCCAAGGATTTTTTCCTTGCTAGCTCTTAAAGCTATCAAAATTCAAAATTAGAACTATTTACAGACCTTTTCCACTCTTAGTCATTATTTTGGCTTTATTTTATTGGCTGTTAGGGAGTTTTTTTGTTGTTTTTTTTTTTTGCTATAAAAGATTGCTTTGATCTTCAAACTTTTTTATTCAAATTCTAAATAAAGACCTCCCATAGTCCATAGCTACCAATGGCTATAAAGCTATGGATCTTTAAATAATTTTAAAAAAAGAAAGAAAAACAAAAGAGGTTTAAACAAGATGTTGGTGAAACTGAGAGACATTTTGTATAGATCTCAGTGTAGAGCAGGGCTGTCTTTGGAACAAACCGAGTTAGATGTGTCCACTAACAAATCTATAAGTGGGATAAGTGCTTGTCTAATTTGCTTGGGCTCCCTGCAGTTAAATGCACATATGGCATATTAAAGTTGTTGTCTTCTGTATAAATATGGTCTCTAAGGGGTCATAACTCTTTCATGAATCAAATTTCAAAACTCAAACATCAAGTTAAATATATCTGTGATGTATCATCAATCTAGTACAAATACTTTGGAGTTATGCCTACCACAAATTTTCTTAGAATATTTCACAAAGTAAAGGGTCATTACTCTGCCAGGATTTGACTATTTCTGAAACAAAACAATGATCTGTGCACAACTTCCCTGCTGGTAAACATTCCTGTAAAATGCTGTGTCTTTGGCTCATATACCATTGTTTTGGAGGTATGCATGACACAAGATTTTGTGATGGGCAAAAGAAAGGGCTGACAAAGGGCCGACAGATGGCAGACAGATGGACAGGCAAGAGTAAATCTATATGCCACTCCACCCCTATTCTAAGTGGGGCATAACAATTAAGAAATGCAATGAAAATCACACTTGTAACACAATGTGAAAATTAAATTGGCTAAAAGCTCTGTACGCCTAGTAACTTACCACAACTCCTTCTCTTTATGACGGAAGAAGAAGAGGAAACTTCCCAGGTGATCACCAAGAGAGCAAAATCTCTTCATTCCCTCCTGTGCCGACACCAGCTCCCCATTATAATAGCAAACCAGTTGCCCCTTCTCAATATCATCAATGGCGAAAACACCCGACCCTGTAATGAAAGATGCTCTAATTTTATAATATTATATCATCAATAACTGTATATTATAAAATTTCCTTTTAAAAGGAAGGCTTGCCCAGCTTATAATAAATTGATATTACCAAAGTCCTTTCATTTCTAAGTTTTCATTTCATAATACTACAAGAAGATTTGAAAAGATCTATTGAAATGTTCAACTTTACTACAATTTGCAAAATTATTTTGAGATGGTCTCCGATATGTTTTGTACTGACTGCTGTGCACACCCACGTCCAGAGTTTGAGAAACAGAGGTAAGTCTCGTACTTTGGCTACCGTTCTGGTTACTTGAATTCATATGAGCAAAAAAGTGATGATTTTAAGTTACATAAATGTATACGCTTCCGGCAGGTGTAAAGAAATAAAAGATGTATAAGTGCTGCCACACTGCGGTATCATGCCATAGACATGTGGTATGATACCACACCCAGTCACATTATCCTGACACCAGGCCAACCAGTCCTAGAACTACGCTTATATGCTGAGTGCCAAGCTAGGGAGCCATACCAGTACCATTTGTAACAACTTTGGTATGTCACTGTCTGGATCGAACCCACAACCTCCCACTATAGAGACGGACACCGGGGACAGTATGATTTTATTATATGCTGGTGATAGTAAATCAAAGTATTAGATAAATAAATTTGTTAAAAATTAGTAATTAAAACCAGAGTACCATAAGCCTACTAAAACAAATTCAAGCCAACTAAACTTACATTTATCTGGTTACCTTCAGCATCAACTAGATTCAAATTTGAGATACAAGAATTCGAAAGTATATAAGTGTGTATGTGTGTTGGGGTGAGGGGCACCGAACCAGTCACACAGGCCCTTGCTGTTTCAGAGACCCCTGCTGGTTACCAACTACTATAATATCACTGGCTTTAAGCCGAATCAATTAACATTCAGTTTTACTGAGTATATAACAATTAAGCATCTGAATAGCACAGATGTTAATCAGGCTGAGAGAACAGAGTTTTAAAGTCCTTGGACCCTAATGCAAATAGAAATATTATATACTACCAAAAATATAGTATATAAGATAAACAATACTAAAGTTTTAATGATTTTTACCATCTGTTAACTAATTTAAGTTATTACATATATTTATTTATTTATTTATTTATTTGAACCACTTTGTCCAGCTTGGCACCAAAAAATTGTTTGTTTATTGGGTTTAACGTCCAACCAACAGTAGTTCAGTCTCCTGGAGACTTATAATGTCTACTTGAGAAAAATATAGTGCGGGCACAATGCAGTATATTACGCCGTAAACATGTGGCATGATACGAAACTCAGTCACATTATAACACCTGGCCAGCCAGTCCTGGAACTACCCTTATATGCTGAGAGCCAAGCAACTCGGTCTCCCGGTAGCAGACCGAGAAAAAAAAACTAAAAGATACATTTTTTTTATTACGAAAAGTGTTATTTCTTTCCAAAATTGGTTAATTTAAAAAATTTGAACTTTAACCATGGTGTTTAGAATTTAATGATCAGTAAGTTAAGAAAGCACCTAAAATTGAATGTTGTTTTACCTAGGTACATGAACCTAAAACACTTGAATACCTATACAAATTATGAAAATAAAACTAACCCTTTTCCTTTCTATATCTGAACATACTAACACTTGGAAGACATGGTTGTGAAAGAACCCATTGGAACACCAGGATATGTGTTCAATTTTTATGGGTCAGACAATTAAATTAAGAAGTCATTGTTGTCTGCACAGCATTGTTGTCTTATTGCAACCTAATGTTCAAATTGTAAACAAAGTGTCAACCTTTCATAGTAAAATCTGAACATCAAAAACAGCATTTGAAAGTCCGGGAAATGACACCATCCCTCTATCAGATTTAAATATTTTCTAGGTTCAAAACTCCGTTGGAGGGCAGATACCCCTCCAATACCCATATACATATGTTGAGGCCGAGGCACCTCATGTCTGTTGGAAATTATACACAAGTACAAGTTTCAGATTTTAACAATTCATGTGTGTTTTATAACAATGCTGAATTTAATCCATCGACTTTACCTGTGCATGTTCTTCCACTTCAGTTCTTTACAATGACAGAGTCAGTAGATGAAAGATAGATTAATACAATCAGGCCAGCATGGCTTTTGCACTTGTCATAGGTTTTTATGTTTGGACTGTTAAATTAAAATAATCTCTTGAATTTTTGAAACAGCAAGTTGGCTTTATTATGTTTACAATAATGTTTTATTTTGCGAGGGTATGTTTTTAGAATTAAATTTAAAAAAAAAATGATATTAACCAATTTTTTCATTATTTTATTACTTCAAGGAGTTTTTCCATGCTTGCTATAAATGCCCTTCATATTTTTATTTTACACGGAAATAATAATTTGAGAGGAGGGTCGAACGTTAAGGATCTAGGGAGGGAGATATAAATCAAGTACTGCACACTATTCACAAACATGGTAAGGGGTAAAGCTGACATGGACCAGCTCGACATAGAAAGTAGGACGACCTGACACACTCACACACACACAATGCAAAGAGCAATGCCACAACGTGTTTACATTTTTTGTATGTAAAAAAATAAGTCAACACTGATTCGATGAAATGTAAGATGAAGTGTACCACTGCACTAGCATACCAGGACGAAGCATACCAGTTTATAGGGCGAAGGATCTAACACAAAGATGTAACCTAGTCGTATGATAAACTAGCTGAGTTTTAATATGAATATTTAATAAAATTGAGTTCATCAAGTTTATTAGTAAATCAGCAATACATATTGCCTTTGACCATCTACAAAATGTAAAAGAAACGGAATATGGCAAAGACATGTTACAAAGAAATCAATATCATCATAAATGTTCAAATGCAATTTAATGACTAAGCAGCAATAACATCAAGAGCATTTTATCGTATTTTCTGAGCTTCCTTAAAAAATCTAGCAGATTTTTTTTATCAGGATTATTCATAAAATCATTAAACCTGTTAATGGTTGGCCAACTAATATAACCAAAATATTTTTTTACGGATAGAAATGAATATCTTGGGCAACACATGAAAAAAATGTTACTCATTTCTACAAGCTTACTTATTAATACACAATTTACACATGCTTTTGTCTCTATTTATACCATGGAGTCTTTTCCGATTTCAATTTCAAGATAATGTAAGCCTTGAACATGTAAAGATGAAGTTTTTTTTGCCATTAATCCTTTTCTAAGATCCCTTTAAACTTTAAATTAAGGATACAAATAAAGTTTGTTGCAAAGTTAAATGTGCTTATGTTATTTTTACATGTTTAATTGTAATAAAGAATAGAATAAACAAACCAATTTGTGTTTTCAGTCATCCCGATATTTATTCATTAAGAATTTATTAACACCTAATTAACACTCTGTTAGTGAGTGCACCACCCCAAAATCAACACTGAAATACTTAGGTGATACGCTTCGTCCGAAAATGGTACGTTCAGGCAATGGTACGCTTGTGCAATGGTACGCTTCGTCCCGCTACAATAACTCCCTGAAGTTCGATTTTTTAAGCATTTACCTGCACTAGTTCTTGAATGGAAAATGTCACGCAGCTGATAAACTATCATGTTATCGTAACTTTTGACCATACGTAATATTTAGTTTATTTACCGTGATTTTTCCAAGGCACCATCATGGACCGGAAACAGGGTGAATACGATCACCTTCACAACCGAGTGTTCCAACTGCAAAACGCTGCGCGGGCAATCGTAACTACTCGGCTGTATCCGTTAAAAAGTAGAAATGAGCGAGGTGTTCCGATTGCTGCGCGGGATATATAAATATATACGGAACACGGTAGATGAAAAAACTGACGAAATTTGAACGGATTTTGACCCAATAAATTGCTTTCACAACATACGCTCAATCTTATTATTTCAACTAATAGCGTTATTAGCGACATGAAAAAATACTGGGTCGTTAATTTACTGGGTCTTGGCCCAATATAATGAGAAAGCCCCAATATAATATATTAGACCCAATACTTCGAGAATCAAAGTTACCAAAGACCCAATACACCCGCGAGTTTAAAACTATATATATATATATATATATATATATATATATATATATATATATATATATATATATAATTTCATATATACACCATTTAAAGTTCAGTAGATTAATATTCCTCAATTCATTAACCTGTATATGAATATTCATGAGGTAAAAGATAAAAAAAAAAAATACTCAATAAATAAACTTATACATGAATATTTGAGATAAAGGATAATACATTTGCCTGCTCATCATTTATTTGAAATTAAAAGCATCTTATCTCTAGAATTCCAGATACAGTATCAAAGAAAAGGGAGGGGCATACCACAGAACTACAATCAAAAGTAAAATATTGCCATTTTTGGGCACATTGCTAACATTTTTGCACATTAACAAACTTTGTCTCAAAAAGCCTAACCTTTCCTGTAACATCGCCAATTTTTTTCACTCCGGGGTCGTTTAGTATTATTGATATCATATAACCTGACTCTACTAACCTCCACATTTATGGCCCAAGTATTCAATGGTACCGGTACCATAAACAGTTTCATTAACTGTAACTGATCATACGAGACTGGCATAATAAAAACGGCAAGATATACGAGGGAAAAATCTATAGAAGTACACGCAAATTTGGAAATGGAACATAATTAGGGCTAATTTCTATCCTTTCATGACCCTTATGGGGCACATATTCTGTTTGAATAAAACCCGATTGGTTGGGGAAACCCAATAAGAAACAGGAGTCCAATAATGTACGACCAGTCCCATTCTACAGCTTTAAGACAGGCAAGCACGTAAGGCCTGCAATATAAACCTGCTTTGAAGAAAAGATGAATACTTCTTAAGACCTAAACTTCCAAATCAAATATTTACATTATGTGTCTAAAATGGATACCCTGTAAATGGGAGGCCGCGTTTTTTTAATTGTCCACTCAACAAGTAACATGGATAGCTAACGGCCTTATTGTTGGGAGAAGCTTCTGCAGCTTCAAACACCATTAATTATTCATGTCTGATTTGTTGGATTGACACTTTTATGTCAGGATATTGAACTCCCAACTACAGAAAGCTGAAACCTTACAAATAACCAACTTACACTACTTCAGCCCAAAACCCTTTTTTTAGAAACCCTTTATCCCTGAATATGGCAAAAAGCATTAAGAGTTTTCATCCCCATCATACTTTAAGTGATGAAAGAGCCAATTTTGTTTTGCAAGCATTTAGTTTCTTAAAACTGGTTCAATCAAGCGAAATGTAATCTGTCAAACTGATGCTAAATTGTTCTATGTAGCAATACATGAAGATACCACATACAGCACTATAACTGCCCTGTCTTTCTCTCCCCTGTAAAATGCTGTATGTTCCATTTGCAATGGGTACATGTATTGATTTTAGAAAGCCCATCACTTGATGAGTCTCCATTAGTTTTTTTACAGATCTACTTCCTGTCACAAGATATCAACCTCAAGTTTGTCAGTGTAACCACAGACTCTGTGGTACAGGTCACTGAATATCGAGAGCTCTCATAAGATTGACTGTGCTTATCTTTGTTCTCCATTCCTTATGCTTAGCTTCTCTTCATTCTTCTGTCCTTTTCCTCACATTTTCTCTACTTCTTAATTGCTCATTTGATTTTAATTGTTAAAAAAAAAATAGATATAGAGTAAAAACCCCATTAACCAGTTACGTCTGGGTGACCGCAGACCAGTGATTGTATTCCCATATATGTCAAGGTTAAGTCTCCAAGTGGTTACTTGGTAAAATCAGCGTGTTTGTCAGAATTTGTATTTTTATACTCTTTTGATTAACAATTTCTTACACTCTTAAGTCTGACTTCAAAAAATATCAAGTAATATTAATTAACCCTTTCCCTCATATAGACTCATTTTGACGCACTCAATAGGTATCACATAAAGCCTGATCTGCAGAAAGCCAAACTCAAACCTTACCAAATTTAATTGTAAAATCCTCATTACCAGAACACTGAGGAGCAGCGAACAGCATAAAACCTGATCAGCCTGCGAGTTACTCGCAGGCTGATCTGGTTTTATGCTGTTCGCATAGGTCTTTTCATGGTGTCCTCTATGAGGGAAAGGGTTAATAAAATGATCCCATGCAGAACCTAACATCTACTTTCTTAAATAACCTTTTAAAAATCGAAATACAAACGAGCTTGTCACAATCAATAGTAATGTAATGCGACACCTGAAATTAACATCCAATGATGTCATCACACCCTGCTACATGGCGTCCATGAATTATGTATCAAACGTCTTGAATATTGTATCAAATCAAGTCCAAGTGAAGCCCTTAAAAACTCGAGAAAATCTTTGAGAACTTGAGTCTTGATTCTGTCAAAGCAAGTTTCTGCTAGGACCATAAAACTATCATCTTGAAAATTTAACACCACTTTATTCAAGACAATTAATATTAATGCTACTGAAGAGGACACATTTCCCACATATTGGATTTAAATTTTAAGGAAGCATTGAAAATAATTTTTCCTGATCACATCATTGCAGAGAACAGCAAAAAAAAAAAAATAATAATCCTGCAAAAGGGTTGAACAAAATGGAACTCACATTTCATAAACTAATCACGATTTTCCTCTAAGAGTGTGTTAAACAATATTCATGTATGTTAAAACAGTAAAACTAAAACAATCTGAAGACCGAAAGGGAACTATAAAATCCTTGGTTTACATCTTACCCAAGACAGTACATTTCTATTCAATATATGAATTCTACTGCAACAATTTTCCACTTGAAGTGTAATTACTACCAACTCACCCTAAGGAAGCTGTCTAGAGATCCATTGGCCATGTACTCCGTTACAATCATGATGGGGTGACCTGGAAATAGACAAAACAAACACGTGTACAGTCTTGTGTATAGAAATACAGTCCATAACAATAACCAGTATCATCACCATAATTGACATAATAAAATATGACATAAACTTGGCCAAAAAAATAAATAAAAATAAATAAATACATAAAATAACAACCACCAACAACAAACTAGCCTCATTTTTATTTAGTCAATATTTATTTCTACAATGCAAAAACACTATAACAACATAATGCTTTAGAAAAAAAATGGCTGCAATGAATTTATATAATGGATTGGTTCCCCATTTAGCTTTATTTCATGGCCTATATAAATATTTATTTCAGATATCTTGGGACCAGGCCTTATCTTGCTAACAACAGAACCATATGGAACATGTTGGAGCAACTTGAATGGCCAACATCTATATATGAATGAGCACTAGTTATTATAGCTTTAATTTTTTTTTACAAAAAATCTTTCAACAAAAACCCCCAAAAAAACGTATATTGAGACTGCCCATTTTAGTACCCCTATGACATTTTAAAGGATGCAAGTGTTTTGTTTTCATTCATTAAGCTTTGGCTTGTAAACAAAGACCCACACTTGTGTAACAGTCATGGTACTCTGCCCCAGGCTGGGATCTTACAATATTGCAGTTCTTTTAATCATGCCATGCATCACCTTTTACAAGTCATCAGATGTTCAATATTTACTGTATCATACGTAATTTGTTATAAAAAGGTCTCATATGGTAGAAAGATGTTCCTTTTGTCTGGAAAACTGTCTGTGTGTTTAATGAAATTCAATGTTAAAGTTCTGAAAATACAGAGCTTGTCATCAAATTTTACCATTAACAAGAATTACAAATACGACCCTAGGATTGGGGTCAGGGTCATGTGACTGTGGTCAGGGTCATGTGACTATGCTTGATAACATGCCACTCTTTAGGATACCGTAATGTCAGCAAAATATCCTCCGAAGCATATATCATTACTTCAAATCATAGTAATTAATAGAATCAGAAATCATAACTTTTTCTGAAGCCATAGTATTCCAGTTACCATGACATGTTGAACATGGCGAATGTCGAACTCTACATTGGAACTTCCTACAATTTAATACAAAATGACGCATCATTTTCATAATCCAAACAAAATTCAAGTTCATTGCCAATACTGACCTTCAAATATGCCATTACAGAAGACAAAAGAAAGCACAGACCGAATAAACTTTGAGAAATTCCAAACAGCATAAGCATTTCGATAGTTTGCTTTCTGACACGGCAGCGCGTGATCTCAGACTAATTGAATAGACTTGTCAGCTTTCTCGATCTTTTAAATGTCAATTTTTGAAGGAGTCAATGGCTGACTACCTTTCTCATTTCGAGCACCACTGTTTAAATTGTGTCTGAACTGACGACCCTTGGGAATTTCCTCCGTTGCTATGGAATCCACCATCATCACTTAGCCTATGCCAGACTGACTTATTTTACTTTTGGGTAATTAGGAACTTAGGGTATTTCTTGTTTAAGCTGAAAATATTGCATTAGAATATCAATTTCGAGATTTGATTATAGTAAAGAAATACAGAATGCCAGGCAGATTATTGATATAAAATAGAGCAGATCAAAGCTGGATTGTGCAAAGAAAACCTGATATAAGCCAGGTCCTATAGGCCAAACAAGATTATTACGATTCCTTTTTGAAATAGAGTCAAGATGTTTTGTATTATTTAACTATATCTGACCATGAAATAAGCAAATATTAAAGAAAAAAAGGCCGTCTGCTTCTCAGGAAATGAAGATCTGAAACTATAGCTGAAGTTTATACATGTTCTGGCGTTTATGAAATGAGAACTATCTTTTCCTTTGTTTACTTGGTTTTAATGTCCAATCATCTATTTTTCAGTCAAAGTAGGTCATTGTCTATAGGATTATGCAATATTAAAGTGGAATTGTACAACATCCAGTCACAATATCCCATTGTTTTTTTTAAATGATTCCATTGCCTCTTACAGTATCTTATCAAAATGTCTCTTTGCATTACTCCATTGTCTCTTCACAACATTCCAATGCCTTTCAACATTACCCCAATACCTCTAACAGTCTCTCATCAAAATGCCTTTGATAAGTGCAAAACTTAATGTTTGAAGTCTAAAAAAGGACAAATGTTTACTTAATCCTTCATTCAAATTCATTTATGATTATCTGATGAATCCTTTATTCAAATTAATTTATGATAAATTAAATGCATTTATCATGATCATCCATGGGTAGATCAGAAAGAATATCGCTAAACTTCCAATACAGTTGAATCTGGCGTGCGTTCACTACGCCAAACTGTATGCAACCGTACGCTTACAGTCAGCTATGAAACTTTCTCAGTGTCATAAACCACGATGTTGACGTATACCCATGTACAGCATGAGGAGCATGTGAACAGCATGCTATAAGGTCCTAAGGCAACTCCATAGCTGACTGTAAGCGATCGGTTGCATACGGTTTGTCATACTGAATGCACGCCAGTATTAGTATCACCTGTAATAAGTGGCCAACCTGCATTTAGTAGTCAGATTACCAAACTCATTTTGTTATATGTTTAACCTTCATTAAGCAACCATCTCATTTCATTAACAGATAGCTAAGGACAGTTTTGACTGTGTATGTATCACAAATAATTTAACTTACTTTTGGTTACAACTCCTTCCAGAAATATTACATTAGGATCGTCAAATTGTCCCATGATGCTCGCCTCCGTTAAAAAGTCCAGACGATTTTTGTCTGTAGCACCTGGCTTCAAAGTTTTGATGGCCACTGACATTTCTGGTCTGTTTGGCACGCGGAGTTTACCCTTACATACATCGCCAAATTCACCTGAAATTAAATTTGGTAACAATGCATTATTCTGAGATAGGGTTAACAATGCAATATTCCGAGATAAAGTTAGGTTAACAATGCAATATTCCGAGATAAGGTTAGGTTAACAGTGTAATATTCTGAGATAAGGTTAGGTTAACAATGTAATATTCTGAGATAAGGTTAGGTTAACAATGCAATATTCTGAGATAAGGTTAGGTTAACAATGTAATATTCTGAGATAAGGTTAACAATGCAATATTCTGAGATAAGGTTAGGTTAACAATGCAATATTCTGAGATAAGGTTAGGTTAACAATGTAATATTCTGAGATAAGGTTAGGTTAACAATGTAATATTCTGAGATTTAAAAGTAAAACTTGCATCAGCACAATATTCTCCTATAAATCTTTTTAAATGAAACTGAAAAAAATATTCATAAATTGATAAATGTTTGCTTCAGACTAGTGATATGATACAACGCCCAGTAACGTACACTAAACTGATAGCAGGTCACCCTGTCCTGGAAGTGCCCTTATACATACTGAGTACCATGTATGTGACATGTACAACTAACTAGTCAGTCCCCATAACCAGCTACTACTCAATTAATCTTAACCCTTTCCCTCATAGAGGACACCATGAAAAGACCTATGCGAACAGCATAAAACCAGATCAGCCTGCGAGTTACTCAGGTTTTATGCTGTTCGCTGCTCCTCAGTGGTCTGGAAATGAGGATTTTGTAATTAAATTTGGTAAGGTTTAACTGTGGTTTTCTGCAGATCAGGCTTTATGTGGTACCTACTGAGTGCGTCAAAATGAGTCTATATGAGGGAAAGGGTTAAAGGAATCAATTGACATTCATTTTCATAAGTGTTGTTGTCAGGACTCAAACTACTGACACTCAGACACTAAAATCTGCCTGCTGATTGTTCACAGGCTACTCTCTCCACTGATAAAGACATATGGAGGGTCGAAAGTGAAACTATGCTAAGTGCAAATAAATATATATGCACTTAGCATAGTTTTGCTCTCACCCCTCAGTTAATCTAATTTATTAATTTCTACTGTATTTGATATATCTCACCTCCACCGATGACGGACTCGATGGTGATATGTGACGCGTCTATCTCTCGTGTGAACTCTCGCACTGCTTGGTTGGGGTCTTCATATGTATGGGGGTCAACATACGATTTAATCGTGCCCGACGGTTGAAAAAGTGGCACTGTCACTGGTAAATAAATAATGAAAACATTTTGAACATTTTAATTTATTTTTAATAATTTGTGATTACAAAGTGTTGATCCAAGAATAGTGTCACATGCAACCATGAGGCAATATAAATAAATATTTTCGTTTTGGATGTCAATTCATGTAAAAACAATAAAATATTAATATTTTCTTTAAATGATCATTATTTTCAAACTGGAAAGCTGGTATACAAATGACCCAGTTCACAAAAAATTCAAAATTTTCCTTGCTCTATCTATTGCCAATCCTCTTAATGTGAAATCTGCGCTATTATAAACACAATTCTTACTTTAATGTTAGATATCGCAACAGACTTTCAACCATTATTTCACTGTAAGTATCAAATTTCAACATTCTATTATGAAAAATAACAGAAGGAAAAGAACAATGGAGCTTTAATTCTCCCCCTAGGACCAAACTCATGTATTTTCTATCTTATTTCACCCCAAGGTGCAAATTTCCTATCTCCATTAGGTTAAAAAGTTTTTAAATATGTTTAAGATCCTCCGATGAATGAATCATTCACATTTTTCTCCAAATTTGCACATTATTTAGTTAAAGGCTGATGCTTCTTCAAGCCTAAGTACAAGTTTCCTGAGAAAGATGGAACATACAAACTGCTATGAGCGTTCAATTGTACTTATTTATTGCACATTGCAGCAAATTTTCTACAGCATTGACGAAACATCACAAATTATCTCATGAATTTTTCATCCAGACTTAGAACAACGGCGCCCTATTTATGTCGGGCTCTAAAACTTAAACAGCGATCTGTCATGGATTATGACTAAAACAGTAATAAAACGTTGATCAAAAAAGAAAATATGGTAGCATCTAAAATACTAATTGCTATTTATGTACTAGAGATATGCCAACATACAGAATAATAATCTCATAGATGAATCTAATATATTCAAGAAAAGGCACTTATGGAGTAAAGACATTCCTGACAAGTGCGACTAGGCAAGCAAGCTAGCAGTCAAGCGTCCCAAGAAAACATGGAACCATGTACTATCTGAATAAATTCTACAGATTTTGCTAAAATCTGAATAATGCTTAGCAAAGAATAGCCTTAAGACAGCTATTCACTTAATATCTCGAATCGAGTACCTCCCATCTCAAATTTTAAAGACCTATTAAATACACAGTTGAACCTATATTAGCAGCCACCTGTATTAAGTGGTCATCCTGCATTTAGTGGTCAATTTTAATATTACCAAACTGTAGTATTTTGTAATATATTTAAACTTCATTTAGGAGTAACCTCTGTTAAGCGGCCACTTTCTCTTGTCCCTTTGACTGACCATTTAAGGCAGGTTTGACTTAATTCCTTTACATTATATTGACCTAGAGAATGCGTATTTTAAATACATGGTAATATCAGCTTGTTCTTACAGTCTATCGGGTGAGATACAGAATTTGAGGCTTTTCGATGAAGAAAATTTCAATTTGGGATGTTTCACTATATGCAGGCCTGTATCCCAGCGATATTCTAACAATACAATGCTTTCTGCTTATCTATCTTTAAAAGGAAAAGTGTATTTTCTAAAGTTCTGATATCTTTTTCCTCATGATCTTGGGACTAGCAGGAAGCAAGGAAGAGAAGGCAACTAGCTTAAAGAATATAGAAAGATAATAATTCTCTATGGGATGAGAACAGAAATGAGAACAAAGCAATTTAAAGATGTTGTAAAGATGAAAGGGAATGAAAAAAAAATGAAAACGAAAAACCATACAGAAGTTCAGTTTTAGTGTATCCAATTCCTTCAAGCTATTATTTACAAGTAGTAATATAAAAAAGGATTAAAGTTCACAAATTGTGTTAATTTTGAGTAGAAAAAAATGTAGAAATAAAAAGAAAATGGCAAATGTAACTGAATCCTTTAATTTCCTTTACATCAGGAATTCAAGTAAAATGACCAATGAGGTCAGAATAAAACCTGGTCAGATGCTGACTGATCAGGTTTAAACCTTTTACTTCTCATCAAGTACATAACATCCATCTGATAATAGCTTCTGGATTTTTATCATGATTTTCTGACAATGTAAAATGGGGGCATATAATTATAAGAGATACTGATTTAAGACTTCTATCAGTCATTTATTTTATATTTTTATATTATATACATATATATCTGTTCTTATGTATCTTTACAAAAGACCTCCTGCAGTAACAACGGTAACCAATCTTCAAACGACATCCTGCATCAGGCCAGATATCTGACAGAACATTGATAATTCCGGCGGCGTCCACTTGAATCAGCATCAAACTCAGTACATGGACTCGATAATTGAGCTTAACGCTCTATACGTAGCATATGCATTTGCAAGTTGTGGCGACTCAATGAAGAAAACACATTATATCACATACGTAGAATTCATTTGACGAAGGGATCAATATTGAATGAAGATCAAGGATAAAACATTGGTACAGTATTTTCATGATTGTGTACGTTGTATGAAATGTCAAACATCTGACTTCAACAATTAATAACCAAAAAATGAACGGAAGTAAAATGTTTTAACTAATATGCTGACAAGAAACTTTTTCTTTCTATATTTAACATTTTCAATGCCCGTTATTAAATAATTCAAAATTCTTTTGTCGACATTATCCATGTATTAACAGAATAATAACAACTCTGCATTAAACATGTCCCTGCAGTCATTAAATTATTAAAATTCTGCATTTTTAATCAGTGACATTTAACAGACCCAATTAAATTTTGTTGCAGTGAAAGACAAAACATTTATCGACATAATTCTGTACTTCCATAACCAGCAGGTACTTGGCGATACGACAGCTCTCTGTCCCACCTACTCTCAATTTTCTCTCTGTTCTCTCTTATAAATGTAAATTCTATAAGGTTTTCTCTTTAGTTTAATTTTTTTGTGACACTGAAGAGATCTAGTAACTCATAGTTATTGCAGGTATTTGTATATTCCCTCACGCTTCTGTTATGGTCTCCAATAAAAGGATGCAACTTGGGACCAATAATTGAAAGAGAGTTATGGCACCATTGAATATCGCCATGTGATTACATTGCTCTCAGTTACTGTAGATCATTTCACTATTTTTTCCAGTAGAAATGCAAGAGAAAATAAAACCATAAAATTTATATTTCTAACATTCAGAAATCATGTGCTTTGGTTTAGAGCATCTTAATGAGCCATAAACATGATAAATAGACAGATTAAAAAATAAATTTTCTCATTGAATCTGGTGCATTCAAAATAAATTATGAATTAATGCATTTTTATAATTCCTAAAATTCTGACCAAAAAATAAATTATTGACTTAATGTCAGGAACAGGAAAAAAAGAGTGTCTTGTATGAGAAAGAAAGACATTGAGGAAACATTGCATGAACTGCAGACTGACAATGAACATCATTGTGACACATGGGTACCAAGAAAAAATGTGACAATTAAATGTACAACACAGACAATAGGAACAAGACAGACAGACAGACTGGGGGGTAGTACACCATATCTTAACTGTAAGTGCAAGACAGAATGACTTCAATCATGAATAAATAAAAAATAACTGCAAATAAATGCAAAATTATATATTTTTGAAATCAATAGATATATATTCATTTTTTTTAAATATTAAGAAAATAATGATAATTTTCCAGATTTATGAAATTTGATGAAAATTTTTAAGAAGCCGAAACAAAGACATGCAAAATATTAAACTCCAAAATCAAAAGTCATGCATTTGCATTTGAGAGTTGAGTTAAAAAAGAAATCAACAAGTATATGTGATATGAAAATAAATTTTTCATCATGACTTTTTCACATGCATAATTACAGTGATACTGATAATAACAAAATGTGCCAAGAATATTTTGTTCAAATATTTGTATAATAATTTCATAACTTGCACCTACCGATATTACAGCTGGTACAGATATTTATATTACAAAACCAAGCATTAATGGTGTTAGCGGCAGACATTTTTGTTAGTCATTCTCTAATAATACAGTAGTAAAAGCCCAAGTCACATGTGCCTTTTTGAATGGCTGAACTAGAACTTTAAACAGTCAAATCAAATTTTTCTATGGAAATGATACCAGTTTTTGAGACTCAGTGTTCAAATTTCAAATCCTTGCCATGGAAAAAGACTTATGGACATTGAGCTTAAATGTCTTCCACAACACTTTGCTACTCACTTGATCCGTTTATATGTGACTCAAGAGGGGGGCAGTGCATAACTAAAGGGAGAGAATTATGCATTTAATTAACAGTCTAGCTGAGCGGCCTCCCCCTCAAAATGTTGGGAGAAAAAATATTCACAAATTCAAAAAAAAAAAAAAAAAAATTCCTTATCCAAAATCCAGAAATAAATTTCTTGATTCGTTAATGATATGCATATTTTGCATGGATCTTTTTGTTATTTGAGATTTATGAGTCTTTGGGAACTTTTTTTTAAAATAGATTACTTCCCCTTGCTGTTTAATTCTAATGTCTTAACTGACAAATCCTTTATTCTATTCCATTCAAACCAAGAAATCTCTATTTCACATTGACAGTGTTAAGTTTGTTTTTGTTTTTATCTGGAATGTATTTATTTTCCTTTAAGAAAATTTGGATCAAATTTTAATTAACATAATTAGACAATATGCTTTTAAAGATGATCATCTAGAAGCACAAATTCATGAATAATTCAAAAAGTGTCATGTTTACAGAGGAATCTGTCGAAAAAGCAAAACATAAAGCTAAAATGCTAATGGTAAACAAATTACTTTTGCCCAAAAGAAGTAACAAATGAACATAAAAAAAAGAGACTGATTTTGGAAGAGGGCACAATTTAAATGTTCCAATATGTTGAAACATTTTCACTCTTGCACATGAAACTGCAGTTTGCAACAGATGAAAGTCAGTAATGTAATGTTTAAGCTAATTGCTAGTTAAGTTAGCTTTCATGTATACCTTACCACATGAAATCAAAGAGAAAATAAATTATCAGTCTAAAACCTGATTTGCCTAAAATTGAATAATCATCAAACCTTTTTTGCAACAAAAGTCGCATAAAAAAGGACAACCGGATTAATCAGCATCAGCTGCTGCTTTGGTTTTTCATCTGCCAAACAAAATGTTATAACATGATGATACTCATGTGGTAAAGTGTGAAATATTATGATTATCAGCATACACAGACAAAAATGGACCACTCAGTCAATGGAAAAATATCTAAATAATCCACACTATGCAATATTTATTGTGGCAAGACACGAGGGAAACATCATCAGCACCATACCAGATCAACTTTGACGCATACTGAAACACTTGTGTGCAATGAACTGTCCTATCAAACATAGTACATGCAAATGACTATCGAGCTTAGTTGCTTAACTGGAAAGTAGATTACGGTTGGTGCTATTTTTAGATGGTCATGTGACTTATATGGATGTGTTAGGTCATGTGACTGAGTATAATACACTCACCATGTTGGTATGGGCCGTCAATGTCAGAATTCTTTCCATCCTGTCTTCGATTTCTGAAAATGACACGCAAAATCAAATTATCGTAAAATTAAAAAAAGCTTTCAGCACACAAAATCTTGCTAAAATACCACAAAGTCAGATAATAATTACCAATTCCAAGAAGAATAAAATAAGAAAAACACACTGCTTGACTAGCATGGCAAATGAAAATGAAGAACTTTCTTCAAAAGATTGATCAAAATACCATCATTTGTCAATATTAAGACCACAAAATGCAAAATATTGAACATAATTTTGTCAGTCAGTAAAATTAAGAGTTCAAAAATGTTATTATTTATTACTGGTATTATTTTGCTGGAATGTCTTGAATTTTGTGATGCTTCATACAAAATCCTTTTATTTTACAGAAAACTGTTGCAACATGAATTCTGTTTTAGGTCATACATTACGCAGACTCTTCTAGAGAGAATCCAATTCAGTTTTACAATCTATGATTTTTACTGTGTTTCAGAGCAATAAGGTGTACAGAAAGAATGAGAAATGTGTGCGTAAATATCTGCCTCAACGATCAAAGCCTTGTATACAAAAACCCTCTAACAGCGAAACACAATCAGGAAATAAGGGAATATATTAACTTTGCATTGGAAACTGCGATCAACAGAAGTGAAATGATTGAATAACTCATTTGAACAGGAAAAATAAATGTGTTTATGATCGGGTATTCCAGAAATGAAATGAGCCGAACATATGCAGTAGATTTCACAGCATGAAAAATGTAGAAAGGATTTAATATTGAAAGACAAGCTACTGCTGCTACGATATTTTAATATTTCGATAATCAATTTTTGATTGAAACTCTGCACAGAACTTATTAATGGTCAGGTATCATTAATCATATAATTTATCCCACAATGTCACGGTAATACTACATAAACAATCAATTAAAATATAATAAGTAGCACTTCATTTATCAGGGTTTTAATTAATTCTTTTTGAAGTGACCAGGCAGTATAGAGATTACCTAATATGCCAATGGCTTTTCACTTCACTTTTATAAATTAAGGGCTTGATGCACAACTCTTGTTACTACATATAAATAAAAAAGAAGCTGCATTAGTTTTGTACCAAGTCCACAAAATTTAAGCCCTTGATTAATGAAACCCCAGTTTGATACCAAATCTTAAGAAAGTGTCTTTAGTCAAACAACTTCCCACACCTATCCTATAGTCCTCTAAATTTAAGGCAGAACATCCACAGAACATTCAGAGATGTGCCAATGTGGAAATACTATCAGGTGACATTTTCCTTTTAAATATTTTCCATACTTTTTCTTTTTATACTCCTTCTTTTCTTCTATTTTCAATAGTTTGCAGCATTTTACAGCAGTAGTGCGTGTGATTTCGCATAACTCTAGAGCCATCAAAAACTGATGTAATAAAATAATGTCCGATGCACAAACACGAACAAAATTGAGACTTAAATCATACTGACACACAATATGTGTATCCAATGTATTGTTTCATTCCGCTACCATATCAAAAATACATGGATTTCCCTGTCAAACAAAAAACATAAATCACAAATTGGTATCACCTTTCTTCCCTATTTTTACATGGTTGTTTAGAGAAATGAAATTGATGGGGAGAAAACATGAGCCTCTGATACCAGAAAAACAACATAAAATAGCCATAATGGATTATAGCCCTTGATGATGATACTAGTAAAAGGTTCTCTGGAGTATAAATCTTGGCTATGTAACTGCATGCACTCATTGTCGGTACCACTGAAACCTGTAGAACATTTAAACGTGATTTTAATGCCATATTCATTAATTGTAATTATGTAAATATTTTTAGAGTGCAAATAGATTGAGGTTTGTATGAGTAAAATCAGCACTGCAAAGCGTTTACATGATGGCTGGGCACAGAACAGACAGATAGATAGATAAACAGACAAATAAATGAACAAACAGACCGATGGACAGACAGACAGATGGACAGACAGTGTGCCGCACCTTTTCAGGAGGATAAAGATCATGATGGCAGCGATGGCCATACACAGGATGACAGCGACAATGGAACCAGTGATGATGACGATGGACGGTCCTTGCTCGAGTTCATCCTTCTCATCTGCAACACACATGGACAATACAATACACATGGGCAATACAACACACATGGGTAATACAACTTGGTTACTGATGCTCTCTTCATTTGAAGAAGCAGTAGTAGTAGTATACTGGAAACATTAGCAGTAGTATCTGTAGTAAAAGTAGAAGTAATAGTAGTGGTAGAGGTAATGGTGACAGTAGTTGTAGTAATAGAAGTAGTAGTACTAGAAGTAGTTACAGTAGTAGAAGCAGTACTAGTTGTAGTTAGTAGTAGTACTAGTGAGTAGTAGTAGTAGTAGTTAGAAGTAGTAGTGGTAGTAATAGTAGTAGCAAGAGTAGTAGTAGTAGTAGTAGTAGTAGTAGTAGTTAGAAGTAGTAGTGGTAGTAATAGTAGTAGTAGTAGTAGACATAGCATTCCATGTTGTATTGATTCAACTTCTGACTGTATTTCAGTTGATTGGGGAGATATGTCAGTAGCAGATATGGTAGCAGTACTAGTATCAGATGTAATCATCACATAGGTACATGCAGTAGTACCTCCATCATTTTATTTACTTTTCATACAAAACTTACATTACTGTCAAAATATCATTCATACATTTGAATCCTTATCATCAACATGATTTTATGAGTTGTAGTTATTTTTTTGTAATACAGTTACATATGGGTTGTTACAGTGTTTCAGGTACAATACAGTATTTTAAGGTACAATACAGTGTTTCGAGGTACAATACAGTATTTTAAGGTACAATACGTGTTCAGGTACATACAGTATTTTAAGGTACAATACACATTTGCATTTTGAAATCTTAAAAATGATTGGTGCCCATCACATTATTTCCATGAGGAAATAAAACTTGAAATGTTATCATTCTTATTCAAAGCTGCTAAAATATAAATCCAGAGTTTAATGTTGCATGATATTAAGAAAACAAAAAAGAGAAATAAAGTTTTCCAATGACAATTTTGACACAATTTTGGTTAATGTGTTTAAACTTGGAGGGTATTTTTAGGTATGATAAAAGTGAATTGAGATTTGTTAATGCTTTCAGTACTTTTTATAACCCCAGGAACAGTTTGATTTTTGGTTACCTTTATTTTTTTAATGTATTTAATTATGTACAAGTCACAAGATGTCTGGGACTTTCTCAGTAAACCTTTAAGTATTATGTACTGCATTTCTCTCTTTTCACTTTCACTAACATTAACCCTTTCCCTCATATAGACTCATTTTGACGCACTCAATAGGTACCACATAAACCTGATCTGCAGAAAGCCACACTTAAACCTTACCAAATTTAATTATAAAGTCCTCATTTCCAGACCACTGAGGAGCAGCAACAGCATAAAACCTGATCAGCCTGCGAGTTACTCGCAGGCTGATCTGGTTTTATGCTGTTCGCATAGGTCTTTTCATGGTGTCCTCTATGAGGGAAAGGGTTAATTACATGACAGCATATCAGGAAATATCTGACACCATTCTGTATTTAACATTATATACCTATATCAATAAAATGACTGTGCTAATTGCACGACCTTTTATCCCTTTTATCTTCTTTACCTGCTCATGCGGTCATGTCATTTCATTTATTCAACAAAACCCAAGCTCAGCGAAAGTTTTGTTTGCCAACACTGCATCTGATTTAGCAAACATGCAAAGTTACAAAAAATTATCTCAATTTGTTTTCACTCTGGGGGGAAAAAACATGAAAAAACCAAAGTTTCAACGTACCGTAGGTTGGTCCGGTTGTGACAAACAAAGGCTCGCTATACTCTCCCCATCCTTTCTCCGTCCGTCCCTTCACCTGAAATATCATATGGACAAGGCTGTAGGGCACCTGATTCAAATTTATTCTCATTACAAGAAATAATCAAGGCTAAAACATGCTTCCTCTAATGGCAATTAAACCATAATGGAACATCAGCAAAATGGATAACGTCAGAGGAATGGGCAAAAAATTACTATTCATATTAATATGAAATTATTTTTTTCATCAAGCAGTCCAAAATGACAATAAAAATGACCATTTTAATTTTTTTCTCCTCCCCATTTCATTTTCTAATATCCTACAATTAATCAGTTTCATTTTTTTCTTTTGTATTAAAATTATTTCAAACTCATCTTTTTCATATTATCAAATATTTTTTCTTTCAAATATTTTCACCATATACTGAACAAGATTTTTTTATAGTCTGTTTAGATAACAAAAACCATTGAAAGACAATTAAATCATTCTAAATGGCACAGATGTGATTTCCAATTTATTTTCTTTTGCCATAAATTCACACTGTCCCCTCTTAAAAAAGACGCAATAGTGTTACTGGTGATAATAAATTTCATCATGAATAGATTACAATGTAACAACAGATTTTCTCGCAATTCCAAGCGACAATGAGCTAATGAGTTTTTGAACAGCCCACGACGGCCAATTACACCAATCTTGGTTTTGTTCCCTTCTCTCCCTATCATCACATAAGTCAGTTTTCTGAACCCTATTCAATTATCATTACTAATTAGTAGAACCAATTAGGCATCTGCTAATTAGTGCGCACATTAAAATGCACGAGAATCTGCATCGAAGTGTGCATATGCACAACTTTGGCAATGCATGCTGGTTACACCGTCGCGGGCTGGCCCACATTCTAAATCATGGCGATCACACTGCCAAAACTAAACACGACAGAGATACAGCCGTTCCATTCTCGGAGCCCCTGAAATTGCAATTCCTCACATCCATCATGGCCGCAAGATGCACAGGCAGACGACAAAAAGTACCCATAATCCCTCTAGTTCCCACAGTCTCGTGCCTGGCCTCACTCGGCACAGATTTATTGAACAGTAACTGTAAAAGACAGCCAGAGACCTGGACATAAATCACGGGAAAGGAACAACGGCATTTAATCACCTGGATGAAATACCCAAATTAAATGTGCGCATCCTCTATGGGGAAACTTCATGTCACATGCTTGGTTGTACAGTTTGATCTCAAGGGACCCCCTCCACATCTGATTTAATGTACAATATTACTCAGCCATTTTGATATTCATTTCTTTTCTTTATTAAATCTAACGATATTCCCCATGACTACTTCTGACACTAATCAGCATCCCCAAATTGTCACTTGCACAAGCCCCATTCAAAGCCTTCAAAGAACAACATTAACAATGAGCAATTTATAACTTGATAAAATAAACATTGGTAAAACAACAAAAACCTTTGTTTATTTAATGGGGTTTTAAGTCAAAATGATCCACTTCTTGGTATACTTTAATATGCAAACAACGCATGTCCCAATGCCTCCTTCACTGCATAATTTTACCTTCAAATGTACTGATTTTAGTATTTTGATTATGTGTATCAGAATAGTTCTTGCATGGCTACAGAGTGGTTTAAATACAAATGAAACCGATTATTCTTCCCAAAAGCTGTTAACAATAGCAATTAATAATTTGGTGTTATATGTCCAGTTTATAATTACAATTAAAGAATGCTGATGATTTGTATTGCCTTTATTTGAACAAAATCCCCAAAATGTGGAGAAAAAAAATCACCTTTAAGTTTCCCACCTAAATCTGAATTGTTTTCCAACTAACATTTCATTAAGGGGGTAAAATCCTCAGCAAAAATCTTAAATCCCCATTGTCTAGAACAATTAAG
>CM037781.1:12682301-12692801 GCA_021229015.1 Solen grandis
ATAACGATCACCTGAGTACCACGCTCTAAAGGCAACCTTACGTATTATGGACCATATAACTCCCATACAAGGCATAATAATCCTTGGTTTATTAACATTATGTATACATCTAATCAACTTGCTTTATAGATATGTATGTTAGAATGTGAACAAAGTTTGATATGACATTTTTTATACTTTAAAGGCCATAACTAGAGATAGAATTCCAATATCAAGTCAGCCTTGATCGCAAGATAATAGTCATTAACATTACCATCAGGTTTGTGTAAGTTTACTTTCTAAATAATCCCTGGACTGACTTGACTTGACTAAATGAGTTTACGGTCGCTTCAACAGTATTTTAGTCATATAGCAACGTCCAGCTAAGTACAAGTAGAGGAAGACCCCGATTGCAGGGAGGCATCTGGTAAAAACCCAAACCGACCTACCGCAAGCCAGCTGGAAGGCTTCCTCACATATTATCCCTAGAAGGTGAATTTTCAAGAGATCAGCTATGTTTGAGCAGTTTTAGTTGAGGGTAATGATGTGATCATTTTTGATAAATGAAATTAAATTCTTACCAACATACTTAGAGTAGAAGATTTATATATAAAAATTAAAATAAAAACCTGTTAATATTCATTTGGCAAACAAAGTTCTACATGGATCAAGTTTATTTTAGCAACTTTTGTAGAGAGCTACCAAAGGAAGAAAAGTCCAGTGCCAAAAAATTCTCAAATTTGGGCCTGCAGTTTTGGAGAACAGGTTTCTATAGTTTACAGTATATACATATAAGGCAAATCAACCCCGCCCATGGCAGCCATTTTCTTTTTATGGATCGGAATAATTTCAGCAATCTTGGTAGAGGATTACCAAAGGAACATCTGAACTAAAAATATATTTTCAATCTGGCAAGTAGTTTTTGAAGATGTTCTTAAAAGTTTTCATATTTTTTTTCATTGCCATGGCAATCAAAGTCTAAAGGACCAAGTTTATTTTAGCAACATTTATGAAGGTTCACCAAAGGATCATCCCTGCCACGTTTAATCAAATTCTGTCAAGCAGTTTCAGAGGAAATGTCGTTTAAAGATTTCACTATATATATATATAAAGCAAATTAGCCCCGCCCTGGCGGCCATGTTTTTTTCACGGATTGGAATCATTTTAGCAACTTTTGTGAAGCTTCACCCAAGGATCGTCAATGCCAACTTAAATCAAATTCTGTCCAGCAGTTTCAGAGGAGATGTCATTTAGCGATTTCAATATAAACATATAAGGCAAATTAGCCTGGCCCATGGCGGCCATGTTTTTTTATGGATCAGAATAATTTTAGCAATTTTGTGAAGGTTCACCCAAGGATCATTAATGCCAGCTAAAATCAAATTCTGTCCAGCGGTTTCAGAGGAAATGTCATTTAGAGATTTCACTAAACACATATAAGGCAAATTAGCACCGCCCATGGCAGCCATGTTTTTTTTACCGATCGGAATAATTTAAGCAACTTTTGTAAGGCTTCACCAAATGATCATCCCTGCCAAATTTAATCCAAATCTGTCCAGCAGTTTCATAGGATATGTGGTTTAAAGATTTCACTATATACATACAAAGCAAATTAGCCCCGCCCCTTGCCGCCATGTTTTTTTATAGATCGGAATAATTTTAGCAACTTTTTTGAAGCATCACCAAATGATCATCCATGCCAAATATAATCAAATTCTGTCCAGCGGTTTCAGAGGAGATGTGGTTAAAGATTTTCACTATATAAATATAAAGCAAATTAGCCCTGTCCCTGCAACCATGTTTTTACACAGATTGGACTTGACTTGACCATTTGAGTTTACCGTCGCTTTGCCAGAAAATTCAGTCATATAGCGATGTCCAGCTAATTAGTGACGTCCAGCTAATTACATGTGGAGAAAGACCCTGAATGCACGGAGGCATCCGGGTAGAACCACCGACCTACCGCAAGCCAACTGGAAAGCTTCCTCACATGAAAATCCGATTGACCCTGCTGGGATTGGGAAAACCACGCGGTGGGGGGCTGAGTGAGTGTTAAAGTCAGCAACTTTACCCTCTTAGCCACGGAGGCCCCCCACACACAGATTGGAATCATTTTAGCAACTTTTGTGAAGCTTCACCCAACGATCCTCCCCTGCCAACTTAAGTCAAATTCTGTCCAGCGGTTTCAGAGGAGATGTCGTTTAAAGATTGTGGCCTTTAGTGTGTAAACTAGATTTTTCTAAGATTTGACCTATTGACCTACTTTTCGATCCAACCTGACCCCTTTTCGAAAGGGTTCAAGATATCATCAAGACAAACATTCTGACCAAGTTTGAGGAAGATTGGATTAAAATTGTAGCCTCTAGTGTGTAAACAAGATTTTTCTAAGATTTGACCTACTGACCTACTTTTTGATCCAACCTGACCCATTTTCGAAAGGGGTTCAAGATATTATCAAGACAAACATTCTGACCAAGTTTGAGGAAGATTGGATCAAAATTGTGGCCTCTAGTGTGTAAACAAGATTTTTCTAAGATTTGACCTACTGACCTACTTTTTGATCCAACCTGACCCATTTTCGAAAGGGTTCAAGATATCATGAAGACAAACATTCTGACCAAGTTTGAGGAAGATTGGATCAAAATGTGGCCTCTAGTGTGTAAACATCAAATGTTGACGGACGACGGACGACCGGCCCGACGGACAATCAAGTATCCCAAAAGCTCACCCTGAGCTATGCTCAGGTGAGCTAATAAAGCAAATTAGCCCCGTCCCTGGTGGCCATGTTTTTTATGGATTGGAATAATTTTTTTTAAGCATCACCAAATGATCATCCCTGCCAAATGTAATCAAATTCTATCCAGTGGTTTCAGAAAGATGTCATTTATAGATTTCACATATACATATGAGGCAAATTAGCAACGCCCCTGGCGGCCATGTTTTTTCCCGATCGGAATAATTCAAGCAATCTTGGTAGAGAGTTACCCAAGGAACAATTTCACCAATTTTTTTTTGAAATCTGGCCAATAGTTTTGAAGAAGATGATATTTAAAATTTTCATGTTTTTCTTTCTGTAGCCATGGCAACCAGAGTTCCACATAGATCAAGTTTATTTAAAATGGAGATGTTGTTTCAATTAAATTGTTGACAATGGATGATGGATGATGGACAACGGACGACGATGGACGCAGGGTGATCACAAAGCTCACCTCCAGCACTTCGTGCTCAAGTGAGCTATAAATATGTAGTATGTACAGTGGAACCTCTCTAAACCGCACCCTCTGAAAACCGGAATACTCTCTAAACCGCACGATTTCAAAATGCCCGATTTTCCCCTATATATTTCATATTGAAAAATACTCTCTAAACCGGACCCTCCGAATTCCGAATACCGCACGAAAATTTTGGGAAAATTTAGATAAATTTGTGCCTATTTTAACCTCTGTAAACCGCACACAAAATTTTCTGTCTGAGAAAAAAAAAACGCATGATTAATATGAAATTCTGTACAGTAATTATGTGTTTATGGCCGTAATATGGTTTGAGATTAATCGGTGTTGCAATTTTATCCACTATGTGTGAAAAATACAATTAGGGGTGCTTGTTTACAATGACTGGAACTATCAATTACAGAATACGGTAATAAAGTGTTTAAATCAAAATTAATGAGCATCAGAAGTGTATGATAATTAAATCGGAGATTAATTAAAAAGAAAACCGTCAACAAACACATCATTTCGTTTCCTTCATAAATGTTTGAATGTTACCAGACAAAATGAAGTTAAATAAATCGGCTTTTTCTGATGTTAATTCTGTGGAATGCATTTTGTGATAAACTTTAATTGAGAAAATACAATGTAGATATTGATTCAGTGTGCAAGTTAAAGGTGATATTTATCATTTAATTTCATTATAAGATGTTTACTATTGTCTTTTTTGAATAAATATCTGTTGAATTTAGTACAATAAAATATAATGTACAGTTATACATTGTTTTGGGTTTGATTCCCAATCCCCTTCTATTTGGTAAACATGTACTTATCTTGTAATTAACACATTAATAAGAAATGAACAATTCCACCTCACATACAATTAATACCATACACATAACATTTGAAGAATATACATTGAATCCCATACATAAATCAAAATCAAAATAAGCACTGAAAGAGCAGAAACCTTTGTAAACCGCACACTTCTGAAAACCGGACATTTTAGCTGGTCCGGGCACCGTGCGGTTTAGAGAGGTTCCACTGTACCGGTATAAACATGTGAAGTGGCTTATGTGACTTTCCCGCAGCAGACACTGTGCGTCTTTAAGCAATTTTAATGCACATGTGAAAAATATATACAGTCGAACCCCGGCTATTCGAAATCCCGGGGATCGGCGTTTTTTATTTCGATTAAGACATGTATTCGAATGACCCAAATCCCGTCACTCGTTGAAAAAAAAAGCGAATCCCACCCACTCTTTTCATGCAGTGAACGTAATATAAAATGTACACTTTTTAAAATATGTTATGATTAAGTAATGTATACATATGTAAACAATGTGAAATCTGGCTTTTTTTATGGTGAAAAGGGCATAACTCCTAAGTTAACAAGTCAATATCAGTTATAATTGAACCCTATTGCGAGATTATGGGCATAAACATAATTTGTCTTAAAGTTTAAAAAAGATTGTTTAAAAAAATGAAGATGGTAGAGAGTAAACAAAGTGAAATCTTGCATATTTTTGTATTAAAAGGGGCATAACTCCTGACCCAATTGACCGATCTCAGCCATAATCGAACTCAATCAAGACATTATGGTCATTAATATTGTCATAAAGTTTGAAGATGATTACTCAAAAGATTAAGATGCTAGAGTGTAAAAAACGTGAAATCTGGCATTTTTTTTTATATTAAAAGGGGCTTTAAATTAAACTCCTGACCTAATTGACTGATCTCAGCCATAATCAAACTCAATCAAGACATTATGGTCATAAGCATTGCCATAAAGTTTGAAGATGATTACTCAAAAGATGAAGATGCTAGAGTGTAAACAAAGTGTAATCTGGCATTTTTGGAATATTAAAAGGGGCATAACTCCTGACCTTATTAACGGATCTTAGTCATAATCGAACTCAATCGAGACCTTATGGTTATAAGCATTGCCATAAAGTTTTAAGATGATTGCTCAAAAGATGAAGATGCTAGAGTGTAAACAACGTGAAATTTGGCATTTTTTTAATATTAAAAGGGGCATAACTTCTGACGTAATTGATGGATCTCAGCCATAATCGAACTCAATCGAGACCTTATGGTTATAAGCATTGCCATAAAGTTTGAAGATGATTGCTCAAAAGATGAAGATGCTAGAGTGTAAACAACGTGAAATTTGGCATTTTTTGAATATAAAAGGGGCATAACTCCTGACCTAATTGACAGATCTCAGCAATAATCGAACTAAATCGAGACATTATGGTCATAAACATTGTTTTAAAATTTTTGAAGATGATTGCTTAAGAAACTAGAACTGTCGCCTAAGGCTTACTAATACCCCCCCGCAAGTGTTTTTGTCAAACATGGCTTTGGAGCATGAAATCAGAATTCTTGTATGCAACACTCCCATCTTAATATATACAGAGGACATATGTGCCAACTACCTAGAAATCTAGTTACCTATGTTTTATGCTATATAGATGTCTAAGGATCATTGCCATAAGTTTCATCAAAATCCTTCCAGTAGTTTAGAAGGAGTAGTCCGCAGAAGTTTGTAATGCAAAATCATCAAAGGGGCATAACTTGGTAAATAGGGGAGGTAACTCAATGCATATAGATAACGCGCTGCTACAATGTCTAAGGATCATTGACAGCAAGTATCATTAAAATCCTTCCAGTAGTTTAGGCGAGTAGTCCGCAAAGTTTGTAATGCAAAAATCATCAAAGGGGCATAACTTGGTGAATAGGGGAGGTAACTCAATGCTATATAGATAATGCGCTGCTACAATGTCTAAGGATCATTGACAGCAAGTATCAATAAAATCCTTCCAGTAGTTTAGGCGGAGTAGTCCGCAGAAGTTTGTAATGCAAAAATCATCAAAGGGGCATAACTTGGTAAATAGGGGAGGAAACTCAATGCTATATAGATAACGCGCTAATACAATGTCTAAGGATCATTGCCAGCAAGTTTCATCAAAATCCTTCCAGAAGTTTAGGAGGAGTAGTCCGCAGAATTTTGTGTCTACAGACGGACGGACGGACAGACGGACGGACAGACGGACGGACGGAAACGGACAACCTGATTCCATATAAACCCCCCCCTAACTTCCGTTGCGGGGGGGGGTATAATAAAGGTGATAGAGTGTAAACGCTAAAAATTGTTGACGCTGCACGACGCACACAGCACGACGGAAACTCACGGGAAACACAATAACTCACCCTGAGCTTTGCTCAGGTGAGCAAAAAAGCAATGGATAATTTATATTTAATAAACCAACGTTCATCTTTTTTTCTGCATATATGCTTACTTTCAATACATATATGAACATTCATGTCTGACAAAACCACAAGAAACTACATGTATCAACGTTACGTCAACGTCATCTCGAAAAGTGATGTAATCGTGGTCTGCATTGTTACACTTTACCTACTTATCCGAATACTACAATCGTCACCTTTATGACTGAACTGGACAAACATCCAATCAGTTAACGACTTATGCAAACTGTAAGCGGCCATTTCCACCCATTTCAGTAACTAATTGACATTCGCCCTTTCCAATGTTTTCAAAATGTCACCGGTAATTAATGCTCGTCAGCAACTTCAGATAAGAAGGTGCGAAATTGATTGGCACGGGCCAAAAATCATTTCGGATGAGGCCAGGTATTTAAATGGCACAAATATGAATAACCCAGATATTTTTTATATAGAATAAGAGGAGAGTGATCGGGACCAACGAAGTATTCGAATGACGCCGGGTATTTTGAATGAGAGGTGGTGGAGTAACCGGGGTTCGATTGTATTTGAAAACATTATATATATAAAGTTAAGCTGGACAACGTTCATTTCTATAAGTTATCTTGATGTGTTTGATCAAAATTTACATGATAAGCATGTGAAAACTAATAATTCAAATCTGACCTAATTATGCATAGCCAAACTCTGATTTCATCCAAGATGTTGCTTCTGTGGAATAACTTATTTTCCGGGACCTTTTTCTTATGCAGTGTTCGTTTGTTTGCTCTTATTAAACACATTGAAGAAGATAATCATAACTTACACATATACAGTGGAACCTCTCTAAACCGCACGGTGCCCGGACCAGCAAAAATGTCCGGTTTTCAGAGGTGTGCGGTTTACAGAGGTTTTTGCTCTTTCAGTGCTTATTTTGCTTTATGTATGGGATTCAATGTATATTCTTCAAAAGTTATGTGTATGGTATTAATTGTATGTGAGGTGTAATTGTTCATTTCTTATTAATGTGTTTTAAATTTCAAGATAATGTACATGTTTACCAAATAGAAGGGGATTGGGAATCAAACTCAAAACAATGTATAGCTGTACATTATATTTTATTGTTACTAAATTCAACAGATATTTATTCAAAAAAGACAATAGTAAACATCTTATAATGAAATTAAATGATGAATATCACCTTTAACTTGCACACTTAATCAATATCTACATTGTATTATGCAACTTTCTAATGGGGACCTATAATCTTCACACCTTATTGTTTCACACGGCAAGCGCTGGTAAGTGTGTTGAATTAGTTGCCCTTTTTACCAATTAATCAACTTATGATAGATGACAAGGAAGTTAAAGAACCCTGAATATATCTCAGCCGTCATATTTACTCAATTAAAGTTTATCACAAAATGCATTACACAGAATTAATATCAGAAAGAGCCGATTTATTTAACTTCATTTTGTCCGGTAACCATCAAACATTTATGAAGGTAGCGAAATGATGTGTTTGTTGACAGTTTTCTTTTTAATTAATCTCTGATTTAATTATCATACACTTCTGATGCTCATTAAGTTTGATTAACACTATTATTACTGTATTCTGTAATTATTACCGTATTCTGTAATTGATCAATCCAGTCATTGTAAATAAGCACCCCTAATTGTGTATTTTTCACACATAGTGGATAAAATTGCAACACCGATTAATCTCAAACCATATTACTACCATAACACATAATTACAGTACAGAATTTCATAATAATCATGCGGTTTTTTTTCTTGGACAGAAAATTTGTGTGTGGTTTACAGAGGTTAAAATAGGCACAATTTACCTAAATATCCCAAAATTTTCGTGCGAAATTTGGAATTCGGAGGGTCCGGTTTAGAGAGTATTTTTCAATATGAAATATATAGGGGAAAAATCGGGACTTTTGAAATTGTGCGGTTAGTAGAGTATTCCGGTTTTCAGAGGGTGCGGTTTAGAGAGGTTCCACTGTACCTACATTGTAGATTTTAATGTGCATTTTTTTAAATTTTCCTACTTTATCTACCCCCCACCCCCAAACACACTCTCCTCTCTCCCCTCTCCACACATGCAAACATAAAAATGAATAAGTCAAAATACACAAAAAAACATATTTTCTTCTCTCTCTCTTCTTCTCTCTTACTTACTCTCTTTCATCAGTTCTTATAAGAAATATAATAACAGGAAGTTATGGAATCAAATCTTAACCAGGGAACAATCCTCCACACATTTGCACTTGGCAAATTGGGGTTGCTATGGGAACTCAGTACTGGTTCTACCCAGGAACTTGTCTCCCGAGTATTGTTTGTTGCTATTCCCCTGACATGTTCAAATAAGCAGTATAATATCAGGAGGTCTTGGATTCTAATCCCAACCGGGGCACATTTCTTCCGGTGATCGCAGCAAACCAAAGATGTATAAAATTTGTACCAGATTAGCCTTTGTCTTGCACTCGGCAAACTGGAGTTGCTATGGGAACTCGGAGAAGTCAGTATTGGTTCTACCCAGGAACTTGTCTCCCATGTAAATTTGGGCGATGCTATTCCCCAGACACGTAAAAGAACCAATAAGTATTTTCACGAAATGAGCTAGGGTATCACATCCAGACTCCCTTGTATCCAACAACTGTCTTTTCTGATACATTAATAAGAAAAAAAAAGAAAAAAATAAGAAAAAAAACAGGACCCCTACAATAGAATATTAACATACTGCCTTTGAGAATAGAGGCATGCATCTTTAGTATAATTACTGATCTCTCCTTATTTGTGAAAACACAAAGTTCACTACAAATAAAAGTTAATGGGAAAAAATCTATAACTTCCATATTGTTACATGTATAGTTGTATAGTTCGCTTAAAATATACCTTTGATTTTTTTTCTCATTATGCATGTATGTGTATATTTAACCAACGTAATTGTATTTCATAACACCAGACGCATGCCATACCATTTTATCAGCGGGCACAGCGTGTGTTTATTTGACCGGATATGTCACCATGTCACCTTTAATGTATTGCCGGTACGGGTATACCATCACCCCCCCCCCCCCCCCAGGTGAGGAAGGGACAATCAACATTACACAACATGAATGTCATTACAGGTACTAGCATTATAGAAAACATGAAAGATGGTCGCAAGCCTATTGTGAAACATTATCACAGAAAGACCAGTGTGTTATGTAGTGTCACTGGGTAGCTTAGTCAAAAACTGTTCCTCTATTATAATAATTATTATACAATAATTTACAATAACTATGTGTATATACATACATACACTATAGGCACTTACATAACATAAACTGTACAGACTATATTAATATTGTCTGACAAAAGCACTGCGGCCTATGTGTTTTAGAGTATATATTCCACAACATTGTGAGTGTATATAATGAGGTGCGACCCTTAATACAGAAAACTCAAAATTCTTCCTCTTACCAAGGAGTGCCCCAAAGACAACGGAGGAATCTACCAAACAACAACAACAACAACATGACTACCAGTTTCTGCCACTAATAAATTTGATTCATAACTAGATCTATTTATTTTATGCACATTATATCATTATTACATTAATATTTTTAAAATTAAATATTCATCATAGAAATATTATATTCCGAAGAGGAAGACATTCTATACCAGTATATTCATACCAAATCTCGTTGAAGATTATTTGTAGTAAAAGGTCTTTTTTTTTTTTGGTTCTTTACAAATTTAAGACTAACGGCCTTTTTTTAAAAAAAAATAGTTATCACATACCAGTAAATTTTAGAGTATTCTTATGATTGATAAAAACACTGATAAAAATATTTGAGTGAGTAAAATATAGCAACAGTTCTTTTATAGAAACAAATAATTTATAAATTATGGTTGAAAGCATGGACGACTTTAGAAGATGTTTGCAGATTAATTAGATTTTCTGCTATCTTCTTCAGAGAAAATTGGATTGGAGGTCAAACGCCACACAAGACAGAAACGAATTTGTTTGTAAGTAAGTTAACAGTTGCTTTGCAACTGTTTATTTTGTCATGCTTTCCCCCCGTATAGT
>CM037781.1:12692901-12742901 GCA_021229015.1 Solen grandis
AATAAATGTTATTTCAAAATTACCAATGACAAAAAATAATCACATCCTCTGTAACAATTTCTTTGATCTCTGTCAACACTAGTTTCAAAAGCCAGCCACCCAGTAATGTTCTCACAACTTCATTGATCCAAAGAGTAAAGAGTGAAACTACAATTTCAAAGTTCCCAGGTCTCAATTGCTAAAATTGCATCCATCTGCAATCAATTATATAAGATGACCATTTACTGGAACATTAAAAGTTTCTCCATATCATTTATCTACCACATTCATAATGCTTAAGGGTGCTTAAGGCTTGTGCCAATAATAGGGGAAACAGCTGTTAATCCATTTTTTCCCTGTTTTGAAGAAAATAATGGTCTCAGGGAGACACAAAATCCTAGAAAAATTGGAAATTTGGAAGAAAAATTATCTTATGTTTTACGAGTAAAATGGCTAATGGTAGGTGTATACAAAAAACAGTGCTGAATAACTGTAAAGGCTATGACTCTGAGATGGGACAAGTTCCTTCCTGATTGACAGTCTGACCTCCTCTGATTGCCATCCAGTTAAACTGGTGTCCAACCAATGTATCTATGTATTATTATGAAGCATTATAAATTATGGTTAGCTGTTCCATCCAGACCCAGCAACACACCTGGTCACATCCTGACGCTTGGGAGCACCCTTATATTATGTGAGCCCAAAATAAAGGAGAACATTCTAGAACTACCTTCATTTATTTTAATGCCGAGCACTTAATCAGGGTGCTCTATCAGTAATATTTACCGATAATAAAACAGCTGTCAGCACTTGACACTGGGACCAGTTTTTATTTACTTAAACTTAAACTGCATCAGAACATGACACCTTTTCACTTTATAGGGTTAAAGATAATGAAATACAAACCCAAAATGTGTTTTGCTCTTTGACCGACATAATCTTATTTACAACAAACAAACAAGGAAACAAACTGAAGCTGTACAACTGGACAGAGAGGGTTTATCAAATCTGGTGTACATTGTCATTATCTTACTAATTCATTTCACTTAAACAGTCTAATTTAATATTATCCTATGCTATATAAAGATACATGGACAGATACTTGACCATTTGTATATCTAACTTTCACGTAATGCTTTTTAAGAGGAAAGTGGTTTTCTTTCAAGTATGAGGACAATGAGTGATCTAAACAAATGATATTATTTTACAATATTTCATCCTTGAAAGATCTGGGGAAACTTTAACCCCAACTCAGTCCTGATAAGAGTGTGTGCTCTGAATGAAATAGATTCAACAGATTTGACATAAGAAGTAGGAAATTGCTTGGCAATCAAGCTACCATGTCTAATTCAAAACTGAATACACCGTCCATGAATGAAAGCACGAACAATTGATGTATGAATAATACGGAAAAAAATGTGGTTCACACATTGAAATAATGACACAAAAGGATTAAAACTGTACAGCTTTTAACTAGTGGTTAAATACAGCTGGGCCAAACATTGCCATATATGGTCAAAATATGCCCCCCCTGATAAAAGAGGAGGAGGAGGTAGTTAGTATTAGGTTGTGAGTGTTCTTTGCAGTGGCTGTTTGGCTAGTGAGCGTCTAAATATGCATGAGGAACATTACATTTGATTCACGGCAGTTGTACATGAATACATATCAAACTATAAGCACACCTATCCCAAATACTGCGGTGAAGGAGGGATCTACTTATGCGATGGCGTTTACACATAAATTAGGTACATACAAAATGCAAGCAGGTTTTGAGGGCTTACTGATTTTCCTTATGTGCTGAATTTTTTAGTTCAGATAATGTGCTGTAAATCCTAAAATTAATGTCTTAAAACAAATAGACGTTTAATTGTATTCTTCAGTATACATTATATTAAATAAAGTTATATATGCAGAGGTTTTCTTAAGTGGACGCCCACTTGCCCGCGCCGGGTTAAAATCACTGCGGGCAAGTGATTTTTCAAAGAAGATAGCCCAGCGGGGCAAGTTTATTTATGTAAATTAAATTTTTTCATTTTTTTTTTTATTTTCTATAGTATATCAGGGGTAAAATGCTTGCAAATTGTGTTTTGATTCATATTAACTAAAATTCACCTTAATATTACACATATTTAGTTTTAAACATTAACAAACACCAACTAACTTAAAGTTCGGGCAATCTGTTTTCACTGGGGGCTAGTAGATGTTCAAAGTAATTTGCCCCCTGGACAAGTGAAAGTCAAATCCTGAAGAACACCCCTGATATAGTTCTCATCTAGGACTACGACTAATACACTGAACCACAAGTACAGACAAGAGTCTTAACCCTTTCCCTTATATAGACTCATTTTGACGCACTCAGTATGTACCACATAAAGCCTGATCTGCAGAAAACCACAGTTAAACCTTACCAAATTTAATTACAAAATCCTCATTTCCAGACCACTGAGGAGCAGCGAACAGCATAAAACCTGATCAGCCTGCGAGTAACTCGCAGGCTGATCAGATTTTATGCTGTTCGCATAGGTCTTTTCATGGTGTCCTCTATGAGGGAAAGGGTTAAAGTGTTTACTGGTAAAGCAATAATACCCACTGGCCTTTCTTTTCACCTAAACAACTTGCATGGGGCTCAATTCCCACCCAGTCAATCCATCTTTATATATGAACCTCATCACTCATCAGATACTGGTTTTCTAAAGATACACCATCAGGTATACCTGCTTACTTTCACTTCAAGGACCATGAGGACACACCCATCCATTCCAACAAAAGGAAATTTATTTAACATTATTTATCTTGAGCTTTGCTGTGTGTCACAAGATACTTTGGTTTCAAGTACTCAGTTATCTTATGGCAGTGAAATCCCATGAGAACAATCAAGGTAGTAGAGACACAGCAGTCAATGCGAATGTCCGTCGGTCAGTCGGACATGTCCGGTATATTTCCATTTTGACCGACGAAAGTGCCTATTATTGTCGGACACAATGTCCGATGAAAAAATCCATACAACACCGTTTCATTTTCGGAAAATTACTTTCACTTTCTTCGAAAAACAGTTTCCTTTCCTTTTTTTAGCGATTATGTAATGATTATCGGCTATCTGAGATGGCCAAGCAGTAACGATTGCAGATTGGTTCCCCGCAATGTACATACTTATATCTTTCGTAATGGAAACCATGCGGGAAACTCTGTCTTTATCGGTCAACAATCAACAACATGGCAGACGATGCATTCACGAAAGATTTTTTTTTTTTCTGCTTCTTTTTATCCGCTTGCCATAATCAATTAACAAAGTCATACCCGTTTTAATTTATTATCAGGTTCAATTTTTATCATTTCAATATTTATTATCGTAAATAATTAAATCTAGATTTTGTTGTCAATGAATTTAGATATTCTGATGGCGCTATGCCGGTCGAAAATTGCCTGCTAGTTCTAGCAACGAACCAAAGAAGAGAGCTCCTGACAATAACAGACGCTTTCAGGGATAGTTTTTGGCTTATTTCCTCATTATGGTCACACAACTTGCAGAACTTTAGTTTTTGCATAGCATTTTATAATCTTATCTGTGCAAAAATAATTTCTTTTTGTAATGGGGTAGGGTTTATTCCTCCATATGTACTTATTTTGCAGGTCTCACATTTTTACATGTTTGTGGGTTTTGAACAGCTGATTGGGACAGAGAAAATCTAAAATTAGCAAAAAAAGAATGAATATTCATTAAATTCAGTGATAAATTAATGTAAAATACTTGCAATAAAGAGACTGAAATCAAGATATCAAAAAGTTCTTACTAAATACTGTTTAAAACATTGCAACAGGTACAAATATATCGCAACAAGTAAAAGTTGCTGCGACAGGTAAACATTTGTTGCGACAGGTAAAAATTTTGTGTTTACCTGTCGCAATGTCCTGTGAAGAAGGAAAAGTTTTCGCATAGTCTGACACAGTAAACAGTAAAACCCAGCCATACCATATCTCTCAGGTTGATCAGGCTTTATATTGTTTCCTACACACCAAAACTTCTCAAATAAGAAAACAACATGTTTCCTTCATCCCCCCCCCATAAGAGTTCTATTTTGCACTGTTTGAAATTTAATTAATTTAATATTAAGCTTTCAGTCTGATTAGGCTTTCAAATGGTCTGAAATGGTGTACTGAGTGATGTGACCTGACACTGAACATTTATGTGAACAAAAATAGAGACAAGCTAGGTCACTGATCTTCAGGGAGCAACACAAAATGATGCCTTTGGCAGTTTGCAAGGTCCACTAGTCTGACAGTTGACCGTCATGTAATGTGTAAAGTATACCTGCCTAACATGTCTTGTTTGTGTTTGAAACTGGGATCAGTTACTGTGCTATGAGAAAATGTGTGTTATGCTGTCGTTTTGTAACCCAGATATCCACTATTTTACAGTGATGGTCTAGCCATTGTTATTTTTTTTTAATGATGTCTAAAATAGTGGTCATGTGATAATCACATATAGTAAAGTCATAACTTTGCATTACCATTTTTGTATAAACTTTATTTATTTGAAATAATAAATCTGGAAGCAATATATATCACATTATTTTTATATGAATGAAATCTCAAAATTGGCACTGGTGGCAATACTTGATGTGGGGGAAGACAGGAGTAACTACTGCTAATCAGAAAGTAACCTTATACCCTTTCTTATACAGCAGACCAAGCTAGGATTGAACCTGGCTGCACTGCACTGACCATCTTTTGTGTATATATACAAAGATATTTCTAAGAAAATAAGTTGTTAAAACAAATTTTAAACTTGAATATATGCCTCCCAACTGAAACCAGAGCCATTCAATAAAGTAAGGGTCTGACAAAATAACCACACTGTCCATAATGTGGCCATATACTTGCTCCTGAGGTGCTCATACAACACCAGTAAATTACAGTGTATCAGTGCAGAATGGGATTATCAGTATAAGGTGACCCCCTACAGCTAGCTCAATCTGGCTGGGAATCTGGTGCGATTACCCCCTCCTCTGTATCCAGCCATGGCGCATCAGCTGTTGGGGGGGGGGGGAGCATCCAGAGCTAACAGATGTTTATTATAGCTGACATGTGTCTGTACACATGTATATACAGCCATCAGGTAAATGGACCATACATATAGGTAAGGGGGTTGGGTTACGTCTGTACCAGCTCCCCTGTGTGAGGAGGAAAATGGGAGCAAATGTTCAATCCTTCACAGACACAGACGTGAAAAATTACCTCATGTTCGTACTTAACCCTTTTCAAGTAGACTGATGCCTATTTTGCTATGAGCAGATTTTACTACCCATTTCCAAGGTACGTAGCAGTAGCAAAAAATATAAACCATGATCAGTCTGCATATTACTGACAGGGTGGTCTGGATTTAAAATGGTCACCATGGGTCATGCCTTAATAGCTCTCTTGATTCAGAGTCCATTTAATGCAATTTTCCTGCTAAGCTAAATTTATGTTTCATCCCAGTTCACTTCTTACCCAATCAGCAGTCCAAGTCAACTATTTTACCCTAGATATAATTAACATATTGCCATAACTCTGTTGTACAACAATAATGCTTATTTTCCTAATTAGATACTGGTGTTATTCCAATATGTAAAAGAATCATCTTCCATAGATCTACTCTAGAGACCTTGATCTTAATAAGTGACTTGATACACACCCAAGGCAACGTAGACTGTTTTATAACTGTCAATTGATAGTTTTACATGTACTGAAGATATTAGCAAAACTACATACAACTGGAAATAGCAGCTGACGAAGATGTGTGGGAGAAATACAACCTTAGAATATGAGAATATAGCACTAGTGTGACCTTGATGGAAAAAAACCAAAGTTCAGATAGGAATTAGAAATTCTAACTCTTTTAAAATGCTTCATCAATTATTCTGATCTCGACTTGAATCTAATTACACCATATCCCACCTTTCTCTTCAGTTCAGTTGTGTATTGCTCCGCTACAAGACATGAGCTACAGTAGAGAAAGAGCTGAAGTATAACCTGCCAGTAGTCGAGCTTCTCTCTCTCTCGTTGAAGTCACTACTTCCCTACAGTAGCAGCCTGATGCCATTTTTGGGCATGGCGTATACTCTTACAGAGGTAGGCGAGAGATATCTACCTGTGGAACAGGTAAGACAGTGTGGGTTACTGTGCAACATCTGGTACTATTGCCTAACTGATACTACTGTTATCTGGAACCTACTGGACAGTCCCTAATCTTACACCACACTGCTTACTATTGATAGAACAACAGATATACCTGAAATATGGTCTGATACAGCTATTATCTATAACGAAACAGAAAAAATGCTGACTGAATGATTTTCAGTGCCTTGTATTTGGTGTTTTTTTACAGTTAATAGCAATTTCCTTGATGCTGGAAACTAAAGGTACTGGCATCATACATGTCACCGAAGAAAGGAAGTTACCAAGTAGAAAGACTCAATTAAGAATGTGGTTTAACATGTGTTACTTGGCCAGCACTTAACAAGTATCATGTGATACTTAGGTTACTGAACTTACCCCCTGCTGTTGAAAGAAGTAATTGTTTCAATATGATACTGTTTTAAGAAATTGTTAATGCTTCCCACAAACGATGTGTGAAATTTATCAATATCAGACAAAAATCCCTTCAAAAAAAAAAAATTTCCTGAGACCCAAGGAGTATGTACTAAAGATTAACTGGGAGAGTCTCGTTCAATATCTAAGAAAAAAATCAACCACATCATAGTCTGCTGATAACGATAAAGTGAGTCATACAATTGGTTACCATTAGGTCTACATACTGCATACCATCCCTCTACCCATCTAAGTATCAGTAGTTTGACTATCTAATATAAAACAGCAACCATACAACAACAGGTACATGTTGGGTCATACAAACATGTTTAATTGCATTTTTTCTGAGATTCCTAATGAGATAACTATGCAAGTTTCTTAAATATTTGTTCAAAATGTTTTTACAGCCTTATAACCCAATAAAACCAACAACTGTTCTAAACTTTACGATTCATTACCAAGTAATAGCAAGAAACAAGAAGCTTGCGATCCAGTACAGTAACTTCAGAAACTCTTGGAAAGGTGCTAATTATATCCTAAACCCTCACTTAACTTGAACTTCATCAGTATCAACACAGTATGTATAGTTTAACAGATACCTAAATGTATCCTTATCATACCTGAATAAATAACTGCTGTGATAATTCATAACATCTGACATTAACTGTCATGGAACAAAAATAAGTTATATGGCAAAATGACTTCACTTGATAAAAAGCTGCATTCTTATTTTCATTCCAAAGGATTTGTTTTTCATTCCAAATCAATTCTGAGGTATCCAAAATGGAAAGAGGGATTCAATCAGACTCATCTTTTCAGTGTGGAACAATAAGTATGTCAAAGTGCAGATACAATTTGCTGTAACTTGTCAAATTAACATACTTGATGTAGCTTCAAGGTTTAATTTGATCACAAGGGCATATGGAACAGTCTGTGCTCTTCACAATTAGGCCTCAAGGTGAGAATCATACTACATACATAATATATTGAAACTTTTGCTTTAATGCAGACCCTGTGTATCCATGTTTAAACTCCAATGGTGACTTGGAAGAAAATGACCTGCAAATTCTTTTAATAGCCATTCAATCATGAATGAGGTATGGCTGGAATTTTAGGTATTTTACAACATACTTTTGAAAAGTAGGAGTAGCAAGACAGCGTAACACTGCGCGATTGGCGTGGCTTGTAAGGTAGTCGCGTCACGCAACAATGACACTACATCCTGAGATAGTCATACTCGCTATTCATTAAATATGTCGCCGGCTGTCATCATTAGTTTGTGACATCCAAATAAGGAATTCAAACTTTACTCCTCCTACAAAATGGCGACTGCCAATGGTGCCGGTTGACCTGACGCGGATTTAAATTCCAGTCGATTTTTATATTAAAAATGCTTGCTTTGAAACGTATACATTATGATTATCCTGAGTAGGATTAGAGAAAATTAGAAATCGAAAGTTTCGATGTCGGGCGAAGACAAACCTTTTTCTGTTGTTTCTCCCAGGCCGGGTCTAAAAGTTGCTCGCGATCCCACTCATCCTCCTCCGCCATGTATTCATCATCGTAATACCCGTCCTGCGCCATGTTTATGGCATGTGATCACACTTTATCCGTTTTAAAATAGTTATAAACTGAATTTACAAGTTCTAAACAACGAGAAGAGGGGAAAATCCTAACCACCCCGACAGGAGCGACGTTATCACGTGACTTGCTCCCGGAAGAACTTGACGCGTTTCGTCATCGGTTACGGGTCAAAGGTTATATGCGCTCTACGAAATCACTGTGCTGCACATTGAACGCGATATTTATCTGCGGGGGAATTTTTATTAGAATTGATCATCGACTAACGATCGCTTCTTTGACTTTGTTGGGGGGGGGGGGGGGGGTTATTAGTGGATGTTTGTAGTCAGAAACTTGTTCACAGAACGTGTATGTTATAGCAAGGATGGATAGAAACGAGTAGCCAACTTTTAATCTTGTTACAACAAACATTGCCGTGTGGACTCTCTTGATGTTTTGAGTTATAATTGCAATAATTTGCAAATCATGCAAATTCAAAAGGTCGTGGATCTGTCTATGACAATATTAATGCATACAGACTAGTATTTTTTTTTAAAGACAAATCTTAAATTGACAATTCCTTCCTAATTTTAATCCTTGGCGACATTACGAATCAATACAGAATTCTCCAAATCCTGACCAAAGTCATCCAATGACCTATTATGTTTGATACAATACATAATAATACAAATACATTAAAACATACACTGTTTTATAGCAAAATATTACATATATACGCGATCTATAGAGCAAATGGTCATTGATTCCTATATCTGTTGTTATTTGTATAACATATAAAATAAGCAACAATTCTCATAATATTTTTGGATGTTGACCTCATTAAGTGTGATACCTTTTGTTTTGTTGTTTAATAGGTATTGAGTCAATCAGTTCATCCAAATGAAGTATGTGCATTCACATGTATAGCTCTACAATTTCCATGATAGGTCTTGTTGTCTGTATTGGTTCAGAAACCCCTTATTTCTGATAGATTCACCAAAATCCTCATCATAAAACAATATACATGCACAAATGTTTAAGATGTAAATATCATTTTTTCATGAGCGCTTAATCTTAAGGTGCACAGGCTTACTTAATTGATATTTGCAATACATTCCTACATCTAATACTGAATCGCCCATTGAAACATTTGTTTTGTATAAATCATCATTATGTTCGACCGATTAATAGGGTGCCGCCCTTTATATATACGTAATTTATTTAACTAACGTTATTCTCAGGCAGGAAGACGAAAATTCATAAAAGAGTTGTTTCTCTGTGTGTTTAACATTGCTCCCTATATAGAGCTTTTACAGTGGTATTCTCAGGTGGCTCAACAGTCTTAAGAATTTATTTTTAATAAATTAATATCCATATATGAGTATTGCTGTCACCAGTGGTCTCTATGTTTGTATACTTTATTTATCATACCATCGAATTTGCGATCATTAATTAATTCGACCAATGTCGATAATTGTCTTTCTTCGCCAATCTTCGCTTATGACGTCAGAGTAACCCTCTATCTTGCGTCTGCATGTGTAACTATTTTTGTTTACATCACAAATCGTTTAATCCCGAAAAGTATACTATATAGATGGTCGTTTAGGACTTAACAAATTTCTGACAAAATAAGCTTCCAAATGCCAACTTTATTTCACATAATTCTATGAATCAAAACGTATGCAAAGATGTGAAAATATGGTTTACAACTATAATTATCTTGTTTAGGGCAGCGGCACAAAAACAAAACAAAAATATTAAAAAAAATATAAAAAATTTTTTTTAAAAAATGCCCCACCTTACAACGGTAAAACATTGGCAAAAACTTGACTACTAATAATTTTACCTACAGAATAACATTACAATTAAATAAAAAATAAAGTCAGATTATTCTGATAATTTTCCCCCCCCTTTTTTTTTTTTTGGAAGGTGCATTTTTTTCTTTTCTTTTTTTTTGGGGGGGGGGCATTTTTTTGCATATTAAATGTGTGTGTATTCCTGATATAAAGTGATTTATATAAACACTTAAATGCAGAATCATATAATTTTTATTAAAACTATATCAAATGCAGCACTCTGTGCTGCTTGTACAATTCATATACATACATAAATTACCTTAACATGGGGGCATGGCACAATTTTATTTTTTATATAATACATATATGTTTCACTTTTTACAATATACACATATACAAATATTTATGATATATAGATCTAACATTAAAAAACACACAACAGATATACATACAAATCATAAAATGTAAAAAGAAATAAAACAGAATGTCAATGTGAAATCAATGCGTTCTCCTCTCTGTTTTGGAAGGGTCGACACTTATAGTTCCATTTTTCACCAATTCAAGCTCCGTAACTCTATCGGTGGTAACGGTGTTTAGATGAAAATACCCAGGTGCACAGGTAAATACCCGGAATAATATATCCATGGAGTTTCAAATTAGAATTATGTGTGTCACAAGCTTAAATTTCCATTCAAGGCCCGAGGACCTTTTTATAGTCTGCTCTTCGTTGAATTGCTCCATGTTCGAGAGGTTAAAGTCGCTGACTTAGTCCCTTACCGCGTGGGTTAGAGTCCCGGCAGGGTCATTCGGATTTTCATGTGAGGAAGCCTTCAAGCTGTGGCTTGCGGTAGGTCGGTGGTTCTACCCGGATGCCTCAGTGTAATTGGCTGGACGTCGCTATATGGCAGCGACGATAAACTAAAAAAATCAATAAATCACTAAATCAATGTTTGGACAGTTACTTAATGGATGAACCTCTTCATTATGCAGTTGACCTTGACCTGCTTTTGATGAAGAAGCACGAAAAAAAAAAGTTAAAAATACCATCAGGTCTTGTTTATTGCTACAAGTGGTGGTCAAACAGACCCAAAACAGGGTCTTGAAATTTTACTATATTTGGGGATTTTCTTAACGTAGTCCATCATATTTCACAGTTACAAATGTTGTTTTTTTCAAGACATCGCTGTTTCAAAAGTAAAATTAAGTGTTTGTGTGTCAGATGTTCGTTAAATCATTGTCGACCAGTTAAAAAGTTATTCGTCCTCATATCTGTAAAAGAACATCTCCCGGCCGCGACATACCAAATTCCTAAAGAATGGCACTGGTTATAGCTCCCTTGCTTGGTGCTCAACATATAAAGGTAGTTCCAGGACTGGTTGACTCGGTGTCAGGCTAATGCGACTGGGTGTGGTATCATGCCACATGTCTACGGCGTGATGCTGCAGTGTGACAACACTACATATGTCTCAAGTAGACATAGTCTCCAAATGACTGAAATACTGTCGGTGGGACGTTAAACCCAACAAACAATCAAACAGCCAAACAAACAAAAGAATTCTGGCCAGTTCGTATACGCATATCTACATGTTATCTCTTTGCATGTATTGATTGTTTCGTTATCAGGGCATAATCACATGGTTGCCTTTTCCGACTTGTGTAGATTAAATATTATAAAATTTAATGTTCTTGTACTAGACATTTCCTGATTAGCTGCGTACAAATTTTGAACATATATCCTACAGATGACTTTGAAATGCCGCGAAATCTGAAAGAGACGAGGATAAAATACACTGTAATGGCGGTAGACCTAGGAGCGGTTGTTGTCCGAAGAGCATGCCAATTCAGAGATTTTTACCTCGCCCCGGTACGAGGTCATTTTCTTTTCATAATACATAGCAATGTTGTTTCGGTTTCCCGAGGCTCGCAAAATTTCGAGGATTTCACGTTCACTGTTGGTCTCGCAATACTGAACATTAATTGTATATATGTCATACTTTTTTTCCAGAATAAGCTAAAGCATACCAGAATAAAGGAAAAGAGAATATATATATATATATATATATATATATATGCTCAGTCGCAAAAGAAAGTGTTAATCCGGTATTTATATCAGATATACATTATGCTGCATCTGAAAATAATTCTTTAAAAATAAAAGAAAATATATGTACTAAATTTGGCACACAATACTCTATGTTTATGCCAGGCATCATGTATTTCGGAGAGAAAATATCTGAATAAACGAAAGCCTGGGTGCGCATTTTCTTATTAAAAAAGAGGTTGTTCGAGATCAATTTAAAAGCTATGCTGTAATATACCCGAGTTAATATAAAGCGTGGGTATTCTTGGCTAAAAGAATTAAACAAACAAAACAAAAACAAGTAGCATTTGTCTTTAGCGTAAGAATATGGGACAACAGAATATACTCAGATAATCTTGAAGTTGGTGTGGTTATAATCACATAAAAAGTCAACTGATGCTATGTTCTCCTGTGATATATTCTGTTGTAGTGCAAGTTCCGTGACTTTCGGAGGAATTAGGATAAGATCACAGTAGAGGGAACCGGGAAATCGTGCCGGAATGTCAAGCTGACGATTGAGGCCTACGTATATTCGCAGTTTTACTTCTTTGGTGATCTAGTATAAATAACGCTTGAGCCAAACGTACGTTTTATCTATTCATCTTGTCAGTTGGAAATACTTTTGGTGTTATGATTTTAATGAAACATTTCTCTAAGGACGTTTAATAAGTTGGTGTACTGGATCTATCTTTTTATTCATAATACAATAAACATACAGCGTACATGACCAGCTCTCTAAAGCTATCCGCAACTCTAGTGCCAAATTTTCTCTTAGACACTTTTCTATGTCAAAAAAGAAAGGAGAGCAATGTTTAAAAACAGCAACAAATAAACAATATATACACATTGACGAATTCACGAGACGTCTGATCCAGAATATATCCCAAACAACAGAAAGATCTTTTCATAAAATGTGACATTGTCCATTACATTTTATGATTTTTAGTTGATTATACTTATAACTGTAACATAAAATATATAAGCAGGTCGTTACCGCGGGGAAGGACTATGATAAGAAATAAAACTTCAACTCTAGTGCCAAGTATTCTCGTAGGCACTAGAGCACTAGATATTGTCAGCCGTGGATCACTAAGTTTGGTTGTTAAAAGTTTATATTGCAGATTCATTGGTCGTTTCGAGATTTATCGAAGAAATTTAACCAAGCATAAATGCTTCAATAGCTCGGTAATAAGGGCAGTCGCTAGATGCTAGATGAAGAGAATCATGGATGTCCGGCTATTTGTGAAGTAGAGAGAGAGAAAGAGGGGAGGGGGGACTGGACAGTATGTTGAGGCCTTTAGGCTTGCGATCCAGCTTGGCAGAAACTGTACAATCTGGTGATGCTGAGACCGGAGTGTGGGATTATAATGACATGCGTGATTATGATTACCCAACTTAATTATCGGCTGCCCGATGTATTCAGATTATTATTTAATCGCGCCGTAACATAGGGGATAAAATGATCATCATTATCCCCATCAAGGTACCCGTCTCTACTGATTACCAGTCCTACCTGTGGTGTAATAGAACTATAGGTACCAGGGCCGACCTTGCAGTGGTTAGCACTTAGCAGAGTGCCAGAGAAACTAATTGTTTCCACGTGACAGTGTGTGTGCACGTGAGGAACGGAGAAGCAACGGTATTATTTATGACAACAGAAGTCGCTGATTGCAATATTTGTAGCTCACATCGATTGTTTCTTGATGTCTTAAGAGCAACAGATATACTCGTGTCTACTTTATGAGAAGCAGGTCTCTTGTACTAAGAGAAATGAGCAGGTGTGTGATGTTACTGTGTACACACATACATGTGCTTGGCATGTCGAACTAGTTGTGAACAAATATGTCATAGATATTACAGACAGAACAAGACAGACAGACAAATAGGCAGACAGTCTGAGAGAGGGACAGAAGAAAGTGTACCAATTTTAACAGGCTTTCACCTCTAACATTACTCTGAAATATAAATTCATATAGTTATAATTTCGTATTGATGCTGGGTATATAAGAAACAGGAACACTGAAATCTGTATTTGTATATGTATTTGTATTTGACCACAAAGTCTATGGAGACAAAATCTATACTGTAAATGCTGAATTAAAAAAAAACAATGACTGAGTTAACATATATATACTTCTTAAGTTCAACCATATATAACAATATACATGCAACTTTTGCAGACTTTTAACATCCATTGTCTAGAGTAAACTCCCTTTATTTCATAATATATTCTTTTAGAAAATATTAAACATTTCAGAATAGAAAAAAAAAAAACAAATTTTAATCATTGGTGTTGATTATCTAATTTTGACACAAAATCACAAGTAAATGGTATCTGTATCAAAAATATACTGAAACTCCATATAAGACCTCCACTCACTAAGTACAGTCAACTAAATTCCTGAAACCACCATTCCACATATAACCTACTGTTGTCAAACCTTCATATAGACAGGTTTCATTAGAGACATAGATAACCAGATATCAATAGCTTCACAATTAAAGTTTGTTCTACAATTTACACAAACTTTATAGTTTTCTGAAAACTTTTAAAGCTAAGCTGCAAAAAAAAAAAAAAAAGTATGCTATTTCAATGAAGCCCAATGGAAACACCAAACCAATACTGATTTGTCAATACACTTTCCTTGGATCCAAACATGAATATGTTGTCCCAAACATGTTAATAGTTAATTCATTGCAATACTTTTAAGTCTAAGCTTTCTGGAAAATATATCTATCCATGCAAGATTGAGAATTTCACATACTACAGAATGATATAAACTTACAGGCACACATGCTATTCAGGATTCACTGCAGTACCTTATGTCTGAAATCAATGTTTTTGGTAATCTGGTAAAGGAAGAGTCTTGCCTTCCTAAATGTTTTGTCAATGACCATTGTTTGTTGGTACCAATATGTACAAAATCTAAGACACAAATAATGAACAATGACACTTCCTCTAAAATATACAAATTTCATTTAAATATCTTACATTGTATCAAATGTGTACACATCTTAAATTAGGGGGAGGGGTGGTATTACAAAGGAATACATGTACATAAGTATACCATTATACTAAAATCAAATCAAGTAATTGTGACCCCCAATAAAAGATAACTTCAAATCACATTTTCTACTATATGTTCCCAGTTATAACATCTCAAAAATTAGATTAAAAAAACCTTCTAATTTTGCATTTGGACCTTTTTTGTATTATGGCTACAGTAGAGAATAAAAAGTATAACATTTGTTGACAACACATACCATTCTCACCATTTTTTTTTTTTTTTTTTTTTTTATAAACTTTTTAATTTTGTTAGAATATACTCTTTGCTACAGAGAATTTATAATGTCATGATTACCTTACATCAAAAATGTTAAGATTTAGTGGATCCCAATTTATTAAGCTTTTCCCTTAACTTTCAATGTAATTCATTGTCAAAATAAAACTTTACAATAAATGACAACTTATACTCAAATGATTATATGACACAAATAAACTTGAAATAATTGATAATACACTTTGGTTTCTTATTGATCTGACACGTTCTCATCAAAATCACCAATTATTATGCAGCAACTTGGGTGTACCATTTTTAAATGATTATAAAAAACTTAATTCAATTACTTATTTTCACCATTTTTAAGGGTTTCACTGTACACACAATAATATTTATACATTTGATACAACACCCAATACAAATTATTTCATTAATTTCAAATTCTACACTAAAATTATAAAACTTGGACAAATGCCTCACAATTTTGATTACAAAACCTGTCACTTCATGTATTCTATCATGATTATGTTCTGTCCCATGACAGATTAATAACTCACAAACAGCATTTTGTGTAAACAGTGACTTACTGATATTTATGGTTTATAGTTGCAGACTGATACTTTATGTATATAGGGAAGGACTGATATTTTTAAGCATATTGAGACCAACTGATATTTTATGTGTAACATTATAGTGATGGACTGATATTATATGCACATGGTGACATGTACTGGTTTAGTGATGGACCAATATTGTACGCAACAGTGATGAACTGATAGTGTACGCATGTAACGACACCAACATATATATGTTTTAAAACATGCACTGGTTTAGTGATGGACCAATATTGTATGCATACATGTAGAATGATGAACAGATATTTTGTGTATCTAACTGATTGTAAGTACACCTTAAAATGTACAAGTCTCACCCCCATGTAGGTACAATGTATCGCATGATTTTCACCCTCTGTCAGAGTCTACACATGGTGTGTGTGGATCCACAGGTGGAAACAATCACCAACTTGTTTACTAGTATGAGAATATCGCTTCAAGCACAAGGTCACTGATTTTCATACCACACATTTAGACAGAAACATGTAAAGTGCAAAGACCACCTTACAAAGTTTAACATAAAAATAAATAAATCTGAAACAATAGTATGGTAGACTCGAAAATCAATTCGGTAAGAAAAGGTGCTTCAATAACTATTGTAACTATTTCTGTCTCAATCCTCTCCCCTAGTGACTCTCGTGAAACAAATCCACAAAGATCTTTATTGACTTAAGTACATACTAGTATGTTTTCATTGTATACATTTGAACTGCTTAAAAATTCTAAAGGATTGAATAACATGAGTATGTCTGAATGTCTTGAGGAAGCCAACATGTTAGTTTTCACATCCTCCTACTTTAATGACTCCGTTATAATGAAGACAATGGCCAATTTACATGAAAATAAAACTAAAACAGTTTGGTCTACAGCATACTTAAATATTTCAATGGAGACAAGTTTTCCATCACGATTTATCTTTTCAATTTGGTCTATACATACTATTCATCCATTCAGGGCTTTACCTTAGAGCAGGTAAATAAACTAGTAAAATCAGTAGTATGACATATTTTTATCTAAATCTATTTGGTAAAATTCAGTGAAAATGTTTCCCCTCTACTGCAATCTACTCCCTCCTCTTAAAATCATTTTCAATACAGTCAGAAACTGATTAACCGTGTAAAAATCCTTCTTAACAATCAGTAAAAGGTTTTAACCAGGCACTTCTTGCACCAAAGCAGTCTTCCAATAGAGAAAAGATAAACCCAGGTTCACATTTTCTTCAGATCTAACCATGACTACCTGTAATTAGGTAAGGTACCAAGACCATGGTGAGACACCTTGTCATCAGGACATACCTAGAACATTATATAATTATATCTGTTCCATCATTTCTTATCTTCAAAATCAGAACTTCTACAGTAGAAGTCTGACAGTTATAAAACAGACTGCTTTAGTTTCAAAAAGAAACCCCTTAATCCCAACATGGGAGAAGAGCCAGTGTCTGTCCTAGAAAGGGAAGACACAGATCAGTAATGAAATATTGATCCATCTGGAATATGCCACGACAATGGGTCACACTGAAGATGCTACTTTCCAATTCAATCAATAGTGGAAGACAAAGCTTGAGAATAACATCTTCATAGACAAATACAGTCGAAGTGAGGACAATATTGGACAGCTAATACTGTTCTACAGAGTAGGCATATCATACATAATGTAATACTGTCCTTTTTATGACACTTTTTTTTGTTTTTGCTAACAGCAAATGGCACCATCAAGACAGATATACATTGCAGTTTCATTATAACACTGTATTTGGGCTCCTAGTATAGTTTAACCATTATATTGGACATCATCATAAAAAAAAAAAAAAAAAAGAAAGCTTGTCCACTTAACAAATCACAATATTAAGATCTAGAGTCTAATATTGGACTGAGTTATATTAATTATTGTATTGTGTTATAATGGAGCATATCATAATCAATCTTCACTGTATTTATATAAGAACTGAGACCATTATTATATTAAGTAATGCTTAAAAACACAAGTATCAGTTGACAAAAAGTTAAAACAGATGTGTTTTTTTTAAATAAAAATGATTTTCAGCCAAAAAAATAATAGAGTGTAGATCCATTATAACGCTATAGTTAGGGTCCAATTCCATAAAATGTATTTTACTGGACAGTGTAATGTATGTGGCAAAGCAAATTTAAGTCAACAAAAAAGAAAAGCAAGATTTTGGGTCCAATGTTGTACCACATAATACTGCGGTTCACATTATAATGAAGTGTGTTATAACGGAGTTAATTATTATGGAGTGTGTTATAATGAAGTTTGTTTTAATGGGGTCATTTTAATAGAGTTCATTAAAATGGAGTTCATTATAATGGGGTTTGTTATGACAATTGAGCATTATAATGGAGTTCATTATAATGGAGTGTGTTAAAAGGAAGTGCCTTATAATGGAGTGTTATAATGAAGTGCATTATAATGAATTGTGTTATAAGGAAGTGTGTTACAATGGGGTTGGTTATAATGGAGTGTATTATAATGGAGTACATTATAATGAAGTGTGTTATAAGGAAGTGTGTTACAATGGGGTTGGTTATAATGGAGTGTATTATAATGGAGTACATTATAATGAAGTGTGTTATAATGGATCTATACTGTATTCATATAAGTTCAAATTAAAACTAATGATGGCTAATACCAATAACCTGATTAACATTCCAGGATGGGTCAATCTCTACATCTTTGCTTGGACTGTCATTAGGACTGTCATTGATTCTCATTATTGCATATGGACAGTTTCTTCATATCAGATAAACTTATTTCTTATTACTAGATTTTGAACTCATAATTTTTTTAATTTTTTTTTTGTAAATGAATATATTTTTCATTCATGTTTAATGCAAAGACATACGATTTAAGTGAATGAAAATATTTTAATGCTTGCATTCATACTTTCAAAATGCATTAAGTTATTCATGTTGTCAAGCAATGTTGATGTTATCTCATTTTGGCAGAGATGAGTTTTAGATCATACTGGACTGCTCACTTGTTTCAGGTCATGACATTGCTAACAATTCTTCCCCATCCCTTCATTACTCTTCCTGCCAAAAATATTTCAAAGTGTGTATACTTAATAGATCATCAAAAACAATACATGTACTGTGTCAACATATCAATAATATTTCTATCAATGACAGCCCTAACTACCATTCACCCTACCTAAATACTTGCTTAATTTAAAATGTCATAAAATGTAAACAAGAGGCCCATGATGGCCCTAAATCGCTCACCTGAGATAAATAGGTTGACCAAAGGAACATCTGTACCAATTTATTTTAAAATCTGGCCAGTAGTTTTGAAGAAGATGATTTTTAAAGTTTTCATATTTTTTTTCTTTTTGTTGCCATGGCAACCAGAGTTCTATATGGATCAAGTTTATTTTAGGAACTTTTGTGAAGGTTTGTGAAGGATCATTCCTGCCAAATTTAATCAAATTCTGTCCAGTGGTTTCAGAGGAAATGTTGATTAAAGTTTTCCCTATATACATATAAGGCAAATAAGCCCCACCCCTGGCGGCCATGTTTTTTACGGATCGGAAATTTTTTAGCAACTTTGGTAGAGGTTGACCCAAGAAACATCTGTACCAATTTATTTTAAAATCTGGCCAGTAGTTTTGAAGAAGATGATTTTTAAAGTTTTCATTTTTTTTTTGTTGCCATGGCAACCAGAGTTCTACATGGATCAAGTTTATTTTAGCAACTTTTGTGAAGGTTGACCCAAGGATCATCCCTGCCAAGTTTAATCTAAATCTGTCCAGTGGTTTCAGAGGAGATGTTGTTTAAAGGTTTCTCTATATACATATAAGGCAAATAAGCCCCGCCCCTGGCGGCCATGTTTTTTTACAGATCGGAATAATTTCAGCAACTTTGGTAGAGGTTGACCCAAGGAACATCTGTACCAATTTATTTTAAAATCTGGCCAGTAGTTTTGAAGAAGATGATTTTTAAAGTTTTCATTTTTTTTTCTTTTTGTTGCCATGGCAACCAGAGTTCTACATGGATCAAGTTTATTTTAGCAACTTTTGTGAAGGTTGACCCAAGGATCATCCCTGCCAAGTTTAATCAAATTCTGTCCAGTGGTTTCAGAGGAGATGTTGTTTAAAGGTTTCTCTATATACATATAAGGCAAATAAGCCCCGCCCCTGGCGGCCATGTTTTTTTACGGATCGGAATAATTTTAGCAACTTTGGTAGAGGTTGACCCAAGGAACATCTGTACCAATTTATTTTAAAATCTGGCCAGTAGTTTTGAAGAAGATGATTTTTAAATTTTCTTATTTTTCCTTTTTGTTGCCATGGCAACCAGAGTTCAGGACAAGTTTTGTGAAGGTTGACCCAAGGATCATCCCTGCCAAGTTTAATCAAATTCTGTCCAGTGGTTTCAGAGGAGATGTTGTTTAAAGGTTTCTCTATATACATATAAGGCAAATAAGCCCCGCCCCTGGCGGCCATGTTTTTTTACGGATCGGAATAATTTTAGCAACTTTGGTAGAGGTTGACCCAAGGAACATCTGTACCAAATTATTTTGAAATCTGGCCAGTAGTTTTGAAGGAGATGATTTTTAAAGTTTTCAAATTATTTTTCTTTTTGTTGCCATGGCAACCAGAGTTCTTCATGGATCAACTTTATTTTAGCAACTTTTGTAGAGCCTTACCCAAGGAACATTCCTGCCAAGTTTCATTAAATTCTGTCCAGCGGTTTCAGAGGAGATGTCGTTTAAAGCAAATTGTTGACGACGGACGACGCACGACGGACGACGCACGACGACGGACGCCGGACGAAGGGCGATCACAAAAGCTCACCTTGAGCACTTTGTGCTCAGGTGAGCTAAAAACTGAAGAAAAATTAAAGGTAAAAAATAATATAAATAAATGCGTACAAAAGTCCTACCTCAAATGACATCAATTAAAACCTTCACAAAATGACCGCAATTAGAACCACAATTAATTGAGAATTGGTAAGAAACTATTGCACATGTACTATATCAAAACATCCCATTCAATATCATATCATTATAAAACATTGGCTACAAAACCACTTGTGTAATTATCTAAATTTGCTGACAAAAAAACAAACACCCTCATCTTTAGAAATACTGATCTTAAGTATCAGTCTTACGTAAAATAAGTTTGATACAATGTCTTAATCTTTGGGAAAGAAAAACAGGCAACAATTATCCATTTTTAATACAACTATTTGTTCATCTAACTGATCTCATAAATGCAAATTCGTACAAAAGTATTACTGTTCACATACAATCTTAAAACATTCAAAAATGCAGCACATGACTGATTCACATCATGGTTATGATGGATTTTTAAGTACCCGTTTTAGTTTAATATCGTAGACTTGTCGACATAAGAACACATTTTCTGGATCTACATCCAGTGGAGGAATACGATGTCTTGGATAAATCTCTTCAGGGTCCGGAACTACTTTTTTCCGTATAGGCAAGCAATATTTGGTCCTCTGAACTTCAGCAAAGTATCTGTAATAGTAATGATTGCAGACATTATTACAATATCTTTTCAAGGTGGATGAGTTCAACATTCATGAATGACTGTAAACATAAACAATACACAAGTTCTAGAGACATTACAAATAACAATAGTCCTTCACAAAACATGAAATATACACTTTTTTTCTTCTTTTATCCAACAAATAGGGTATGCAAAAGTCTAGTTGTCATGGGGGGGGGGGGAAGAATCTGGACACTTAATATAAATCTGCTGTAGCATGACAATAAAAGGCCAATTATATTTCATAATGATATAATTTTCATGAAAAAAAAAGATAAAATAACAAAGACATATTAAGGACTTATACAAATGGTACTTAATATCCAAATATCTGCTATTACCGGTAAATGCATTAAAGATGTTGATTACATCATTTAGTATTTTGTACAGATAACAAAATACTCTCATTATGCTCTAAATGGCATCTATTCTCAAAGATGGTCTGTAATTGGAAATTATCTGAATTTGAAAAAGCGTTGCCCGATCAAACTGTTTATCTGCTACTTCATCAATTAAGGCACTCATGATTCATTATCGGTGACATATGGAAGGTCTATTATAATGGTCAGAAAAATGACAAAGATATGCGGAATATGCGAATCAGGTATTTTTGTTGACAGTTGAATGATCTTTAGTAAAAGATTCTTTCTTATTCATGCAGAGTAGTTATGTTGTCATCAACAACTATGTACAGACTGCATTATTTAACAAATCTGTAACACACATTTTGCTTTTATACACTGCTTTTGAAGAATAATGGGCTTTTATTACACAATATATAGGAATATACTAAAGAATGGTTACATAAATGTACACATGTTAATATCACAGGGGTTTGGCACGAAAGGGGGGAGGGGCATAAAATCACTATATATAATACAAGGGATACAACTTCCGATTGATCTAAACCCATACCTTCATCAGGAAAAAGTCAACAACTCAGCCATTTATGAAGGTATCTTTGAATACTTTGCACCTATCGCAAGCGTATACATTTATGTAACCAAAAATCACCACTTTTTCACCCATGCGAACTCAAGTATTCAACAACGAAACCCGCAATGCGAAACTAACCCCTGTTTTCCAAAATCTCGACACGCGTTCGTACAGGGTAGCTCACTCGGTCTACCAGTGTAAACAAGCGTTTCTGCGACAAGACAATATAAACCGATGCAATTATTCCATAAAACATATTGATTACTCACATCGGCATGCAGAAACTTCCCTCGGTACAAAGGAAATTCAGCAGAAATCGCAAATTTCAACCGCTGGCCTACTGTCACTTCCATTTTAGCCTTTATGCAAATTACGTGACCAGTAATGCTACGCTGAATGCGATTGGTTGTAGAGGTAAACAAACAACTTCCTGGTTCCCGATCTGCCCGTTAACTCATAGGCATAAAACGGAATAAAGCTATATTTCCGGTATTTACCGCACGTAATTTGCATAATGGCTAAATGGAAGTGAAAGTAGGTCAACGGTTGAAATTGACGATTTCTACTGAATTTCTTTTGTGCTGAGGAAAGTTTCTGCATGCTGATGTGAGTAATTAATATGTTTTATGGAATCATTGCATCGGTTTACATTGTCTTGCCGCAGAAACGCTTGTTTACACTGGTAGACCGAGTGAGCGACCCTGTACGAACGCGTGTCGAGATTTTGGAAAACGGGGGTTAGTTTCGCATTGCGAGTTTCATTGTTGAATACCTGAGTTCGCATGGGTAAAAAAGTGGTGACATTTGGTTACATAAATGTATATGCTTGCGATAGGTGCAAAGTATTCAAAGATACCTTCATAAATGGCTGAGTTGTTGGCTTTTTCCCGATGAAGGTATGGGTTTAGATCAATCGGAAGTTGTATCCCTTGTATTATATATAGTGATTTTATGCCCCCCCCCCCCCTTTCGTGCCAAACCCCTGTGGTTAATATGTATGAATTTAACTGGAGTATGACTGGATTGTGTCAAGTGTGTGTACCCATGACTGGACATACTTCATCTTATCACATGGAACTACCAGACCTGTCACCTTAGCAAGAATAGAAGCTACAAAAATACATGTGTGGATGTTAGTGAGTGTTTCTCTTACGGTATCTGTACCACATGGAAGTGATAACACACCCACCTGCAGTATTCGTTATATGTCAGCACATAACCCTTGTCCTCTATGCATGCGACCAGCACCTCGTCCCTGTGTTTAGCAGCAAACACCTCATTCTCGAGATGTTCTGACTTCCTGCCACACTCGGTGTGCTCCGGGCGGTAGTACCACACTATGGTCATCATCATCTCCTCTGAAACCAATCAACATTTTTTAATTACTGTAAATCAGGAAATTACTCAGCGTATTTCAAGTTGGCAAGTTTCGCAGTTGGGTTATTTACGCGAAAGTAAAATGACGCTAATCACTCTTCTGCCATAAAAAAACGCAAAAATTAGTCACTACTAGAAGTTTGACAATACATGTTCTATTTATTTACATCACCAGTTGACCAATTAGAGAGAGAGAGAGAGAAGAGAGGCACATCTTATATGTAATTACTAATGTTGTTGTGTTTGTATGACATATACTATGTTTTGTAAAACTGATCTGTGTTTCAGAGAGAGAGAGAGAGAGAGAGAGAGAGAGAGAGAGAGAGTGTGTGTTGCAAAAAACATGTAAAACCTATATCATTGTGTTTATCTGACAATACGACCTTGTTCTCTTTACCCAGATTCATTAATGTTGACGTTGACAATCAGACAGAGAGAGGGAGAGAGAGAGATGCATCATTATATTTAACTACTAATAGCATTGTGTTTATATGACAATACAACCTCTCTTTGTTGACACTCATCAGTAGAGAGAGAGAGAGATAGAGAGAATTTTCGGCACATTTAAAGGCTTTCATATTCAATGTGTGTGTGTGTGTGTATGTGTGTGTGAAAGATGATAAACGCACAATACCCTACGAAGAAAATATAAATTTCAGTATAATCTTATCAGCCATTTTCCATTGTATTCATTTGTACTGTGTATATACATGTTTCTTTTTTGTACTGCTAATGTTTCCTACTGTTGTAGGACTTATGCATATGAAATAAAAGATTGAAACTGAAATTGACATTGAGTTTAACTTACATGTTTGTGTAAGTGTTTTTGTGTGCATTGTGAAATTCAATACTTGACAATAGGTGTCGGCACATTCTAGTACAGTCTATTTATGATAATTCGGTCTGCGGACAGACTGAAATGTTCGAAAAATCGTGTCATCCGAATTACCGTGTTTATCTACCGGTGGACATTTTGTATATTTATAAGAAATACACATCGTGATAATCAGTTGGCGTATTTTATGCATGTTTATAAAATATAGAACACGGTTATGTCTTATGTTTTATTTCATTCTGCATAAAATAATAAATCACATATTAAAGCACAACATAGTCAACAATAACAATTATTTACAAGCCTTGTATTTAACCTGTGCCCTTCACTGAATTACTTGGAAATTAAAATTACCTATCTCTATTCAGCTATCCTTAAAGCTGACCTGGGCTCTTCACTGAATTTACTCGGAATAATAAATGGTATCTTACAAATACATCTGTAATCTACGAATCTTTGTTATTGATAGTGTGATATTACTCTTGCAGACCATATGACAAAAGTAAAGTGAGGTTGGAATGTAGTTAAATAAAAATTCACTCAGTTTGTTTGTTAACACTCCTGACAATCAAGTGACACGTGTCAAGACATGATTCTCAACAGTTTATATCACTTAAATTACGGTGACACAGCGTCCGAACTATTGTGTCATTGAACAAGAACTTGATTGCTTGTTGGGTCTGAAATAAAGTTCGAATTGCCGCATTTATCCGAGTAATTGTAAAACAAATTATTGCACTTATTTTAAATGAGATATATAGGAAAACTTGACGGGACCATAACATTTATTTGAATAATGCCGTCAAAACTTAAAATCGCATTCCGAATTATCGTAAATGGACTGTACTTAGGCTTTCAACGTATGATGTATGTTTAATGCTGAATAAAGCTTATGATAGGTTATGTATGTATGTATGTATGTCCTCATTTTTGCTTGATTTTTATGGCGTAAAAAACTATGCATGGACATCTTGCCAAACTAACCATTAATACTAGTATACAAGTAACTCCTTTCAACAACAGATAGTCTAAAAACAACTTTTAATTAAACACTGTTCCCTCATAAACAGACACCAATGACCAGAAAAATAACTTCAGTGTATTGGAATGCCGTGTCATGCTATTCAATGAATACATTTTGTTTGTAGTGTGTATTGTTTCGCGGGATTTGTGGTCTATTCAAATCCGTGAAAGTTTTACGTCGTGAATATGCCTGGACGCATAAAAATGCGATAGTTTCTTGACAAGAAACTTTCTTGGTTTACAGTAATTGGTTGACTGTGCAGAGGGTTAGTGCAGTTTTAGTTACCTGCCTGCTTTCTAGACTACTTGACAAATAGATACTGCTGACAAAGTATCTCAACTTCCTTAGTTAGATCAATGGTCAGGACATTGAATAATCCTAGAAGTCATGGCAAATCAGAGACCCCCAGGCTGATAACCTTACACTTCACAAAATTATATAGAGATTTGCTGAGTCTCATCAAAGCAGTACTCTGTAGTATGACACATTGATAATTCCTTTGTGACACCCTTTTCACCATTTTATCAGTCTGAAAAGTATTTATTACTTACTTTTAAGTTTTCCATTATACAGACATTCTTATAAAGTCTGATAAAATACTTGCATGGATAGGCAAATTAAACACTGTAAGTAGCCTCAAGGTTTAACAAAAATAATTGCGCCGTCCCAGCAGCAAAATTCCACAAGAACTCCTGGCCTTCTAGTCATCGCTATACTGTCATTTAGTCTCTCAATACTGTGGGTTCTTGTAATTCACAATTTTCATGTGAGGAAGACTTAAAGCTGACTTTTAACCATACCTGTGTCAGGATCCTCGAAGAAGCTGGCAACCTTGGCAACGTATGGAATATCGCGCTTCTTGCGACCGGAGCAGACCAGTATGCAGTCCTTTACATGAATCTCCTCTCCGTCCTCATGCTGGATAGCGTTGAAACACTTCCTCTGGACTGGCTGTCCGTCAAACTGGAGAACAGAAATTTAAGATGGTATTTTACTTCAGAAGTGGCCGTAAGTCTAAGTATCCCATGGACAGTGTTCAGGGGAATTTGTCTACATGTGATAGATATGTAAATTGCTGCCTCATTGCAATTTCACACCATAAGTGGCATGAAACCACACCCAGTCACACAATGCTGACACAGGGCTTACCAGTACTTGAACTATCCTTATGATGAGCACAAAGCATAGGAGATAGAAAAAACACCAATTGATTACATATTCCACAAAATTTGATGCTAGGAAAAATGATGATTTTACAATATAACTGCCAATTATAAAAAATCTGGTATGTCAGTAATAGATCATATCCAGGACATCTCATATATGGGGTGAATTTGACTTTCAAATGTACATGCATCATCATCTTTTGACAACAATGTGACTGTACCCAGACAATACTCACAACGTTGGTGATTTTCTTCATCACACCCTCCCCACTGTACCCAGACAATACTCACAATGCTGGTGATTTTTTCATCACACCCTCCCCACTGTACCCAGACAATACTAACAATGTTGGTGATTTTTTTCATCACACCCTCCCCACTGTACCCTGACAATACTCACAATGTTGGTGATTTTCTTCATCACACCCTCCCCACTGTACCCAGACAATACTCACAATGTTTGTGATTTTGTTCCACCCTAACCGCTGTACCCTGACAATACTCACAATGTTGGTGATTTTTTTCATCACACCCTCTCCACTGTACCCAGACAATACTCACAATATTGGTGATTTTCTTCATCACACCCTCCCCACTGTACCCTGACAATACTCACAATGTTGGTGATTTTCTTCACCACACTCTCCCCACTGTACCCTGACAATACTCACAATGTTGGTGATTTTCTTCATCACACCCTCCCCACTGTACCCTGACAATACTCACAATGTTGGTGATTTTCTTCACCACACCCTCCCCACCGTACCCAGACAATACTCACAATATTGGTGATTTTCTACATCACACCCTACCCACTGTACCCTGACAATACTCACAATGTTGGTGATTTTCTTCATCACACCCTCCCCACTGTACCCAGACAATACTCACAATGTTGGTGATTTTCTTCACCACACCCTCCCCACTGTACCCTGACAATACTCACAATGTGTATGATTTTCTTCACCACACCCTCCCCACTATACCCGGACAATACTCACAATGTGTATGATTTTCTTCACCACACCCTCCCCACTGTACCCTGACAATACTCGCAATGTGTATGATTTTCTTCACCACACCCTCCCCACTGTACCCTGACAATACTCGCAATGTGTATGATTTTCTTCACCACACCCTCCCCACTGTACCCTGACAATACTCACAATGTTTATGATTTTCTTCACCACACCCTCCCCACTGTACCCTGACAATACTCGCAATGTATATGATTTTCTTCACCACACCCTCCCCACTGTACCCTGACAATACTCACAATGTATATGATTTTCTTCACCACACCCTCCCCACTATACCCTGACAATACTCGCAATGTATATGATTTTCTTCACCACACCCTCCCCACTATACCCGGACAATACTCACAATGTTGGTGATTTTCTTACCCCCCCCCGACAATACTGCAATGTATATGATTTTCTTCACCACACCCTCCCCTCTATACCCGGACAATACTCACAATGTTGGTGATTTTCTTTATCACACCCTCCCCACTCCAGCTCCAGCCATGGACTGCCTTACGTTCATCTTTCAAGTCCAGCTCCATACTACTGTTCATGTCTGAATCTGGCCTCCCCATCTCCGGCATCAAACCTAGACTTTTTTTCTTGTTCATCAGGGACTTCTTCACTTTATCTTCTTTGGCCACTTTCTCAGCTTTTGATTTCTTCACTTTTACAATTTCAGCATCTGTTTTCACTTTGTCTTTGTTCACCTTTTTTTGTTCCACAGATTTCTTTTTAGAGATCTTTAGTATTTTTTCTATCTGTTTTTTACTACTCAAGGCTAAACTTTTTTCTTTCAGAGTTTTCAAAGTTACATCAAGTTTAGACGGTTTCAGTTTATTAGTTTTTTTATTATCATTGGCAAGAAACTTCTTCATTTTAACAAATTTCACTTTCTCACTTTGATATTTTTTGGAGTTTAAAGCTTTCTTGTACTGTTTTAACTTGACACTTCCTCCAGTGGTAGACAAGCTTGTGACTGACTGAACCACATCCTCCTTTCCAACATCAATAAACTCCTGGTCTGACTGTGAATTGGACCGTATCATCGTAACATTGGTTATCTCCCCTTGGCTGACCTTGCAGGCCAATGGCAAGTGTTGGGGGAGACCTGACTCCCCATGATTCATCTGTAGGGGTAAGGCAAGATTGGAGTCTGAGTGGGTGATCTGTAGGGAGCCGGGTATGGAGACAGAGTGAGTCGATTCGTGGGACATCTGTAGCTGCACAGGATGGTGCACAAGCAATGGGTCGGTGGTGATGGGCATCTGTGGTTGGTGTAGCAACGGTTGCCCCGTGGCATGATGGTAGCTACTGCTTGTACAGCATGCTGTACAACCTGCACACAGAAAGAAGGGAGTCTTTAGATTCATACAGCCCAGGAGTCGTGTATACAGATTGGCTTAACTTTGATAAAAAAAATTAAAATTCATGCATGTTTGAAAGTTATAACTCTCAGGCTAAACAGCTTATTTACCAGATGAAGGAAACAAATATCAACCACTATACATCTAGGTATTGAGATATTTTATGATAATGAAGAAGTGATAAAGCAGAAATACTCCCAATCAGGTGTAACTGATTTTTATTACATTTATGACTCAGTGACTCATTTATCGCTAGTTTTCAGAATGAATTGGGTAACTGAATGGAAAATAACAATAACAACAACAAGAGGGCCATGATGGCCCTGAATCGCTCACCTGATTATAAATGAGCAACATATGTTGGATTTTTTATATTCACCTACTTTTTGACCCCACATGACCCAAATTTGAACTTGTCCAAGATATTATAGTAACAGACATTCAAACCAAGTTTCATGAAGATTGGGCCAAAAATGTGGCCTCTAGAGTGTTAACAAGGTTTTTTATTAGATTTGACCTCGTGACCTACTATTTGACCCCATATGACCCAAATTCGAACTTGTCCAAGATTTTATTGAGACAAACATTCTGACCAAGTTTCATAAAGATTGGGCCAAAAATGTGGCCTCTAGAGTGTAAACAAGGTTTTTATAAGATTTGACCTCGTGACCTACTTTTTGACCCCACATGACCCAAATTCGAACTTGTCCAAGATTTTATGGAGACAAACATTCTGACCAACTTTCATGAAGATTGGGCTAAAAATGTGGCCTCTAGTGTGTTAACAAGGTTTTTATAAGATTTGACCTCTTGACCTACTTTTTGACCCCATATGACCCAATTTCGAACTTGTCCAAGATTTCATGGAGACAAACATTCTGACCGAGTTTCATGAAGATTGGTCTGAAAATATGGCCTCTAGAGTGTAAACAAGCTAAATTGTTGACGACGCACGATGGACGCCGGGCCATCACAAAAGCTGACCTTGAGCACGTTGTGCTCAGGTGAGCTAAAAACAACAGGAAATATTTTAACTTAAATGGGCCAAATCTAAATTTCAAGAATATATTATTTATGACTGACATAAATAGATCACTGTATCCATGATTCCATAACATGCTGGATCATATTTAACAATATAACAACATTCAGCAAACAGAATTTAGTGACAATGTTTTAGTTATATAGTGTCATTTTTGTTATGCCGATACTGGTCTACCAGAACTTTACTAAGTTTTGACTCAATCTGCTATAACAACTTACAATGAAACATTTTCTACAATCTAAAACTAATAATTACTACCTCAGATTTAACTCCATACAAATTTTGAAAAGATGCCAAAACTTTCATAATGTACACTTGACATTTAATTGCCGTATTAACACATCCCAACAATCATCCATAAAATTGCATTTAAATGCAAATATTGTACACCTTATTGATTAAATTTGAATAATATCTGATAATAAATGATAAAAAAAAAAATAACCCTTTCCCTCATAGAGGAAACCATGAAAAGACCTATGCGAACAGCATAACACCAGATAACTCGCAGGCTGATCAGGTTTTATGCTGTTCGCTGCTCCTCAGTGGTCTGGAAATGAGGATTTTGTAATTAAATTTGGTAAGGTTTATATAACTTTAACTGTTATTTTCTGCAGATCAGGCTTTATGTGATACCTATTGAGGGCGTCAAAATGAGTATATATGAGGGAAAGGGTTAATAACAAAAAGTAGCAAACATACATTTAAATGAGACAAGTTAAATATGATTAAACCATTATGTAAATGTTACATACATGTACATAAGTAATGTACTGTAGCAACATTACACCTGTTATATTTCAAAATTCTGAATTTATGTAGAACTGTTCAGAGGTTATTTTTATCATTTCCATATATGGAAAAAGAAAATAAAATCCCAATATAGCAAAATGATGAATTGTGTATATGTGTGTGTGTGTTTTCTTCTACTTATATTTGGTAAAAGTACTTAAACTGCTGTATGTGATTCACCAAAATTCCTTGAAAATCTCATAAAATTTCTTGAAATTACTCAAATATATTAACATCCTGTACATCTTGAGAAACAGGCAGGAGTTTTGAGGTTGTCTGAAGACTTGAGAGGAAATGAGTCACCTTCCTAATTCACAATTACATCCTGCAGGATTTTAAAACATACATGAGATGTTTTATCTGCAAACATTTCACTATGGATTGGCCATTCCAAATATAAGTGACAAATGTATCATTGGATAACTGGTCCCTAACCACAAATATGTTGAACATTAAATAGTTCTGTCCCAAAATCAAATAAGAGGGCCAAGATGGCCCTTGATTGCTCACCTGAGAAATATGATTGCTTAAGAAATAAAGATGTTAGAGTGTAAACAAAGTGAAATCTGGCTTTTTTTATGGTGAAAAGGGCATAACTCCTAAATAAACTAGTCACTATCAGTTATAATTGACCCCAAATGTGAGATTATGGGCATAAACATTGTCTTAAAATTTAAAAAAGATTGTTTAAAAAAATTAAGATGGTAAAAGTAAACAAAGTGAAATCTTGCATATTTTTTTATTTAAAAGGGCATAACTCCTGACCTAATTGGCCCATCTCAGCCACAATTGAACTCAAGACATTATTGTCATTAACAATGTCATAAAGTTTGAAGAGGATTGCTAAAAAATGAAGATGCTAGAGTGTAATCAAAGTGAAATCTGGCATTTTTTTATATTAAAAGGGGCATAACTCCTGACCTAATCAACAGATCTCAGCTTTAATCAAACTCAGTCGAGACATTATGGTCATAAGCATTGCCATAAAGTTTAAAGATGTAAGCTTAAAAGATGAAGATGCTAGAGTGTAAACAACGTGAAATCTGGCATTTTTTGAATATTAAAAGGGGCACAATTCCTGACCTAATTGACTGATCTCAGCCATAATCGAACTCAATTGAGACATTATGGTCATAAACATTATCATAAAGTTTGAAAATGATTGCTCAAAAGATGAAGATGCTAGAGTGTAAACAAAAAGAAATCTGGCATTTTTTTATATTAAAAGGGGCATAACTCCTGACCTAATTGACCGATCTAAGCCATAATCGAACTCAATCAAGACATTATGGTCATAAACATTGGCATAAAGTTTGAAGATGATTGCTCAAAAGATGAAGATGCTAGAATGTAAACAAAAAGAAATCTGGCATTTTTTTATATTAAAAGGGGCTTAACTCCTGACCTAATTGACCGATCTCAGCCATATTCAAACTCTATGCAGACATTATGGTCATAAGCATTGCCATAAAGATTGAAGATGATTGCTTAAAAGATGAAGATGCTAGAATGTAAACAAAGTGAAATCTGGCATTTTTTTATATTAAAAGGGGCTTAACTCCTGACCTAATTGACCGATCTCAGCCATATGCAAACTCTATGCAGACATTATGGTCATAAGCATTGCCATAAAGATTGAAGATGATTGCTCAAAAGATGAAGATGCTAGAGTGTAAACAACGTGAAATCTGGCATTTTTTTAATATTAAAAGGGGCATAACTCCTGACCTAATTGACAGATCTCAGCCATAATCGAACTCAATCGAGACATTATGGTCATAAACATTGTTTTGAAGTTTGAAGATGATTGCTTAAGAAATAGAGGTGATAGAGTGTAAACACTAAAAATTGTTGACGCCGCACGACGCACACCGCACGACGGACACTCACGGGATCACAATAGCTCACCCTGAGCTTTGCTCAGGTGAGCTAAAAAGCAAATCCAACACATTGACCTTTGACCTCTAATCGTGACCTAGACCTTTTAGATAGGAACCAAACTCTTCTGCACAACACTTTGCCTTAATGAGGTTAGTATAACTACCAAGTTATTTGAAAATGCTATGATCCACCTCTAAGTCTGACCTTGACTTTTGAGTAACGAATCTGGTTCTTGTGCGCAACAAACATCTCACTTAGCTTGACATTTGTGTCAAGTTATTTGAGAATCCCTCAATCCATGGCAAAGTAACAATTAACACATTTTTTACCTTACAATTCTAGTATGACCTTGACCTTTGAGCTACGATTCTGCTTCTTGTGCACTACACACTGTCTAACTTAGCTTGAAATTTGTGTAAAGTTATTTGCAAATTCCTCTGTCCATGGCAAAGTAACAGCCCTCAAGCAAAAATGAACTTGTTTTTACCTTTGACCTTGAAGTATGACCTTGACCTTTGAGCTATGAATCTGGTTCTTGTGTGCAACACACCATCACACTTAGCTTGCAATTTGTGTCAAATTATTTGAGAATCCCACCATCCATGAAGAAGTTACAGCCCAGACAAGATTAAATCCAGACAGACGCACTAACGTAGTAATGCACACACATACATACAACAAACCGCCATTGTGATAACTAAGTCGTGCTCACTGCATGCAGGCTTGACAAAAAGGTTTCTTATTACTGATAAGCAACAATTGTGCAATATTTGATACAAAAGAGACAATTACAGTTATCAGTTGGACAATGCTTCCTTCACACAATGTTCAAGAGAATTTAATGTATGACCTTATGAACTTGACCTTCGAGGTATAGACCCCAAAATCAATAGGGTTCTTCTTGTATCTTTAATTTTTGAGACCTAGGAGTCAATTAGATTTTGAGTAATGAGTCAGACAATGCTTAATTTACAGTGTTTGTGAGAATTTGATGTATAACCTCATGACCTTGACCTCTGAGATCAATAGGGGTCTTCTACTACATAAGCAACAACCATAACAAGTTTGAGATCTCAGGGGCAAACAGAACTTAAGTTATCACTCGGATAAGACTTTCATATAAAAATGTTAATATGTAATCTTGTGACCTTGACCTTTGAGGTATTAACACCACAATCAATAGGGCTCTTCTACTAATTATAAGTAACAACCATATTAAGTTTGAGACTTAAGGGTCAAATAGAACTTAAAGTTATCACTCGGACAAGGTTTGGTCTACCGACAGACAGACCAACCAACCGACACATGCAAAGTAATATGCATCCTCTTCTTTGAAGGGGGGCATAAAAATGTAACAGTTTATCATTGAAATATTATTCTAGCATTTTACACTTTAATTTTAAAGGCTAATCTTTACCAGCAATAAATGAGATAATTCTGAGAATTCCTTCTTTTGTCAACCTGTTTATTATTTTTAAACCACATGAACTACAACCAGTGTTGAGTTGCAAGCATCTATGACCCAGAGCAGGTATAGTACATAGCTTAAGGTCCACAGATGTGAGTTTGTACCCTATAGGGGCCAAGATTCCAATGATGACCCCTACAGTGAAAACTATGTCTAACTTTAAAACCATCAAGAGTCAGGGATTTCTTTGAATACTAATTTTTACTAATCCGATGACATAAGAGAAATGTCTAAACTACTACTGGGAAGTTATTGAAGAATCAAAATGATCAACTTACCACAATGTGAGTATGAGCTATGAGCATATGGTACTGAGTATGGGCTGCTGTAGCGTTGGCATGGCAACAGGTTCCCAACCCCACCTATTGCGTAGTTCTGACACTGTGGGGTATGCAACATCCCAGAGTGACCACACCCACAGGCAGAGCATCCCATATGACCATGGGTCATCAGCTGGCCTACGTAGGCACTGGACTCGATCACTGGAACATGGGACGGGGATGCGTAGGGCCGAACATCGCAGATCCGGTTGGCTGCTATCAGATGTTGACTAGATGACTGGATTTGCTTGGCAGGGCTAGAGGAACCCTTATCTACCAGTTCCTTCACTCGCCATATCTTGGTGCCCTGCTGTGACTGACTAGGATATATGTGGACTGGCAACATTCACACCATTTTGGTGACGAAGACACATTCTCATACAGCGTGTTTTTAAGTTCAACAGACACATGAGTTCTTGCAGCTCTTAGTAATGCTCCTCGTTTTCTTTTTACTTTTTTAACATCAGCTTCAAAGCTATCACTCTGGTCTTTCTCAAACACGTCTGTTTCATCGTCACTCATTTCTTCATAATCTGAATTTCCACTATCTTCCTCTTCTTTCAATCCTTTCTGAATGAAAAGCTTCTTTGTTCTCAACAACTCTTTAGCCTTTTTAATGCGTGCTAGATTGGCCTTACGCTTTCTTTCAGCAATCTCTTCAGGAGACTTTGATACATTTCCATCAGTTTTCTTCTTACTAGGCTCACTTTTCTTCTTTGTTTTCAAAGTTTCATTTATTTTTCTGTTTTTTGACTTAGTATTAGTTTTGTCTTTAGCAATTTTTTCTTTCTTATTCTGTGAAATCCCATCTCCTTTGCTCTGGTTATTTTTTTTCTTGCTCCAGTCATGGTTTGAACTGTCTGAGCTCGTGCTTGCGCTATGCTTAGGACTATCTCTTTCTTTTTTGGGACTTGTTTTTCTAACAAAGGCAGTTTCAGATTTAGTATCAAAAGAACTAAATACTTCATCGTCGCTAAAACTGTTTTTCTTAGAATTTTCCTTTTTAGGACTGACTTTCTGTTTCTTGTCAGATGACTTTTGAAAAGATTTGGTCAATGTGTCATCCATAACCTGAAGCTCTGAGCAACTTTGACTTAGGGATGCGGACTTCTGTGGCTTTGAAAGAATGTCCGACTCTGACTTAGATCTTTTTGTATTGGATAGTTTAGATGGTGACTTCTCATACAAAATATTTACCAGCATAGCAGCATTTAAGCTTGCTTCTCTTTTAGCTCTTTTTACAGGGAAAACTGGTTTATGTTTTTTATTCTTTGATTCTTTATCTTTTGGTGGCCTGCCTTTCCTTGGTTTTTTAGGTGCATCATCGTTATCTTCTACTTTTCCTTTCTTTGCTGCTGTTGCATTCTCATCAGAGTTTCTTCTGATCTTTTTACTATTATCTTTAGATTGCTTTTTAGCCTCAGAATTTTCAGCATCCTTTTTAGAAACTTTATTGAATCCTTGATTAGATTTTTGTTTCTCTTTGTTTTTCATCTTCTGAACACTGCTTTTATTTTTCAACATAACCTTTGGCATTTTGTTCTTTGAATCATCTATTGATTTAGGCTTTAATTTCTTTACCATTGATTTGGATTTGTCTTTTTTAACACTACCAGTGTCACTATGTTCTGAAGATATCTTAGCTTCATTTCTGATTTTGATTTCTTTGTCAATACTACTAGTACTTTTATCACATGACTGACTATCGCTGATTTTCTCTGACACCGTTTCTTTTTGTTCAAAACCTTTAGCAGGAGTGCTACTAGCATTTTTACAATCCATCGAATCCTCATAGAAAGAAACTTTTCTTCCTTTCCCAAAGGGAAAATCTGAGGGTTTCAAAACAAGTAGCTTGTCTTCTTTAGTCTTCAAAATGCTTGTCTGACTTTTAGTGGGAGAAACCTTACCACCACTAACTTCACCACTTCGTATCTTGTCAACTATTTTTTCTATTGAATCTTTCTTCTTCACTTTGGCTGTAGGAGAATAGTTTTCTGCTCATCTAGTTTTCTCTTTTTTGTATCAGGTGACCCAATTTCATTCTTATTTTTATCTTCAATTCCTTTTGACCTATCATCTGCTTTACGTTTCCCTGTAGAACATTTACTTTTTTCACTTTCAAACAAATTGTTTACAACTGACTGGAACATTGGCTCATGATATGTAATTATATTTTCAGTTACTTTCCTGGAACCTATTGGATGTTTAGACTTATAACCTAGTTCCAAACTCCCACTGGTACCTGCAGGTGTGGTAGCTGTCTTTTTATGCAGGTCTTGAATCTTTTCCTTTTCACATTTTTCGACTGGCACTTGTTTTATCGAAGAGGGAGACTGGGTAAGTGTTAATTTATTTTCTTCCTTCTTCAGAACATCAGAGTAAGCTTGTTTTTTTGGACTGTCAGTAGTGTGTCCTTGTTCACTGGATATAGTTGTTTTTAATGAAAGATCTAAAACTTCATATAATGAACTGTCTGATGGGTTACTTAGACCTGGCTTTCCGCTCTGAAAAAAAAAAGAAAAGGAAAAAATTTCAAAATAGCTTTAAAAAATGTGTCTGTGAGACGCTAATGCCCTGCCAGGATATGATCAGAGCCAAATATTTGCTTGTATTTTGAAAAGATTATAACATAATGATGAACATTTGTAAAAAGTTTCATGATGATGTGGTTACCTTTAAAGAAAAAGCTTAAACAGAGAGGTAAACCTGAGGCAGAATAACCAATTTTACCGATTCACAGTCATGAAATTAAATAAATACTACCGGTAAATTATCCATATCTTGATGTACATAAACGCCAAGTTTCATGAAGATGTAGTCATCTTCATAGAAAAAAAAAGCTGAAACACAAATGAAGAACCAATTTTGCCATGTTCATCCAACCATGAAACATGGGTCGCAGTTATAATCTTGCATAAATATTAAAAAGCTTTTTGTAAATGTGAATATAGTTTCATCAAAATGTGAAATCATTCATAGATAAACAAGAGGGCCAAGATGGCCCCAAATCGCTCACCTGAATTTGGTTTGTTGTAGAAATGCTGGAACCATTAAAAGATACTATATACCAAATATTAAAGCTGTAGGTGTGTATGTTTCTAAGAAAAGGCGTTTTCAAGTTATGCCTTCTGGTTGCCATGGCAACAAAAGTTCTTCATGATCCAACCAATGGTTTCAGAAGTAAAGATTTTTCGTTTTCCTTATATAGTTCCATACAAAGTCAGGGCGTGGTCCCGGTAGTGGCCTCATGTAAACCCTGATGCATTTTGTTGATAGTGTTGAGGTACCATGAGCTCATGTTATGTACCAAATATCAAATCTGTAGGTCTGTATGTTACTGAGAAAACATACTTAGATGTAATGCCTTCTGCTTGCCATGGCAACCAAAGTTTTTCATGAAATTCAATAAAGATTAGGAATTAGCCTCAGGATAACATAAGTATCACTTTAGTGAACTTTGGTGAAAATCCATGGAGTGGTTTCTGAAAAGAAGATTTTAAAAGAATTCCCTATATAGTTCTATACAAAAATCTGAGTGTGGTCCCCAGCATGGCCCATTGTGACTCCAGGGCCACAAATTTTGCACTGATGTTGAGGCAACATGACCTGATGCTATGTACCAAATATCAAATTTGTAGGTCTATATATTTCTGAAAAAAAAAAGAGCATTTTAAAGATTATCCTTTATTGTTGCCATGGCAACCAGAGTTTTTCATGGAAAAAATTTAGGAATTTCCATTGGGCTATCATAAGTATCAATTTGGTAAAATTTGATGAAAATTCATGGAGCAGTTTCAGAGGAGAAGATTGTTGAAATTGTTGATGCATGAGAACCCAAGTTATATCTTCTCCAGGTTGCCATGGCAACAAAAGTTTTTCATGAAATTCAATAAAAATTAGGAATTTGCCCTAGACTAACATAAGTATCACTTGAGTGAAATTTGGTGAAAATCCATTGAGTGTTTCAGAAGAGAAGATTTTCAATAATCCCCTATATAGATCTTACAAAAATCCAAGTGTGGTCCCCAGCATGACCCATTGTGACTCCAGGGCCACATGACCTGATGCTTTGTAGTACCAAATATCAAATCTGTAGGTCTATATATTTCTGAGAAAAAGCATTTCAAAGATAATCCCTTCTTGTTGCCATGACAATCTTCATGGAATTGAACAAAAAAATAGGAATTTCCATTGGGCTATCATAAGTATCATTTTGGTAAAATTTGATGAAAATCCATCTGGTAGTTTCAGAGGAGAAAATTGTTTAAATTGTTGATGCGTGATGATGCATAACGGACAACGGACAATCAAGGAATCACAAAAGCTCACTCTGAACTTTCCTCAGGTGACTTAAAAAGCTTAAATGCAAAGGCAATCCTAAGGCAGAACAATCAATTTCACCATGTTCATCCAAATATGAAATATAGGTCACAGCCATAAATCTGCATATATACTTAATAGCACAAATTATAATGTACATGTGTACCTAATTTCATCAAGATGTGAAATCACCTTCATAGCAAAAAAGCTTAAAAGCAAAGGTGAACCTGAGGTGAAAATGAAGCAAAACAACCAATTTTAACATGTTCATCCATTTTTAAAAGTAAGGTCACAGCCATAAATTTGCATAAATATTTAATAGATCATATGAAGATGTACACGTGTATCTAATTTCATAAAGATGTGAAGTCATATTCATAGAAAAAACACAAAGGTAAACCTGAGACAGAACCAATTTTCAAGCCGTAGTAAAATATAGGTCACAGTCATTACTTTGCATAAATTTTAAATAGATCATATCATGATATACATGTGTAAACATAAAGATATGAAGTCATCTTCTTAGAATAAAAAACTTAAACGCAATGGTAAACGTGAGGTGTGACGGACAGATTGACACACAGACCGAAAATCTATATGCGGTATATGCCCCCCAACAGAGTTGGCTGGGCATAATAATACTGAACAAGAGAGCCAAGATGGCCCTAAATTGATCACCTGAGAAATATTGCCTTCATTGCCTTTTACAACATAGACTTACTAGTCATACTGACTACATAATCCATGCAGAAGTACAGCAAGATAATTGTAATTCCACACAAAATTTATACCTGTGGTCCAATTTTGATGGTCATAGCAATCAAGTGATCCCTGCAATAGGACCAATTTTGACAACAGGCCATGAGTTGAAAGCTTGGTGCAGGTCAACTAATTATCAAACTTGGCCCTGAGGTTTCAGAAGAGATGCCATTTGAAACAATTGTGGATGACAGACAACAGATGGACAGCCATAGATCCTAAAAGCTCACATGAGCACTACGTTAAATAGTTAATTGAAATCTTGTTTAACCCTTTCCCTCATAGAGGAAACCATGAAAAGACCTATGCGAACAACATAAAACCAGATCAGCCTGCGATCGCAGACTGATCAGGTTTTATGCTGTTCCTCAATGGTCTGGAAATGAGGACTTTGTAATTAAATTTGGTAAGGTTTAACTGTGGTTTTCTGTAGATCAGGCTTTATGTGGTACCTAATGAGTGCGTCAAAATGAGTCTATATGAGGGAAAGGGTTAACTGTTCAGTACCTCACTAACTCAGAGGACTAAACTAATTTGGGGCTTTGTCTACAAGATATGCAATAATAATGCCATGGAAAAATCCTTGTCGGGTATGTTAACACTGGACCACGGCTAGACATTTCTCACTTCTTTCATTCAGTATCAATGAAACCATGATGCATATGATGGTCTTTAATGGAAGAAATGCTTTTTCTCTTGTTAAATTTTATAATATTACAATAGCCAGATTATTAAAAAAAATAATCAAGAATTGTAATATAGTAATTTATAGTCTGGCAATATTGACCTGATTAATTTCATAAGTAATGTTTGTTTATAAGATTCTGTCACCTTTTGCAACAGTTTTTTTTCCAATACTCGTACTGGCGTGTGTTAGTATGTGTGTTTGGTTATTGGGAGTTATTCATTTTAAATAGGCATATTAATATGACACTACACATGTGACAAAACTATCCTCAAGTATTTAGTTCTGGCAATATTTGTATTCTCGAGCTACATTAATGCAATATTTCATTTTGATAATGATGTATTTAACAGGAACCCACCGACTATCTGCAAAATATACTGATCCTTGTTTCCAAACTTTTTTTTTATTAAATAATAATATTGTTAGGGAAACAGATGATTACATTCTTTAAATAAAGAAGTACCAATTTCATACTATTATGATTTCAGTAATGCCCCCTTTTTTTTTTTAAACAGCCTTTAAATCTACCGATAACTCTCAGCTAGTAGACAATGACTGACTTATGTAAACCAACATCTGTTCTTTTAAAAGCGTATGTCTGATTATCAATATACTTCTCAGCAATCCTATGTACGAAAGTAATTTAGATCCATAGTTGTTATTACACTGATAACAAAATTCACTCTTGATAACCATGATTAACAGCATGCCCATTTACCACTTGCAGAGTTTTTTTTACCCACAAAATTGCCTATATACCTCCAAAATTGTAGGGACAGCAACTGTACCTCAAGTTACAAAACTGGAAAGCACCCTATAATAAAATGGACAATGTGATAGTGACATATTTCTTGATCTCATTTGGATCACCTTCAATTTTGCACACCATCAATGTCAAGCAAACTCATGACAGGCTCATTTTGAGTTTACTAACAAGAACTCAAGAAGCCATTTTGGAAATAGTATTTTTGACTGTTGTTGGATTTTGACAGTTTTATTTTTTTTTCAATTACCATTGACAATTTATATCATTTGAAGGGAATATAATAATTATGCATTCTACGATATATTTAATATAAAGTTGAGAAATGGATACATTCAATTATAAATCAGCAGATTAGACAAAATAACATAAGTATCACATATAATAGATTGTGGTCCATGCAGAGTTGGTAATTTGGCCAAGCTGACCATAATTCATTAATTTATATCATCTTTTATTAATTTTTCATTCTTTTGAATCTGATTCCTCATTTTAAAATAAAAAAAAAGTCTTATGTGTTGGCAAAATAAGGCATTCTTACGCTAATTCACAATAATATCTTGTATCAATATTTCAAAATCAAGTCTTAAAATTCAAAGTAGAAATACAGACTAATTGAAACAATGCTGTTCAATCTATCAATATTTAATCTGTCCTATGATTGATAGGTTTACTGTAATTGAGAGAAATTGCAAGGTCATTTTCATATTCAACATCAGCATAGATTTGTCGTTATGAGCGTTTGATTTAAAGTTAATGTCTTATTTTTTTGCTCTTTCATAAAGTTTAACCGCTGTTCCTGTTTCGATTTCCTTGAAATATTAGATGCCAAATAGCATATGATGCAAAACTCCGTGCATCAATAGATTATCGCACATGTCATTTTCGTCATGCTCGACACAACAGCGCAACATGTGAAATTAAAAAAAAAAAATCCCATTCGAAATTTATCATGAGCTAATATCAAAACATATATTTCGATATAATTCAAGAGACGATATATTATCCTGAACGGTAGTGATAGCTTTGTCTTTCAAGAATTCCGAAAAAACCGATTGTCCTCGACTGTCAACAAATCGCACGACCGCATATTACAGATTATCGGTATTTGCAAATGCGAAAATTCCTTTACATATGACAATGTAACAAAAAAGGACTTTCAAAAATAAAATTATCGTGTCAATTAATCATTAAATTATTTTCGATTCTAGTATATACCTTATCGTGAGGAGCGCGGTATTCAGCAGTACTGCCCGTGTTTACATTTGTATTTACATTTTTCGTCGCCATTTTACCACTAATTAGAATTTACGCTAGAGGGCGCCTCTGCGAAATGTGTACACAACCACGTGTAACACACACAGAAACCACACACAGAAATCGCACGTGAGATTAATTCTAATTCTAAAAATAATAATATTCCTGAAATAATTGAATATATTTAAATTTATGAAAAAAATTAAAAAAAAAATTTAAAAAAAAAAAAAAAAAAAAAAAAAAACAAAAATAACCAAAAACAATATCAGATCTAGATAGTGAAAGCTAAAATGTGTGCATATTATTGTATGATTAGATAGACAGATTTTTTCCAAACAATATAGTAGGCCTTCAAAATCTCTCGTTCAAGACTGAATTAAAAATATGTATTGTTACGGTAGATTCCAGATCTACTTGATTTCACATATTTATATCATAATATTTTTTTCTTCAAATCTCTAGATTGTTAATTAAACAAAACACGTATGCCACATTAAAATAAATATAATTAAGCAAAAAACTGATCAAATGTGGTTATTATAATGTATAAGTCACAAAACAGATATATAATATGAATTATGCAGGAGTGCATATATTATTTATAGCACTTGTTATTGTACTGTATATATATTGTATAACACATATCACTATAATAAACAATTTACTTACTTTTATATTAAATAATATATAATTGCATTTTTTTAATTAAACATAGGTTCGCTGACATTTCTTTATTGTAGAAACACATTTATGTGATAAATAAATAAATAAATAAATAATAAGAAAAACAACACACACACACATTTAATTCTTTGGGTTATATAGATCTATATAGTTCTTTTTTCTATAGGGCCGGATATTTTATAAATTTTTTAAATCAAATTTAAATGATATTATCTTCTCTATTTTGTCAAAGTAGGCAAGTCGGTTGTCATGAATATATACGAAAATTTATAATTTAAAAAAAAAACGGGATGATAAACAAAGTAAAGTATACATGCATGTACTTTTTAGAACACTATTACGTACGTTGGATTTTACTTAGAGTCATTTGATTATTCAGTATGTCTAATTATTAAAAAAGTGTTTCGCAAGTTTAAATGCATTATCATGCACAGAGACAATATCAGACCTACTTATTCATGAGTTGTCATGTCATGTCCCGTGAAAACTTAATAGAAAAAAATTCGTTAGCATGAAATAAAAATACCTGACCTGTTCAATGCTCTCATTTTTTTGTGTCCCCCTAAAATGATTATGGGTGGATTTTACATAAATCTGAATGCCGAAAAAGCAACATTCTGTTTTCCGTTTCAGTCATATAACGACGCCCGGCACCCAACGAGGTAGATCCCGAGTACCGGGTATACAGTGGACCCTACGTGGGAGCTTTCTCGACCAGACCGGGATTCGAACCTGTATCAGCGTTTGACTATTTGATGATTAGTAATCGATGCTTAATATGAGTCTCTAAAGGAAAATTGAAAGCTTTGTCAATTTCTAAAAATCAGCTTGTAAACATATTACTGAACTGTCGATGTTGTGGGAGGCAAGTTTACCGACCGAAGTATTATATATTGTGAATTACGGACACCGACGGGAGCCAGACTTATATCCAGGCTTTCGAAATGATTATTGCAGGATTTTTTTTCTCATATATACACAGCAAACAAGACCAACGATAGGTCTAAGAGAAAACTCGTTCACGCTTAAGTTTGGACAACGGAAGCTACATTGGCTCGGTTACGTCATGCACATTTGGTTTGAAGTTACCTACGGCCGATCGATTGGTCATCTATATGATGCCATGTAGCTAAACGGAATAAGTCACGCAGAGCCGGATCCAGGAGTTCTGGTTAGGGGGAGGAGGTATATTAAAAAAAAAAGTACAACAATGTACACTACAACGCTTTGTCTGAGCTGTGAGAAAGGTGTAGTTCCCCTGCGATTTTTTTTAAATTCAAAACTGTGAAATAGTACATTCTTGTGAGTTTTTTGTGGGGGGGGGGGGGTGTCTTCATTAATGCATGGTCGGGGAAATTTAGAGGGGGCGCGCCCCAATGATGTATGGTCGGGGACACATGTTCTTATTCTCTCCCTACGGTTCCTTTGTTGGACCAGTACTTTGAGCCACAGAAAATCACGAAAGCTTCCAAAGCGGGTTTCGAACGCTTAACCTTCTGATCTCGGTGCGCTAATTACAAAATGAAAGAGCTATGAAAATCTATTTCAAATACGGAGAAGCAGTGATCATGTATCAGCTGCCGTCAACTACTAAAATGCCTTCTTATTGATACGGCGATAGACTTAACAAATCTGTACGAGTCGTTGAATCTTGAAAACACCTCAGATATAAACCAACATGAAAAGAACGCGAAATCAGTGTTGGGTTCAACATTGGACTGAAAGAAGGCTGCAATTAGGGAACTAAGAGAATCTGATGACTGAAGTGAAAAGAAAAAGTCCTGGACATTTTGTGACTCAGCTGCTGCGACCCTCCAGTTCGAGTATGACGTACAGCCTCTCCTTCAGCGTGGCACACAACACAATGTCTTAATTTTTTTCTCAACTGGGTCACAACAGACTTGCATATAGTTTAAGATCTTACACACGTTTCTTAAAACGATTCTGAAGCGAGCAAATTGAGACCAACCGCATCCATTCGAGATCGACTTGCTACCGCATTGAGAGATACATATTATGACATCAATGGCGAGCGATGCGATCGTCAGAGATCGCTATGAGTTTATGCGATTATGTAGCAATCCTATATTACGGTTAGTGCAAGCCTTTTTAAGAGGGGATTGCAACCTAAGCAAATTTGCCCGTTTAAGACTTTATATGCGAGTTTGTGCGACTTGCATACTTTATATATATGAATATACTTTAAGAACAATGAAAATAATAATTTCAGAAAGCGATCAACACCTGTGGGTAAAATGGTTATGTAACAAATGTAGCAGAAAAACTGTCTTCGAATACAGACATTAGAAACAAAGTTAATGATAAACTGAGATCACATTACTTTGAAGTTTTCAATAAAGCACATGGAAGTTTGGGCAATACGAATGAATTGTTTTCTAACTTTTATCAAGTTACTGAAAATGTCAGTCTGAACACAGATCGAAATACAGCAAACTGTAAAACCGTTATAAAAAAAAAAAAAAAAAAAAAAAAAATTTAGGCCATTTGGTGTTCTGCTACATACACTGATGCACACTCCATAAGAAAGAAACTTAATTGTATCAAAATGTTCGACCGAATGATGAAATAGGATAATATCAGAGGATATTTTACATCAGTGGCTACATCATACAAACTTTATGGAAGAAAACTACCAAGAAAGTAACAGATCCCAAACTGAGTGCATTAAAAAAGTCAATGGCACAATGTTTGAAAAATGACACTAACAGTGAAAAAAAACCATTTGTTACAAAGTATTCAGGATTGACAGAGAAAGTAAACCGCGGTGGTCTGAAAATTCCTAGTGACAATTTTTATCTCATGATACGTGAACTTGAAATGTGTTGTAGGGGGAAGGTCAACGAGGATAGCGAAAGCAAAAATATGTGGGATAAAACTCACTTGTAACGCGAGGAAATCATAGATCGTTTCATGGTTAAACATGGTTATGCAGAGACACTTTTCACCCGCCGATATGCAAACTTCGTTATGGAAACAACAGAGAACGTCTTCTTGAATGTACATGGACATGCATGAGCAAGAAAAAAAAAGGAAAAATGAGGACATATCATTAAATGTGAAAAAAAAAGCTCTAAGTAAGTCACTTCAGGAATACACAAAACTAAAATATATATGTTGAGCATAAGTTAGACTGTGAAAAATTGTGCAAACAATAGACTATATAAAAGAATGTCAGATGATCTGTTGTGATTTGTCACTGACATAATACTGTCACCTAACCATTCTTGTACTAACAAAATCGGATATATTTTGTTATTCTTTCAGTTATATGTGAGTGCCCAAAGTAGAAATCAGTACTTTCATAAAAATAAATAAATAAACTGAAATGAGTCCAGGTAAATTCATGTTTGCATGTTTTTATATGTACATGTACTGTGAATTAATTTACTTTCATGGGGGGATTTATTACATTTATTTCATTGATGGTGAACAAATACTTGTACTTACGTATTTAAGTTTTTGAGACCAAGTCCTCAAAATTTAATGCCAAAGAATATTTATGATTTTATAGTACCTGATATGTAAATAAGAAGAAAACATGAAAATCAACTTATCACATAACTGCATAATACTTGAAATTTTGGAATCATGCTTTGTCTTACTCTGTTGAAAGTGTTGAGTTTTTATTGCAGATCTGCATTTCTTTCCCAAATTATTAATTCAGGAACACACACACACACACATGTATGTGTGTATATATATATACATATATATATATATATATATATAGTAGCAAAATACCATTGGCACCAAACTTAATGTGATCTTGATAATATTTAATATTGATGAGAAAATAAAGTTACTATTTAAAATCATCTGTTGTTTCTTTTTCATTTTATAAGAAAAACACAGAAGAGAATGTAACAGGAGCAAACAATGGTTTGTGAAACATATACATCTTGAAAGAAAGTGTTACATTTTCATGTATTTAGTTAATTATTTACAAACTAAAATTTCCAGTGAATCCAGTTTAAACTCAAAGTTAAACACACTGCCTTCAAATCAAATAAATATATATACGTAGATACCAAGAACTTTTAAACACATTTGAAAGGCTAGTATTGTGCACTGCAGATCTTGAAGAAAAATCAAGTTAAATTTTTGCACGTTTTGCTAAAGGAGTTGTCTATTTCCAACTCAATGCGCCGTTTTGTGTTGCCACGAAGAGGTGCAAGCAAATATTCTCAGTTTTTGCACTGAACTACTGAACTCATGGACAGATGGATTTGTGTTTGATTCACAAAGTTGTCTAAACAATCCAAAATTTTGTTCAATGACGTCTTGCCTGCATCCATGCAGAATTTTACACATTCCACTACAGAATTCAGTTATTTTCAAACCCTCTACTGTTTGGTAACTTAAAACCATAAGGTTTCTATGTGCTTTTGTGAAATGCCCTGGGCGTTGATCCACATGTTGCTGCCATTCCTCACAGAAGTTCAAGAAATCAGTTTTTAGGTAGACCAATCCGCTGGCATCAGCTGTGGTTAATGGGATCAGATTGTCATTCCTCTTACGAACGCCCTCATGTAAATTTCATGTGTTCATGATATATAAAAAAAACTTGTTCATATGTCTAATTAATGCAACTGTTTCTGACGTTCTTTCCCCATAAACTATCTCCATTGCATCGGCAACAGTACCGTTGAAAAACGTGCACAGCAAGATTAACTTTCATGTTAACTATACGATTGGAGGTTGACGTGACTTTTGGAAATTTGGGACAAGGCCTATAAAAGACACTACTCTTGTCCTGATACAAATCAACTAAGTGCATCCATGATGAAATATATTTCCCATTTTTCCACCACATTTTAGTTTTCTAATGAGAATAAGAATTGGAAAAAATTATTTCGGGTTGTCTTCAAAACGTGTGGTGGGTCCGATATGAAATAAATGAAACTTTGTTCTTCGGCAAACACGTTTTCTGCTCGATAAACATTAATATTGTCTTGTTCGTGCAGGTGAATAAATCTCCGGTTTGGGGAAGCCCCATCACTTGTTATAAAAAGCACAGTCAAACCAACATCGATTTCAATTATTTCCACACCCTGCCATAGAATTGAGAAAAAGCTGATATGAAACAATGCCATTTGTTGCAAAGTGAGCTATTGGGTATTTAAGTCGCATAGAAACACATTTCATCATAATTAATCGCTATGACATATCGAGCAAGTCCTTTTTCTCATTTTTCAAGGTTGCCTCAATGTCAAGCAAATTGTTCCCCGTACGGTCAAGATCGACAAATCCAACTAACTCTCCCGTATGCTTATCATACACCAGATCACTCGTAATTCTCACTTCGTCTTGAAGTAATCCCACTATTTTCTGGTGAGGTTCACTGAATTCTTCACAAATATATCTCAACCTCATGATATCCAAATCCTCGTGTTAAAAAGATGTTTAGTCATGTAGTGTCCTTTCACTTGGTAGATTAACAAATCCACTTTGTCTTAATGAGTCATATGTCGACGAAGACTTGCTCTTGAGCATTATACACCATTTAATAATCACTGGGTGCCATCTCATTTTTTGTTTGTTTGATAGTTTTGCAAATGACGTTTGTTGTTCCCAAAACAGTCGCTGAATTGATGTTTCCACTGGATAAGCTTTCTTCACAGAATTTCACTTCTTTAAACGGATCCTGTAAGAGGACCCGTTCCCAGTGTCTAAAGGACCCGTTCCTAATTGTAAAATGACCCTTCTCAATTTAAAAAAATAAATAAATTTCCCTTTTCTTAATGATAAAATCATGAAATATCAATTTCAACAACTTTACATTGTTGCAAAGTTAAAAAGAATCTTAAACCAGTATCTCATCATAGTAAAATAATCTGTTAAGTCTTTTGCAAATGTACAACCAATTTCCTAATCTCATGATTTGCGATTTTTCCCCATTTAACATTTGTTTCGCGATTCAAAAATTCCCAATTTGAAAGGTACAGGACCCGTTCACAACAGGCTGAAAAAAATCGCTGGAATTGTCCGAATCATTTATTAATTTCACCATTTCATCACCGTCCTCCTCTCTTAGCACAACACCATTATCCTTAATGTTGTTCTTGTTTCTTTAACTGTTCAATATCTGATTCCATAAAGTGCACATATGTTTTCATCTGTCTCAGTTTAATGATTTTTTGTCAGATTCCGTTAGTCTCTTGTTTAATTTTGTTGATTTCATCCAATCTTTTTGTGGAGTAGGAACACGCTCTTTTTGTCGCCAATGAGCTTTGGTCAAAGTCCTAAGTTGTGCAACACGGGCATCGTTAAGTTTGTTTTTCCACTAAGACGAGCAATGTGTAGATCGAATTGTTGATCTGTTGAATAACTCTCGGTAGCCTGCACGACGTTGTTCTCCAGCAACATATAAAATATGCTCCAACTGAAAGAAGATTTTGGTATTTTTCATCTGGATTCCCAGGACAAACACTGTAACAAGTAAAGTACACGATGTTGGAACTTCTGAGAAGAGCTCATGGTCATTTGGGAGGGATTTTCCGTACACTAGGACACCAACACTGAAGTCATTGTTTATTGTAACACACGTTTTCACAAGAGGCGTAGAGTTGATGTCTTCTTTATACACTTGTATGTAAAGAGCAAACTTGGAAGTTTGCAAAAAACAACTGAAGCCAGCAAACAACCTTAATTTGTCAGATGACGATTGTTATTGTTTTAAGCATATAACATTCTCGGTAAAAGTGTGTGTTTGGAAGAGGAAAGTCTTTAAATAGTGTGGATGTATTGATATAACACAATGTACAAAAGAAAATTATGACGTGTGCTGTTCTACACTTATATAAAATATACCACATTTCGAGTAACTCGCGAGACTATTGCGACTCAGGGATGTTGGTGGGGA